>CM055199.1:16880766-17193266 GCA_029224185.1 Karalla daura
TTAAGACCTTCCAAAAATACATAATTAATAACAAACAAATTACCAGTAAATAATCTCCAACCACCAACCCAACCTTCTCCACTCTTTACCTTGTTACTAGCCATTTGGAAGTTTTGTCTGATCGTATCAGAACAGTTACAGGTTACAGTGTGCACTCTTCTGATTCTCACATCCCAACATGGTCCTGTAGCTGGAGCCTGAATTTCCCAGCGGGATGAACAGAGTTTGTATGTGTAGTTGTGTTGTGTCTCTGTATATCAAAGCGTGCGTACCTGTGGCAGAGACTCGATGCTCTGTCCTCTCATTTTGACGACGGTCTCGGAGGAGCTGGAGGTGGAGGAGCTGACGTCTTTGACGATCAGACCTGTGGGAAATAGATGATTAGAACATTTAGTGGGAGCGCTAGGAGGTGGATTTTGTGCCAGGGTTAGGGTCAGGTTGAGTTGAGAGCCTCTCTCTGTACCTGAGTATCCGTTGCTCTGGTCGGGGGACATGGTCAACATGTCCTCGGTGATGTGGATACACAGCTCCTGGTCCAGAGCCATCTCATGCAGCTCCTCGTAGTCTTTGGGGTCGTCCACCAGCATCTCGATCTCTGCAGGAGCAAAAAGTCTGTCAGGGTCAGAACGGCTCGCTACAACCTCACTCTGCATCTTCACGATAGCTCAGTCCTGCCTTCAACTGGACTGTCTGACGGCCAGTAGTTAGTTAGCTTTAGAGTTAGTTATACTGTCTTTATAGTTGCATAGTTTTGACTTTGTTTTGTAGTTACTTGTATTTCCTATGAGCTACGTTTCTTGCTTTCTAATGTTACACCATATTTCACACTTCTTTATTGTTTTAGATTTCACATTTACACTCATTATTCCTACTATCCTTAACTAACTGCTTGACTTTCATATATTTTCTGGAATGTTTTATAGCGATTTTATTTCTATTGTCAGCCGAGGTTAGGATAGCACCTCCTCAGTGTTCTAGACAGATAGATAGACTGATAGATAGACAGACAGATAGCTAAATAGATAGATAGACAGATAGCTAAATAGATAGATAGACAGACACTGTACTGATCCCCCTAGGAGGTAAACCTCAGTAAACCCAGCCTGACTCTCTTTGCTATCTGAACCATCTGACCCCCTCCCTTCCCCCCGGTCCTACCATCATCGTCCAGGATGCGCTCCTTGCCGCTGCTCTCGATGCCGGAGGTGTGCGAGCTGCCGTGGCTGGTGGTGGAGGAGCTGCAGGTCCTCAGGGGCCGGTGCGGGGCCTGGCCGGGGGCCCTGAAGCTGTCCGTCTCGATGCCGGAGGTGTGCGAGCTGCCGTGGCTGGTGGTGGAGTTGCGGGACAGGCGCTTGTGGTGGGACACGCTGCCGGCGCTGCTGCCGCTGGCCCGGGAGCGCTTGTCCAGGTGGTCCATGTCCAGGTCCAGAGCGTCGCTGATGTAAGACTCCCTGTACTGCTTCTTCTCTGGAAGCACACCAGCACACACATGTTCTGATGGCTGTAGCAGACTGGACAAGGCTCGGAATCTGTTTTCCATGCGCCTCCTCTAACCCTTAAGGTACCGCCTTAAATCTTAAGGCGAAAGCATAAATTCAGCATGCTGGAAGTGACTTGTCTTCTGGTGGACAGCTGAATGGAGACTGATGGAGCCGTCACATCGACCACAGGGTGGTCGTGGTCCAGTTTTGAAATACTACGTCTCTCTGGTGATGTAAACTTGAGCCAGATGTCATATATCTTCTTGAGATCATCTCCATCCCATACTTTAGCTCACAATAAGTTATAAAAAAAGAAAGAAAGAATTGGAGGAAGTGCTGTTCAGCTTATACTATTCCCCAAAGTCTTCGAGTGACGTCATGTAATTTTCGTGAAATCCAAAAGATTTGGAGGATCCAAAACATTTCGCACGAGTATTTTATTAGATTTAGACAAAGCTTAGTATCCATCCCTTCTGAGGTGAACGTGTCATGTGACCTCGTACTCTATGTCATTTAAGGTGGCACGTCTAGTCTAGTCCATATCAACATGTCTGAAAAAAACACCTCATGAGGTCTAAAAGAAAAGTCTGCAATATTTTTGACAATATTTAGACTTTAGACATTTGGTTTTAGACAATTTTAGACAATTTGCCAGTTTCCATTATTCGCCTTTTTATTGCCATATTTACGTCTTGTGCATTTCTAGAGACGCATCTACTGAAATTTTATGGTTTTCGAATAAGAAGTAGATGCGTATGAGAAAACTTACATGACATACAAGGAAGAAAATAACTCATGTTATATATTAAACATGTGCTATATCAAATAATCTCAGAAATACATCAAAAAGATTACAAATACAATAGAAAACCAACCAATCACAACCACTTGCACACATGCGACCCACTGGCCATGCTATGCTACCCAAGTTGGTACAAGTTGGTGGAAAGTACCTTCGTTCTCCTCCAGCCGTCGGACCTGTTTGAGGACGGGCTGCAGGTTCATGTAGAGCCGGTGGCTGTTGCTGAGCAGCTGCAGCAGGTGACGTGAGCGTACGGGACAACCCGTGTAGTAGATGAGCTTACGGGCCGAGGGCAGGCCGTCTGGGAGGATCTCAAACTTCTTCCCCTGAGAGGAACAAAGAGAGAGAGAGATGGAGAGAGAGAGAGACGAGCCATGAATGTCAAGCTGACGGGACGGGGTGAGTTATAGCAGCCAGTTGAATAATCTTATAAAAGAGGAATTTAGATTCTAAATTACAGTATCGCTGGGTGCCAGAGAGGCCTGAAGGCAGACCGCAGCGGAGGAACAACGTGTGGCTCTCCAGAAGCATTCTGGGGCCAAACACAATGCAACAATCAGCCCCTGTGCCTGCTCTTCATACGGACACTGAAACAAAGCATTTTTGAGGAGTTGTGATGATTTTCCAGGAGGAGGAGGAGGAGGAGGAGAAGGAGGACATGTTGGCTGACTGAATGGAAAAAACTAAAATGGTGGGTTTGTGCTTTCTCCCGCGCCTTTTGGCAGCGGTTCGACCCAACAACAGCTGTCTTCAGCGTCAGCCGGCTTGTTTTCTCAATGCGGACCCATAAACATTTCTGCGAGGGTTTGGACTTCAGGCAGGCGACGGGGGTGGGTTTTTTTTGAAGCCCTGGAAAATGCGAAGAGCTGCACATTCTCTGAACCACGGGCCTGAGATCTCACTTGACGTTTCTGAAAGGAACCATCTAAATCCCGAGCATGTTCAAAGGTGGCGGGGCGGCCCGGTATGTAAGGTGCTGGGTCTGCACCATAGGGAAATGAGCTCATAAAACCTGACAGTTCATTGACAGTGGCTTTCCTATAAACAATCATTTTGCCTGGCAGCGGTATCGTTGAGGCTGAGAGGCTTCCTGTTTAAATCCCCCGGACCTGCGGGGTGGGAAAGTAAAGAAGGAATTCTTCTTTTCTTTTCTTTCCTTCCATCCCTCAAGCTGAGTGTTTGTCTTCCACCTCAAACTGGCCTGCGGCAGCTCCCAGTGGCCACCGCTGAAATGGTGCTGGGCAGCCGGCGAGCCCGAGGGAGCCAGAAGTGACCGGAGCAAAGCAGGTGGTTGCTTTTATACAATCACAGCTGGGGGATCGGGGAGGGCGGTATTTACAACAGGTCCAAGTCTGCTGGAAATCCTGCTGCTATTTCAGGATGACTTACGTCCTTTCAGCCCAGAGTCGTGCATGTTTTATTTGTGCGTTTCTGAAATCATTTTTCATGTCTTTCCATTACTTAGAATATAGTATTCCACCTGATACATATGTACCTATACACAGGTAACTACAACTGTAGTTTTGCTCTGGATCAAATACGCAGGTTTGCAACTTAGGTTTTGCCAGATTTGAGCCATGGCAAGCCAAGATTCATTTGGCACAAGAAAACTGTGTCCGGATGATCTGGATATGGATGGATCGTAAACCAGAGAGTTCAACATCCATTCGTCCAAGTATCATGGAGGTCTCATGGAGCCACACAATGGACTAACACTGGGAATACACCCTGGACAGCATCTATTCCCCTTTCACGTCAGACTCGCACCTAGAGGCAGTTAAGAGTCTCCAATCCAATGTCTCCAATGTTTTTAGGACTGTGCTCTGGGAAAACGCTGTGAGACTGCACATAGAGAGTCCCTGAGCCCAGCCAGGATTCAGGACCTTCATCTTGCCCTGAGGCGACGGTTAAACATCCTCACATATGGAATAAATGGCCGGCTGGTGGTAACACACACACAGCAGCAGATTGGTGTCAAGTGGCGTGTTATTAAAAGCTATTCAGGCCCCACTTAGACAAGTTTCTGATTTCGCTCAGTCCACATGGTCAGGCTGTCTAAACGTTCCGCTCTGGACAGCTGGACAACCCTCTCTCCTTTCCAACGATTCCACCCCAGCAGGCCACACACACCCAGCATCACCCAGGGGCCCCGCTTCATCCAACCCTCCCTCAACGAGCGAGACCTCGGATCCAACACTGCATGAAACTAAAGGAGCTTTCTTCATTTCACTCCTCTGGGTGAGAAGATCAAACAGACTGAGCCAAAGCATAAAACACGATTCTCACAAAGATGATGCTTCAGACATCCTGGCCAGAATAGAAAGTCCCCCCCACCCAACCCACACACACACACTCACTCCTCACCCGATCCCCAAAAAGCATTGCAACATCTGGTGTTTATTGACCCTCAGGTCCCTCCGCCCTGCGGCGCAGTCTGGCTGCTCGGGCCCTAGCTGCAGCTACGTGGTGGCAGTGGTGTTGGATGACGTGACCCGTGGGTGGGGTGGAGAGGAGAAAGCCTGTTATTCAGCACAAGGGCGGGACGGGGCCACAAGAGGCCCTTCACGTCCACAGGGGGACCGCAGCCACGCCATCGGCGGCTCGCTCTCTCACGACGCTGCGGAGGAGCGGAGATGAGGAGGAGAGCGCCGGAATAAGCGAGAAAACAGGACGTCTTCGCCTCCAACTGTGCAGCTGAGGCCACAAGGGAACTCAACACGCTGGGGTCGAGAGCCTTCAGGATGACAGAAGAAGTTTCTCTGAGGCTTCAGACTCAGTTATAAGTTTTGGGATTATGTTATAAGTTCATAAAGCTCTCAGTGGCCTTGCTCCCTCTACTTCAGAGGGGTGTATCCCTCGTGCATATGAGTCAGATTTGCTTCTATCATACAAGGCTGTGAGAGGTCTCAGACCCTCAAATGTACCAGAAGTCAGAACCAAAACATCCCGAAAGTTGTCCTGAGGACATGTGGGGAGCATCCATCCTGAGGGTTCATATATTTAAAGACAAACTCAAGACTTACCTTTTTAGTTCAGTTTTTCTTCTTTACATTTAGAATAAACCATATTAAGTCATTTGCTCACCTGTTCAATCATTGTTTATCTGTTACTTGTTGTATAACTTTGTTTGTTGCATAACTTCATGCTACTGTTATTACATTATAATAACTCTTGTTTTTGACTCCTTAGTTTTGATATTTGTATTGATTTTTGAACCTCATTACAACCTCATTTTATCAGCTTTTAATGTTGATATATCAGTGTATGTAAAGCACTTTGTGCTACAATGTCTTATGAAAAGTATCAAACAAATCAAGTCTGATTTGGTATGAAAAGATGAAATAAAGACAAAGCAAAAAGCCAAGAAGTTAGTGTTTTGTGTGTCTGCTCAGTGATGAGCAGTAATGACCTCTGCGGGTCGTGATCAGCCAGCTGGCAGAAACCGTGGAGCTGTCACGGTGGAACAGACACAGAGTGAGCCTTCCCCGGCGATGAGAGAAACCCTATGGAAGCAAATTTACCCACTGCTGTGCTCAGCTTAACAACAGGGCTGAGTCAGAGCACAGATGAGAAGATTTAATAGGATTTCCTTAAGGGGCACGCTGACTTTAATGATAATTGATGAAACGAATAAACCTATGCAGATTAGAGTATACGAGAGGAAATTCTGCCATCGATTCCTGAGGATGTGTCCTGACTGCATGTGTACAGCGTCCGTACCGTACATGTGGTGGAAGCAAAGTCTAATTCTGTGATTAGTTCCAGAGGGCTAGAGGGGGCTAAGCAGGGTTAAGATAAAACAGCAGAGTGGATGGAGAGAGAGACAGAGGAGAGAGGAGAGAGGAGAGGAGCCTGGTGTTAAGACTTCCCCGGCCCTGAGCAGGAGCCAGGCTTTCATAAACATCTCCATAAGCCAGAGGATGCTCGGGTTTCATCGTCGAGTGTTCGAGAAAACAAAACAAAATACTACACCGGTGGAAAATGTTTCTCCAGGTTACGAGCAGGGAGAAAAAATAGGTGCGATGTTTGCTCTGACTCACCACAAATACTAGTTTTCCCACGTTGGTCCAGGGGAAGTCGTACAGCAGTTGCCTCACAGATCCCACGTTCTGCAGAAACAGGAGCACACACACACAGCTGAAGTCTGCACAGATGTTTACAGGTGTGAAGCAGCAGATCTGAAGCTCTGTGAGTCATTACTCAGCTCTGACAGTCTTTCTGCCAGGACAGTGACTGTTTAGAACCAACCAGACACATCTTCTCAACCTGTTTTTTTTACGATGCCAGTGTTGTGAGTGACTGAGCCTATCTCGACTAAGGCTGGGAATATGACCTGGAGTGTTCATTGCAGGATACACACACACACACACACACATCGAGTCTCTAATCAACCTAAACATGCATGTTTTTGGACTGTGCAGGAAGATTTCCCCAGATCAAGAGCCAAGACAAAACGTATTAATATTTGACTGCATTAGAAGACTCCATCAATTGGAAATATTCAGAAACTAACGGGTGAATAATGATAAATCCAGCAAAACCACACAGCAAAATAACTCTTCATGAAAGTCTTCATCGTTGAAAGAAGGATGATGAAGTACCTGAAATATCTGGATACCACGTAAAGTCAGGCCCAATGTAAGCGACGCCTCTACTTCCTTCTTATCCTGTTCAGAGAGATGAGATATCAAATGAGAAACCGTTATGTACAGGATTCAGACACATTCACCAAACAATTTTCCATACATGACCTCTAAAACATCGATCTCTGCATGAAATGTAAGGATACATTACTACAGTGGAATGTCCAAAAATAGGTCTAATGGCCATTTTTTATACAAAACATTTGTTTAATCTAATACCGATATATCGTCACCGATATAGCCTTAGGCATGAGTCTTATTATTTTGCCAGGACTTTCCCAGGTCTTTTCAAAACATGTAACCCTGCATCTACTGGTCCAAGGCTGGACCTCTGCTCCTCACCTTGTACAGTCTGTAGTAGTGGACCGTGACGTCGTCCAGCTGGGCGCACTCCTTGATGTATTTGAGGTGAGCCTCCGAGGCCGTGAGAGCAAACTGGTCTTTGTGCATGTTCGGGATGTGCCTCAGGATGTACTCGCGGCCACGCTTAGCGATCACCTGCACCAGGGGAGAGAGGGAGAGAGAAAGAGAGAGAGAGAGAGAGAGAGAGAGAGAGAGAGAGAGAGAGAGAGAGAGAGAGAGAGAGGGAACTGTCAGGCTCGGCTGCCCTCAGGTTGTGCAGGCTCAGTAGCCTAGACTCTCAGCTATCAGATACAACAACAGGTGTCTTGGTAAGCCAAGTAAACTTTTAGGTTTTAAGTTTACGTTTTAATTACCATGGTAACCGACTCACCAAACCGCCATCTACAGGTTAAAATGGTTCGATTTGTCTTTGTTCGGTGTCTTAGGTTTGAAGTGATGTATCTGTAGCAGAATAAAGCATCTTGAGATACATCTACTACCTCTGATCTGGTTCTTTTTCAAAATAAAACATTTTTCCAAAATAAAACATCATTCTCCACGATAATTAGTTACACATCAAGCCTGTTGAGCCCAGTAGCCCGGGTAGACGAGGAGGATTGTGAAGGACGAGCCAAGCAGAGCTTAAAACAATGTTCAGATTTAGAAGAACATTGATAGGTCTAATGTTAATTTTTGCCGGTTGTGATACATTCATTTATACTTGAAAGTGTTGAATTTGCAAAGTTTTGCATTTGGCTTCAATTTAAATACATAATAAATCTGCTGGAGCCCATTTTAGTGAAATTATTTGTCTTTTTTCAACCTTTTGAACATATATTATCAAAACCAAGTTGTACCGTACTGTTGTACCATGGTAATTTTGGCCACTACGATCGCAGTGTGAAACGTTCATATCACTGCGTCCCTACTGGCAGCCCAGGATGCCAGCGAGCGTAACAGGAGCTGCAGGGCAAACAGATGTCAACCTGCAGAGCCTGAATGAGAGGCTGGAAGCAGCAAGCCGCTAAGCTTCCCGCCCGGCTTCTCCAGATTTTCCAAGTAAGCTTTTCTAAGCAGCTGAAATCTGCAGGGAGATTTACTGTACGCCGGCGCTGCTCATCATCAAACAATTTCCTGTCACTGCTGGTTTTCAGGGGGAGCGATAAGCAGGCGGGAGGCTAATTACAGGAAGTGGAGGGCAAACAGACGGGCGTGGCTGTCACAGCCGGCGAGGTAGAGGAGGGAGGAGGAGGGAGGAGGAGGAGGTGGTGGTGCCAGAAGAGCAGAGTGTCAGCGGGAGCATTTTTCAAGACGCCACAAAAAGAACAACAGTACCACGGTGTGCCACTTCCAGGGACGAAAATAAAAGCCTGCGTCCCAGTTCCCATCGCGCCCCACACGCTCAGATGTGGGGCTGTCGCTGCGTGTTTGGTCGGGGGTGATTAATGAGACGCCCGAAACCTGCCGCTGCTGCTGCCAGCACAGGTGCAGGTCAGGACGCAGGCTGAATACACCTTCATGGTGCTCTACGATCCCGGGCCGCTCTGGTCCCTTCTTTCAGATGATGCAGTACCAGAACACTGGAGTGACTCATGTTTACGTGAGATCGGGCCCTCTCTATTTACCAGTTCCCACATGAGTCTGTCCTCGTGAAAAAAAGAGTCTGTTTGCTTGGCACATGTTGGCAGCGTCCTCTCTTTTTGTCTGCATTTCTCTTTTTGTCTTCTTCCTAACATCATCCCTGACAACCGCTTACTGTTTCATTAGGTGCGTACCTATCATCCCTAGAAATGTGTCCTGAAAACACCTTCTTTTCTTAATAACCTGTCCAGTGTTGCTAAAGCATTTGCACATCCCCATGAGGTGTTTTTTTTAGATGTTGAAGTTTAATGCAAGTGTGATGAAATAACTCATGTAGGGGTCACATGACCAATTCACTTCAAACAAGATGGTATAGAGTGAGACTCATCTTCTAAGATTGGATTCTTTAAGGACAAGATTAACTAGAGTTACAGCTGATATGCAAAACAACCTTCAATGGAAACCCCTGCAAGCACTTTGTCAAAAATCTGAGAAATGTTGCTTTTAATTTGTGGAATCTGTTCAAGTTTGAGCCACCTCACGTCGGACATACTCACCCATGGGGGGAAGTAGGCCTCGGGTTCAAAGTACTTCCCAAAGTGCTTGTTCCGTTTGAAGTTGCCGAGGTCGGCCTGCAGGGCGAAGGCGGCCAGCAGGAAGTAGGCCTCCTCCCTTTGGATGCACTGCGACAGCAGCACCTGCTTCCTCAGGTGCCAGTAGTAGTAGTACCTGGCCGCCCGGTCACTGCAGGGCAGAGGGAGAGCATCATGAGCCTCGCTGCAGGTCACACTGAGTGGTGCTGGAGCGGGTATTCAGTGTCAAAATAACTTTTGGTTTTGGATGTACTTGCCTGATCAACCTCCCGTTCTCTACGTAATACTGAGCTCTGAAGTGAATGATCATGGGAGGCCCAAACTGGTCGATGCCCTGGAAAAGAAACATGTAAATCCCTGTTACAGAGGTGCACAAGATGTATCACCAACAGCAGAGCAGTTCTACTGAACTAATCAAGACTATAACTCAACTAATAAAGCAATCAACAACTAATTTGAGAATTAGTTAGTCAATTTATGTATTTAAAATATTTGGCCTGAAACAGGCATTAACTATTCTCACAGGTTTTGCATAATTTTATAAACCAAACAACTAATTGAGAAAGTAATCGACACAACTATCGCCTGCAAAAATAACCACTTGTTGCAACCTGAATTGATATCAGTCATCATTTTGCACAAACTAAACAAGCCAAATCATCAGTTAAGTGCTAAATGTGTTAAAAAATGAAGACAGTTCACGTCTGCACTTTCTGTCAGCCTGATGCTTTGAAGAGCCTTGTAAAAGCATCCATTAAATCCAATTTTGTGACTTAGGCTGGTAAATTGGTGTGGCTCTTAGATGCCTTCTGCTCACAGCTGAACTCTTCAGTCAATAATCCGGAACATCATCATCAACATCATCATCATCTCCTACCTTGCTGGCCTCTCTCTTCCATTCTTTGGGACAGTATTTGGAGAGCTTCTGATCAAGTTCCATATAAATGTGTTCATTATCTAGAGAGAGAGAGAGAGAGAGAGGGAGAGAGAGAGAGAGAGGGAGGGAGAGAGGGGTACAGATTTAGCTCTGACGCTCAGTGGCTGTCATCTGTGTGTGTGTGTGTGTGTGTGTGTGTGGATGTATAGGTGCCTTCATGTTGGTGAAATCCCCCCTGAATGCGCCGCTGTTCAAAGGCTGCCTCAGAGCTATCACATCGCACAGCCTCTGCACTTCTCTTTGTAGCCCGCGCTTGTCCCCCCCCCCCCCCCCCCCCCCCCCCCGTCTCCTCACCTCGCTCTGCTTCGTCCTAATCTGCTCCTCAAGTGAGTCGCAGGCCCCGCTCATCTGACAACTCTCCACTTTCCACATAATGGAAATCCCTCAACAAAAAAAAAAGAAAGAAAAAAGAGCCCGAGCCTCGACGGAGACACGCCAGCGCATGTTTTCTTTTCTAACTCAAACTCTAATGGAGACGAGACGGTGGGTTCCACGAGTCACGAGCCTCCTCGGCCCGTGTTCACGCCTTGTTTTCGCTGTGAGAAATTAAAAAATAAAGCAACTTTTTTTGCTTTTATTTGGGGTCAAGTTGAGAGCTCCACCGCGGAGATTGCCGCCGCCGCCATCCAGATACAATTAAGGTCGTGATATTTGGTTTGTGGTGCACGCAGAATCCAAATACTGCGTTGGAAAGCCAGTAACAATATCCCGGCTCTGCTCAAGGCTAATCTGCAGACCCCGCTCTGAACTGTGGCTCCTCTACGCTGCCAGAGCAGTACAGGCGTGATGCGTGTTTTTGAGGATTTGAGGCGAGCTGTGTTTTGTGGTCTGTGCTCTGACAACTGGATGCTGAGTAAATTAACTTTGACAGGAACATTATTTCTGACAGGTTGCAGCTATGAGTGCGCATGTGGAGCGAAAGGACGTGAAAGCTGTCAACAATATGATTCGCAGCTACATAAAATCTGGTTTTAATGGCCAATCCTTTGGTCTACGAGTACAAATAAGGTGAAAAAGTTCAGCATGGGTTCCTTGAGTCCATGCTCCAAATCTTAGCCTTCACAATAACAGGTTAATACAGATGTTTTTCCAATACATCTTCATTGTGTCTTTCCACAAATTCAATCAGACACTAAACAAGCTTTAATTACGATAATACACGGCCGAATCTTTCTGTTTTTTGTCGGCTTGCGAGGTAATCACTGTAATCTGCTGATGCATCTTTAGTTTCCAGGAAAGTTTGTTTGTTTCCTTTGTTCTCATTCTTTTCAATCATTAGCAGCAGATTTCACAAAATTATGGGATGTCAGAGGAATGGGACTTATTTTAAAGGGGCTGTACTAGAAAGTAGAGAAGCATCTACTTCTGTATCTACAGAAGTGAAGTATCTACGTTCTGCCACAAGACAGAACTTGTGACAGAAAAGTAACTTCAAAGTACTCTGTAAATATAGAGATGCGCGGGACGGTATTTAGACGCGTTTCTAATGAGCGACTGGTCTGTGGGTGGGGGGGACAGTGGGTGACACACAGGGAGTGGGTGGCCTCTGTTTGCCTTGGGGATTTCACACAGTTCAGACAAGCACTTCAGGAATGTCCCGCAATCAGACCCATTGGCTCCTGCTCAACTGACCCGCCGTGCAGCCATTGGCTCGTCTGGAGGCCAGCTGTCTGTGAAAACACTGCCTTTTGCAATTTACTCTCCCTTTACACTTGCCCACAACTGTCACCCCCGCCTGAGTCTGAGCCGCCGCGCCACAGACGGGGTGACTCAGACTGCAGGGCCTCGCTGTACCGGCACCGTAAAAAACACACACACACACAAAACACAATGGGAGCCATTCAGGAAGAGGAGGAAGAGGAGGCCCCGGCTCCCTGAGAGACAGCCGTGACATGTAGGTGAGAGGAGCTATGTTTAGGGAGGATTCCTGGTCCTCAGCCAGGTTACTGGTCTGTGGAGAGAAACTGCACGGTGACACCGGTGTATAACATGAACCCTCATAACCTGGCTGTTCCCTCCATGTTTAGGACAACGTGATGGTGTAATCCGAAGATCTCGGAATAAATACAAGACTTTGCACCTAACTGATGAGCCGCCATCTAACAGACACCTAGAATGAGTGAGTGGGGTATTTGTTAATACAGTAGCTATGGAACACTTCATTGGGATGTTTTTAAAACCATTTCTATATTGAGGTCTGCAGAGATCTAGCGGCCTTTCATGCTTATCTGGCAACCACACAGGCGTCTCGATCACGTGACTGTACTGTCTCTGCTCAACAATATCTGGAACTCATATATGAATGACGATGTGATCAGTGGTTGTTGATCAACACAGTTTAAAGTGTTCACTTCTTTCTAGGTATCCTTTAATTTACCTCGACTTCATAAATTAATTGTATCATTATATCTTATACAAATCATAGCATACCCATATATTATTTATTTCATACATATTACATACCTATTTCTACATTTGCATTTACATATCAATGTACATTGTGCTCGGCTTAGTAGAACAACGTGCTACTAAGGAGAAATACAGCTATGGAGCACATACGCAAGTTATTTTATGTGACATTCAGTCTGTTGTTTCACATTTGCACGTTTTTTGGCAGTGGTTAAACACCCCAAATTTTATGTGAAAGAGGATGTAATGATGTTTATAGACTTGCCAGGAATGTTGTTGTGTTGAACAATAAAACATTCCAGTACAAGTTGTGAGAATTGTACTGGATACAATGCTGAATTTCCACTATTAAATGTCATTCATGAATAAGGACCTGACCTGCTGTTCATCTTTGACCAGGTAGAGACCAGGTAATTCTAGATCTTAAACATCTTAAAGAGCTCTTAAAGGTCTTTAAGATCTCTTCCTTTAAGATATTGAGACACTGAGATTTGTCACATTGTTCTCCTCATCTGGTGGTTAAACAAAGTTAAAGATAATCTGTGTACAAAGACACCACAACACAACAATGGAGCTGCACTGAGGTGACAGAGACGCTTGTTTGTTTCTCTGAGACGAGTCTTACTTTGAATAACGCTGAGACCAAACAGGTGACAGTCCTTCAGCCTCAGGAGGTCACACACCTGGACCAACAGTTCCTGGCACAGAGTCTTCACCTGTGGAGGGGAAGGAGGAGGAGGAGGGGGAGAAAAGAGGACAGATATTCAATGTTTTAGTTGAAATTAGCTGACAAGATTCACAGCAAGTCTTCGTTATGTTTCTACTCACATTGACTATGACGTTGAGCGTGTCATCGTTGGGCAAAAAGACGCAAACACAGCGACGGTCCTGCATGGTTTTGTTGTTGTGGAAGTTCAGTTTGTTCATCTTCGTGTGGCTGGGACCAGACAGGCGCCTCCGCCTGCTACTGTGTGGGGGCTCTAGGCCCTCGGACTACCCGCCTCCACCGCCGCAGGCTCAGACACCGCCTCCACCTCCACCTCCGCCAGCTGCCGGGATCCTTCTTCAGCTGCAGCCCGGTCCAGACTCAGCAGCACCTTCAGGCTCAGCAGGCCAAGCAGCACTCACAGGGCAGAGCATGGGGACGCCAGCTGCAGGCAGCCACTGTGGAGAGAGAGGATTTAGAGGATTTATTTAGCTTGGTCTACATGTTCAATTTACCATAAATGTAAAGGTAAACACAACAGGACTGTATGGTGCAGTGTCCAACGATAGAACATAATATTTAGGTACAATTTGTTATTCAAATAGATCAAATATACTTTATATTTCGTACATTATCCGACTTATAGAATAATCAACAACTATTTCAACAATCAATTTAAGCATTTAAAAAGCAGATTGAAAGGAATTGAAGGAAGAAACTGAGTCAAAATTCCCTGAGCCCAGCTTCTTCTGTCTCTATGGGATAAAACTGAGGTGAGGACAAAAAAAGCCTTCAAGTCCTTTTCTTGGCCTTTGTGAAACAGACAAACAAAACAACTAATCAGTTAATCCTAAAACATATATGTGAGAGTATGAAAAAATACACTAAAAGAAAGACACTATAAATCCAGACATCGACACGTATGCCAGCGTATGATTAATACAGTCATAACAGATTATTGTATGTTCAAGATGTGTATTTGGAGGGAAGAAATTATTCATACAATGATGAATTTATAGGATGTGGCCCTACTTATCTGAGTCCATTGTGGAGGGATAAATTAAAACAACAGACAAAAAGGAGCGGAGAATTCCTGCTCCAGTGTGTGACTTCACCACAGGGGAATGTCACTGACGGCTGAGGAACATGTTAACATCTGTCCGGGGAAGAACTGATGTAATGACGGCAAGAAGGACGAGAGAGACCGAACAATGGACGCTTTAGAGGCTGTGTCACTTCTGGCCAAACAAAACAACAAAAAAAACCCAGTGCTGATGTTTTTAACTATTCAACAAACCAGAAACACGACACCGTGGATAAGATCAAACGCGTTGCTTATTAAGAGCTTAGTATCTGTCCAGGAACTTGCACAACTAGGGGTTTACATGTCGGCTGGTTGTCTGAGTCCGAAGCCCAACCAGCTCCACGTTTCCCCTCCTGGCAGCGACCCGTTGGGTTCTGTTGACGTGTTTTCAGCTGTTTGAAGTGGTTCACTTTCCTCTGCTGTGATCCAAACACTGGAGTCAGACGGACAGCTCATTTCAGTCTGGAAACAAGTTATTTTTGTTGCTCTCTTCAGGGTTTACGAAGGAATCCTAAAGTTAATCTCTAGAGACCTCACTGCCATTTCAAGCTTTAATCAGCAACACGTTTCTTTCATAATAGTTGTAGTTTGCAATCAACTCTTCAGAGCACAACCATACAACAGACCTCAGATCAGCTGGGGAGGAACAAGACTTCAAAGAATGAGTTAAACCAAAAGCAAAGTTTGTTAAAACATACCTTTGGTCACTTTAAGACCCCACAGACACATCATTCTTCCTAGCAAAATTGCAATAAAGGTTTGATAACATGTTTGGGGATTTTTGCCACTATCCTGCACTTCCCTTGGTCTCTTGTTCTCTCTCTCCTCCCCCCCCCCCCTCTCTCTCTCTCACACACACACACACACACACACACACACACACACACCTACAGTGTTTACAGTTGCTGCTCACAGTGTGAGCTGCATGAGCGGATGTGTGAAACCTTGAGGGGAGGGTGTGAAAAGTCTCATACCAGTCTAAAGAATGTTAAGGAACAATCAGTCAGGATTATCACCTCTTCCTGTTGGAAATCACTCACCTTGAAGCCGTGTTGTCATTAAACAGACTGAGGACAGATAGTGGCAAGCCTCACATTACAAAGTGAGAGGCCATTAGCATTTTAAAAGAGATGCTATCAATGGATTTAAGGCTCGCTTCGGTAGTGAAAGGGCCATTAAAACATGTCTTGATTTTTATGTTTTTTTCCAAGTGAGGCTTGGAAAATGGTTGCCTGACAGTAAGAAGGACCTGGGTTCGAATCCAGTTCATTCTTTGTTTCCTCCTACACTCCCAAGACCTGCACGTCCAGGTCGATTTGAGACACACTTGACATTGTTATTTGATAGTTCGACAGCTATCCCCAGTTGTGAGACAACTGGTGTTTATTGCGGCTTAGAGTTACTAAAATGTCTGTAGAGAATCTCTTTGTCCGGGTTGTAATCCAAGGAGTTGTAAGACATGGCAACTGGACTCCTGGTGGATTCTTAAAGACTTGGATGAAAGCTGAAACGTGAAACTTCCATGAATTGTCCAGTCCAGACGCCACGGCTTACAATTTCTTGGACTTGCTCCATCATCCCTATCAACGCACAAAACCTAAATACCAACATAAAAAACATAAACGCACAAGTTTCAAATCAAATTTCAGTGACACATTTTTAGACTCTCATGGGTTTTGTTTTTCTGTAACACAATAGAAACACAACTGCTGTTACGTAGTGTTGCAGGCCTCCTCGGCTGCTTTGTTTTATGTACTATACAGACCCTCTCGGGCACTGGTCACATCATTAAGGTATGAAGTGGGTATGGTAATGGATGGATGTGCATTATCAGGCTTGTCCAATGGATGTAAAAGTGAACAACCTGCACTAAAAACCGTAAACTGTTAACCTCGACCATATAAGCTGAAGCAGAGGAATTACAGACTGCACTGATTCCAATAAACATCAGCTTTAACTATAGGACTTGGACCTGTGCCGCAGAGGCAGACAGAGCATTTCCACTGCTAAGCAGCCCATCCAATCCACCTCCTGTCCACTGCTTTGTAGGCAGACAGGGATGAGAGACCATTAATACACAGACTATTGACAAACAGCGCCAGCTCTCATTTACTGGAAGCCGGGCGGGCCCAAACACATCGGGCACGGACCCCACGCAGACAGGTGTGTCTCATCCACACAGGCAGACAGCGGGCGTGCTCGTGCCCTCTCGCTACCACCGTATGCCAGGCGCTACACCGACACGACAGCTGAGCTGAGCGATGGCGGCCGCGGGGTTAATTAGAAGTGAGATCCGTCAAACCGGATCGCTTCCCTCATCGCTCATTTCCACCGCTGAGATAAAAGAGCGATGCCGGTACGGCGGGCCAGACTTAAAAGCAGCATCTGTGCCAGTAAACAAGAACCGGATCATTCACTGTGATATTCACTTGCATTCTGTAAAACACACTCCACATACTGTAACATATATGGTGCCTTTTTCTATGAATCAGTTGTAAATAATGCATATTTCTCATATATATGTAGTACCATACACCTTATATTGATGTATTCTGTAAATCAGTTTTACATACTGCCTATTTAGCTCCCTCCAACCACTATCTCCTGTATTTACTATACACTGATCTCTATAACAATCAGTATAATATAGACTAATGTAAATGTGTAAATAGGTATTCTGTATCATGTATCCTATTTATCATAACACACTTCTCACTGCCAGTCACTTGCTGGTTAGATGCATTTTGTCTTATGACGTGCTATGACAATAAAGTTGTATCTAATCTGTTCTATTGTTACCGTACAGTTACGCATTGGATTACCCTGATAGAGTGTAATCCAATAGAGTGGCAGAGTGGTCTAGACACCACAGGCAGTGGGTGTGATGAGTGCGTATCATGTTTTAACTAATACAATACATGCCCTGTAGCCTGTTTACATTCACCCGTCCAATTTGTGATACAGAGAAACTGTGGGAAGATCTGTCATGTCTGCAGTGTACTGGCACCAGTCGTCTAGTTCCTCCATCCATCCATCTC
This sequence comes from Karalla daura, assembly GCA_029224185.1. NCBI lineage: Eukaryota > Metazoa > Chordata > Actinopteri > Chaetodontiformes > Leiognathidae > Karalla > Karalla daura. The sequence continues at coordinate 16,898,383 of CM055199.1, forward strand.
TTACTAATATTACCCACTCCCACTAGGTGTGTTGATGCCATCACCTTCAGAGCACAGATTCATTCATTTCTTCTGAAATGAACAAATAAAGACTGACTGGACAAAAAAAGTAGTTTAGAGTAGTTGTTAATCATCTCCTCCACTTAAATGAGGAGTGTCTACATTTTCTCAACATTTTAAAAAGCAAAAAAACACATGAGAACAAATCTTTACAAAACAGATTCATGCCACTTTCACCTGCGGTCAAGAATCCGATATTTTATAACGTGACCTCAGTCTTAAAAGCTAAGATGACAAAAAGTCAGCTACTGGGAATTTGTTTTGGTGTAAAAAAAAAACAAAAAAAACAAGCAAGGTTGAGGTGAAGCAGTGGCTTGATGAATAGTGCTGTCTCCTCACAGGGAGAGGGTACTCTGGTTTCCTCCCACAGTCGAGAAACATGCTTGCCTAGGTCGATTGCAGACTTGTAATTGCCCTTGTGTGTGTGTCCTGTGATGGACTGGAGAGCAGAGCGTATGCTGTGCCTTCGCCCGCTCAAGTAGACCCAAGTGGCAGTGTAAGATAATGAATGGACGAACAAGGTAGTAAAGAAGCTACTAGATCTGAATTCTTTAGCGGCTTTTGTTAGTCCTATTGTTTTTTTAAACCGTGTTTGAGGTGAAAACATTCAGCTTAATCCGCCTTTAGAAAAGTCACAGTGGTATCATGTCGCATTTTGAGGCAGAAATATGATTCCCGATTTCCACAGACACATCCTAGCCGGGGCGTGTTTGTTACCCAGCTGAATGCTAACAGTGAAAGCGGATCTGGTACAGACACTGGGGTTACTCAGACATAATTGAGTACATAGTCACTACTGATGGCTTTAAAGGCCCATTCTGTCACGTCTGGCCCTACACCACAGAGAGGGAATGTCCACTGTGAAATGAGAGGGTGGATTCTCTTACACGCCGTGTGCGTATGCGTGTGTGAGTGGTGGGTTAGAGAGAAGTGTTGGATAATGAAATTACTGCTGCTTTCACTGCTGTGACGCCACGCCAGAGTCCATCTATAGCCGCGCACGCACAAAAGAGCGTCCAAACGGAGCTTCCTCCGACCTTTCAGCCTCGGAAAAAAGGGATTCTGTCAACGTGGCAAACCTCAGAGTCAGGCATGACACCAAATCCCACACTGGGATGCAGAGAAAAGGGCCTCTGTCACAGCTACACCTCTCTTTCTCATTCTTTCCCTCCTCCATTGACATCACAGGGGCGGAGAATGGTGGAAATGTCCAAATGCTGGATAATATGAAAAAAAGGAATGAATAAATAAATAAAAAAGAATTCCTCTGTTTGGAGAAAGGAGTGAAGGAGGCTGTCACCTCCTCTGATGGAAGAATAGCTTCAGGCATGGTGTGTGTGTAAAAGTTAAAAAAGAGAGAGTGAGAGAAGAGCGTGGATGTGGATGAATGCAGCACAGAGAGAGAGAGAAGAGGAGGGAGGGAGAGAGAGATGGAGTCGGGCAGCGTTCGAAAGCTTAGGCATGAAAAAAGGAAAAACTGCTGCAGTCAGGAGAATTCCTCGCTAACATCTGCTTCTCATTCCAACAATGGCGGCCTTTGATTCCTGACTCACACACACACACAAAACGAACAGCAGTGCCACAATCTCCACAAACTGCATCCTCTGACAGCATCCACGGAGAAAAAAAAAACCTGCACTGTAATCCCCCGACCGGGAGCAGAAAACAGTGTTTGTACACAAAGCTTGTTCCACGTTTTGTTCATAATACAAGTTCATCAAGACTGTTTGAGATAATCTCACAATAATGTACCGTGGACTGAGCTACCATGATAATTACCACTGTTAAACCACCTGTTTGACAATCTGCCCTTTGTTGTTTTAGTCTCCAATTACATCTGAGGACACCGTATTACATTTCAACAGTAGTTGGCCCAAACATAATTCAGCAGATTAACTAATTGAGCAAGACAATAGTTACAGCCTCCGACTGGCTAAGGTTTAATAAAGTTGCATAACCGCTTGGCGATGAGAGTGACCTGTGATTCTGAGGAAAGTAATGTGGCGACACCTTGAATGAGTGGTTAGCACTGTCACCCCACGGCATGAAGGTCCTAGTTCAGCTGGGGTAAGACCAACAGACAGTTTTCTCTGGTCCCACAATCCAAAACTATGTTGATAGGTAAATAGGTTGATTATAGGCTCTAAATCGCCTCTGTGTTAGAGTGAAAGTGAATAGTGTGTGTGCTTGTGTGTGTATTCCTTTAAGGCACAAAGACGATTGATGGATGGATGGATGAATGTGCAATATTGGAATGAGCAGGACCAAAATAACCTTTATTGCTAACTTGAATTATTGCTTTAGTGCTTGGTACCGTAATGTGGATGACATGAGTTAGCAGACAGAAGTCACTGTACAGTTTTGTTTACTTATATAATCTTTGTCTATAACTGTCTTACTACACCAATTTTTGTGATCATCTTGATAAACAACAGACCATCCATTCACTGCATATGTACAGTACTGGCATCTCCAATCGACGTAAACAAGCCTGTTTATGGACTGTGTTAGGAAACCGAGAGACACACAGGGTCTGACACAGACATAGAAGGACTCCACACAGAAAGGCTCATTGGCCAATCAGGATTTGGTCCACCAAGCATATGTCAGCCCTACATATGCGACAAACATATGCGACAACAGCCATATGTAAAAAATGCTGTTTGACGTGAAGTCTTTCTATTCTAACTGAAATTAAAATCTTCTATTACTGGTTCAGTTCAGTATCACTTCAAATAGGTGCTTGCAAATACTGTTAAATACTAAGCCAAATGATGACAGTGAGACGGACTAGGTGTGCACAGCAAAAACACAAAGCACACATGGGAGGAAGCCTGTTGTACGTGCTGACACAAACTGCCCTCGCTGAAATATTTAAAGATGACTTTTTTTTTTTATAAATAGTGCCAACAACAACCGGATCAAGAGTGGGGACTTTTCCCACAGTTCCTTGCCAAGAGATTTGTTTGTTCAGCTGATGAGAGAGCAATGTTGCTGAGCTAACAAGTTACTACCAAATCACATTGGTCACAAGATGGCATTAGCCCTCGCAGCCAGGCCTCCTGCTACTCTGCTCTGTTCAACCCAGTGATACGCTCAAAAGGAGGAGCCGAGTGTCAGAAAATAAACAGGAAAAAGGCACGCTAGCGGGAGACATGCTTGACCACCCAAACCACTAACTCTGGATCGTCTAAACATCTATTACGGACTCTGGTCGACTTGTCGTGATGGCGGGAAGTGGCTGCTCATTATGTACAGGAACTATCCTCTCATGAGTACACACAGATTTAGCTTTTTGGGTCTCATAGTTGACTTTCTCTGCTGTCATGCAACTATAGGCGTTGGCAAGGATGATATAAATAGAGCCCGGAGGCAAGTTTAGCTGCTCCACCATAAATACCTACGTGTTTTTAGGCCTTTAAGCCTAATCTCAGACACAGGAAGACAAAACTGCACAATTTAAGACCTTGATTCCCAGATCATCTTGCAGATGTTTGCACGTGCATTTGCACCTAGCGAGCAGGGCGGATAAGGCATTCTGGCTCTGTTTCAAAATAAAAGTCTGAGAGCTTAAACCTTTTCCCTTTTCTCACAATCTGAGAAATAAATACTTGGATTTTGTCCTTCATCTAATGTTGCCCTCATTAAGTGCTGGAGGTCAGGGCTCACACAGCGTGGCACTGTAATACTGTTATATAATTCACAAAGAAAAAGTCGAGGAAAGGCGGCTGGTGGGTGGCCTCGGGGTAAACCACAACTCGCAGAGTACGTGCAGCTGCGAGATTCATTATATATTATCTGGATTCACTGGAGAGGAATTTCAAAGGCCACCCCCTCACGAGAGAAAGCTCTACGTACTCAATGGCTGCCTTCAGCTCAGCAGTGACGTTCATAACACTGCGGCTCCTCGACTGTACTAGACGGGTTTTCTATTTGAGAGTGGTTTTATAGGCAAATAGTTTGGCAGATTTGTTTAGTTTTGAAGCTTTTATTTTGGAAAACCAAACTGTCTTTTATTTTGAAGTATGGGCTGAGGAGCATGCCATGACATGTCAAGAGTTATGACTGCTTTGAGATCGTTTATTGGTGTACAAGAAGAGGAGAAGACCCCCAAGAGGATTTCCTTTTTTTCATTCATCTGTATTTTAATTTTACTGCTGTGTTGTTGTGCTTTCTGCGGTTGCTAAACCAGTAAACATGTTTTCTTTCTGCGTCTAATACTGCTCTTTATCGGTTTGCACATTTTCACAAGTGGCAAGAATTCATAACAAGCAGCGAAATGATTCGGAGGGAGGAACAAACGTCCTGAGACTTTTCTCGTCTTACAGTTCCCAAACTCAGCTCTCAGTGGGAGGTAAGGTGTGAGAAGAAAAATAACTGGAGCTAGCTGAAACACTGAAATATAACAGCTACAGTTATTTCTGAACCAAGTTACAGACTGCAGTGTACCAATTACCAACAATAGCTGAAAGGACGAGTTCTCACACAAATCAAGTCAAAAACACCCTATCATCCTCGTAAAGCTGCAAATGAAAGTCAAGCACCACATGGCTAAGAAAACAATAGAGTGAGAAATTGCAGCTTGACACACACATCGACAGGAGTCACAAAACATATGCGTGGCAAAAATATGCGCCGTAAAACTTCCAAAAAGTACTGATAATATGTGTGCAATGCTTGATTCGTACATACGGCTCTTTTATTTCATAAGAGCGACCTTAGCTTGGTTACTGTACGGAGAAATCATTTCAAAACATCTGGCTACCATGTGGCTCTTAAGTGTACAGGCTCGCACACACACACACACACACACACACACACACACACACACACACACACACACACACCTCTGAAACGGTCTGCACTGACAGACATGTTAGAACAGAGTCAGCAGTCGCTCCCTTCCCTCCCCGCCCAGTTTTTAAGGCTTGGACCGGGCATGAGTAACCCCCACAAAACACACCGCCGAGACGTCAACCCGACCATTACGTTTGCCTGAAATAGCGCAAGCGGCCTCAAAGGGTGAGAGAGGTGGGGAGGGGGGGGGGTTTAAGAAACGAGCTGCAATTACAACAAACCCAAACCAAACCCTGCTGTTTTGTTTCGGGGGAAGAGATCTCCCGTTCTCACAGACTGATTGGAGAAAAAGAAAGAGAGAAAGGGGTGGCTGCAGGTGATCCGATATGTTTCCTATGTGTGAAGCTTTCACAGCAGGATTGTTGTTTACGCGGTCACACCTGAGAAGACGCTGACACTCAATATGTAAACTGTGTAACCGGCAGCACTCCTCTTCACTTGAAGTAATTACCCCGGAAATATCTGAAAGTTACATCATTTCCCTGGGGGTACGTCTACTAAATATGTTTAATACTTCTGCAGAACAATTAATTATTTAAGCAGAAGTCTAATCACTCAGTTACCATAATTGTACTTGAAGTCGCTGCCAACATTTCCAATACCTGTGAGTCATTCCAGCATTGATTACAAGACTTAGAACTGGAATCACTATGGTCCTGCAAAGTGATACTCCTACACTCGTAATATCATGTCCTGCTGACCCAAGACTGAACTGGGCTCGGTTTTACATCTTCCTACTATCAATCCTACAAAAACCAACAAAATATCCAACAGGAAGCACTGAGAGCTGTAGAGAGGGGCTTGTGAGAAGGGCTGAATATCCTCGGGGGGTGCTGGCAGGTTAGACCTCTCTGGACTGGACCACTTCCTTCAGGGGACTTCTGTAAGAAGGCCAAGGGAGGGAGAAGAAAAAACACAATCCAAGGAAAAGGAGAGAAAGGGAGACAAATACAGGAAGTAGTGGGATGCGGTCGTAAGGAGTCATACGAGACTGCTGCAGTTGCAGAGAAGTTGGTCTTCTGTAGAGTATTTAAGACCATAAGTCTAGTTGAAAGAACATAAAGCTGTGGCCGTTTCTCAGTAAATCAGGTCTATCCTGAAAGGTGCCTCCCAAAAGCTCTTACATGTACTGGATAGTGTAGACCGATATGCGTGAGGAGCCTAGGGCACACATGTATAACCTGGTTTGCCTGCACACACCCACATACTGTAGACACAGTGGAGAAAACACACATGCCGATAAAAGATAAAGTTTCATCTTCGTTTTACCAATATCAGTAATCTCATCCTTTCTCATGCACCCGTGCCACCCTTATTCCTCGGTTGCATTGTCTATACTCTCAAAATACGGTTCCTCTTACGCTTTATCTTCTAGCAACAAGACCCGGAGGAAGAGCAAGAGGTGAATTCTATAAACAATCATCTGCAACGGTATGAAAATTCCCTCCAAGCGTGTATCAGGCTTCCCTGGGAGAATTTGCATTACTGGGAGACGATTATGTAAAATGCATATAGCAGGTTATCTCCAGTTACCTGTGTGGAGTAGCTGAGGTGCTTTCTTCTTCAGGTCAGGTTATGTGTTTAGCAGCATTTTGTATTCAATGCAGACTTACAGCATCAAAGGGAAGTCAGCCCAGAGGCTACGGATTCGGTTGATGCTGGGAATAATACCGAGGAAATCACTAAAACAACAGATCCAGGGTTCACTGGAGTGGGTATGCTACAGCATGGCTTTGTGACAGCACAGTGGAGGTTAAAAGCTTCAAAATAAGATGCCAAAACATTAAATTAGTACTGATTAAGGGCTGTAGAAAACAATTATCTTCGTGGTTCATTACTCTGCTGATTATTTTGTGGTTTAGTCCATGGTTTTCTGGCAAAAACTGTGAAAAAAGTACATAAAAACATTATTACCGTATACGTAAAAGCGGATGGGGGGCGGGGGGATTTCCTTGTGCAATTATGGGCCATCCCAACACACATTCCAGCACAGATTCATGTGAATGAGTCACCAACACACACACACACACCAACCTTTTCTGTTCACACGTTTCCTTTTAGTTTCCTACTCCAGCAGAGCTCTTCCTGCCCAGACAGCACCTGCACCATCGCCCGCTTTGCTCCACAACAATAGCGAGCCAAGACAGTGTCACTACCCCCCACATAAACATTTTTCCTTCTAATTGCTCCCACAAATGGAGCAGGGACCTGGATAGCATGTTGGGAATATATTCTGGGGAATGGGAACACACTAGGTGGATTAGTGGTTAGCACTGTCACCTCACCGTTTGAATCCCGATCACACCTGAACTTTCTATGTGGAGTCTGCATATTTTTACTGAAACATGTATGTTTTGGTTGAATTGGAGGCTATAAATTCCTCCCCAGGATTGAGAGTGTGTGTCCTGTGATGGACTAGAGTCCTAACCAGGGTGTATTCCCTGTCTTTGCTCCATCAGACTCCCATGACATGGATGGACGGGCATTCTGGATGACTTTCAAGTGTTAACAGCCCTTAAAGAGGACAACCCCTTGGCAGATTGTGCTGGAGCAAACCATAACTTCGTTTACGCATCATATAATTACAGTCTCATTATAGCCTCTCAAAGGACATATGGATGCCAGGGTAATTAAAACAACCATAAGGACTTGTACGGGTTCAAATGGGCACGCAATCTGGAAATACTCAACACTGGACACTAATGTCTGAGGAAAACAGGGATTTTGTATACAGTCAATAGGATATTGCATTGGAAAAGAGGTGGAGGTTCACATCTAACATCGGCTAAAACGTGTAGGGAAACGTGAGGATTCCCATTCCCCCCTTTCCCCCTTCTGGTCTAATATTAAACAGAGAAGGAATTGCTGACATTCCTGACTCCTTTGAAAACAACTTTTCTTAACCATGTTTGTCCAGAGGGAAAGAAAATGAGAATTTAAAGGATAGGACTGAATTGGCACGAGTTAAACATTGTTTGCCACCTAAAGACATCAAAGTGTACTCTGCAGTATTAGTGAAGTAGATGTACGAAGGTATTACCGCTGTAGTTACAGAAGAACAATAACAAAGTCGAAATCTGTCTAAAAACCCTTGATAAAGACATTAAATTGCGAGAGGATGCCATAAAATCCCTCTCATCTTGGCTTCGTCTTCATAGATGAAGCAGGTTTCTCTGCTACTGTTCGTGGTAAGAGACTGGTGCAAACATACGAAGTTATTTACTACATGGTAAAAAAAAAACAACTAAAACTAAAGGTAATAACTGTGAAACAAACGAAAAAGTCTGGACCATATCATGCGAAGAGATACAGCTTCTACCAACAGGAGGAAAAAGTCCAGTCTCACATTTCGTGGCAGTATTCCCAGTTAAGAAGTGTCCTGGCAGCATCACTGCTGGAGCAACACAACTTCGTCAAAGCTAAAACGAACACTTACTTACTCTATAGATAGAAGTTTACACAAATACCTGCCATTACAGACTATATTTACATCTTTTCCAGCCGTTCGTGTGACGTCGCGCCAAACGGACTCGGACTCGAATAGAAGAAAAAAAACTCACCTTTTAATGAGAAAAAACAAGGTATTCCCCTTTGAAAAGTGGTATTCCAAACAGATTTAACTGGGACAGGGGAACAAAGAAGATCAGACGGAAACTAATCCACAGTTTTGAAGGGGGGGAAAGACTTTTTTCGGAGAGGAGACGAAGCCTCTACCTCCTTTCGACGTTACCCACACTCTGTCCCTCCTGGAGCTACAGCGAGAGGATAGGAATACATGTGCGGTGGATGCAGGCGCAAAAGGGGGGTGGCCGTGAAATTAAGATGGTGATTTCGACGCGGAACAACGACAAAAAACTTCACTTTTAAACATTTCAATTTTTCACACATTATAAAATACGATTTTAAACGTTTTGCATCATCAACGTGTGTGTTTTTGTTGTTTTTTTTGTCGAGAGTCTTTCAGCGTCCACCTCCCCTGTGGCAGCAAGCAGTTGGTATCGCCCACGGCTGCCTCTCATTCCATTCCTGCAGACCGTGCTGGGCTGGAGCTGTGCCGCATTCAGTTTGGAAGTCGACGGGGAGAAATAGTAACGGCGTCGCCCCTGTGTATTAAAAGCGTGCTCAAAAAAGTTTTGTGATGCAGTAGGACGCTTTATTTTTAAATCCGGATCACCAACACTCTACAGCTGGTTTTGCATTTATGTGCCCTTCTTTTGACCAAACACACGCACTAAACCCTGTGGTAAACTTCTTCACAAGGGTAAAAGGAAGGATGCCAAGACTATGAATAGCTAATTATATGATATCACAGCACACACAGTTATCATTATTGTACCTCCCACACTTTGCAGTTAAAATTTTATGTCTTAACATGAATATCAAGTAATTAAATCTGTTGTGTGGGGTTGCAGTTCCATTTAATCAAGAAAGTCAAACTGACCCTAAATCAAATCAGTTATGGATTATACAGTAATATATCAGTTTCACCTCTATCTTTGCCCTCTTTGCAGATATTACATCATTTCTGGTCTAGCATAAACAAGCCATAAAGGAGACAACATGTTTTTGTGCCTCTAATGAAAACATTTGCGAAAGATTAGTGAGGAATGTCATAAGCCAAGATACTGAGATAGTTGAGCACTGCAGCCAAAGATTAGTAAGAAGAATAGAAAGCTTTGAGGGGACACCAGCTGTGCCATGTTTGATAATAGTCAATGACAAATGTACATTTGTCTCATTTCCATATTTATCAAGACTGATTGCTTATATATGGATCGACGTGTTCCGCTTAAAGCCTCTTCCAACCCCTTCAAGATGTCAGCCATTGGTTTTAAAGTGGGGAGAGCCCCTTTTAGTTGACATGGTGACCTGTAATTAGTGCTCTGGGGCCCACACTCTGCTCCTGACACTTGTCAGACAGAGAGAAATGGAGTGCCAAACATGAAAAGGGGCACGGAAGTGTGCCTGGTCAAGCCAGGCTAAACCCCCTCTGGTCCTGGTCTGTACACGGCTTTGAAGTAACATCAGAAAAGGACCTGAAAACAACAAAGCAGAGACCATTATCTTTCAAAAAAAAAAATGCCGACCACAAATCCCCAGTCTCCGGATCAGACTCCAAGCTGATCAGGTTACTTCTGTGTTTGAAGATGAGAAAGGAGACAAACTGTAAATCTTATTTGGTAGGTAATTAGCCACGTGTGCATAGTATCTGGTGAGCTAACAACGGCCCTTAATGGTAGCTGTGCCTTATAGAACAACGCATCCAAACAATACCATCTTGAAAGGACTGATGGCATAAAGACATTTTGTCCCTTGTAACACAAATAAAAAGTACAAACATAATCCAATACATGTATGCCCATAGCTTGCATTTCCTTCTCAAACTGCAGTGCGTCTCCTGTCTTTGTCTGCAGCGTCGGCGTCTTGATTTGATTAGCTGTCTCTGGCCGGGGCTGGAGGTGCAGCGGGGAGCAGGTCGGCCTCTCTGTTGTGGCAGTATCTGACTAATTGAAATAACTCCCTCTGTGCTTCTGTCTCCCCCAGGGGAAAGCTAAGCACCCCCCTCCTCTTCCTCCCTCGTCCCACCAGACTTCAGTCATCATGGAGAGTCCTTGCCAGCAGCTCTTCCCTTGGCTTAATGTGACACATGCAGCATCTCCAACCCCCAACGCAAAGTAAAAGCAGGAAATCAGGATGTCTTTCTTCCATCTTTTTTGAATGAATTGTCTCAAATGGCTGTATTCGGATGCAAAGCAAGGGTAGCCTTTTATGAGGAGGAAAGATTTTTTGCACTCTCCTGGTTGTTATTTGTAGTTGGTTTGTCTTCATGAAAAGTGAAAGGATTACAGATACTGAAACCCTCTCACAAACATGCCAGGATGCAAGATTGAATGCCTGGTGATTTGTTTGCAGAAATCACTGTGATGATGGAACACAGCCCTCCAACCAATACAGTGTGAAGCAGTTCAAGAGACCAAACACATGGTAAACATCTCCAAGCAGCATATTAAAAAGCAGAACGACAGAAAATGTGTCCTTAAGATACATTTTTCTGTCCGCATACTTAGGACCATACCCGGGACCTTAAGAGCGCAGCCATTATCTACTTTGTTCAAACACAAGAACTTATTTCACGCTCTGCGCACTTCACCAACTTTGCTCGGTTGCTGATCTAACCGAATGGCGCCTTTATTATTTCTACCAGTGAATGCGTCTAATTTGCTGCACTTAAGAACCCAGCAGCCAGCATGTGCTGTCTGGAACTGCTTGGAGCTCGGACATGAAATCTAAGGAGCTGTGCATTCAATCAAAGCAGAGCAGATGTGGTCTGATTGCGGTCATTTGGTGCTTGGTTACGTAAGGATACATACCGATCCTACTACACCACTCCGGGGTGGAGAGAGGTGAAGCGATTCTGATTCTGAACGAAAGATCAAACGGCACTAACTTGCCAGTCATGTTTATTTCATGTACTTTTTGATGGGAACTAGGTGAATGTACAGTACATCCATTCTGAAGCAATAAGGCAGATGGATGGTCAGTTGCATGAGGTCCTTGATTCAATATCCTTCCTCCTGTGGGAAATATCAGGGGAACAGGAGGGAGGGGTATTTCTGCTTGGAAGATAAATTACAAATTGTTATGGTGGAAGGTGCACTCCAGAGCGCTGTAATTCCGTTGGAGAGCAATGCTGAAACAGATCGCTTGGAAGTTTTGAGAATGGACCTCCTCATCTTGCGATATTGCCAGGAAAGTGCTGCTGTAATTCCGACGCCCGCTTGCCCCATAAAGTTAGCTGAAGAACAGCAGTGCCTGCAGGCAGGCGGATAGATGAGGGCATTGATTTAAGTTATTGTGCCAGAGCCCTCTTCAGACGCCGCCCGGGAGTCCATTTGTTTCTCTGTGGCAGCGCAAATGGCGTTGTAAGCAAAAATAATAGAGCACAGATAGACAGATTGCTATAGAGGCTAATTATTGTATACACAAACATGTTGTGGTGCAGCTCTTGATAGCAAATGGCAGTAAGATCATAAGAAATCTTCATCATTTCTCCCCCCGCAGTCAGACATGGTTTGTTTTCATTCGGGGTGAGAAGGGAATTCACCAACGACACTTTTTAATTGTTTGGCCGAGACAATCGCAGCCGTGTTAAAACACTTGAGTCATCCTCCACGTCTGCACAGTCACCAGCTCGTTTGTCAGAGAGCGACAGAGGAAAATATAAACAAAGACAGAGAGAGAGAGAGAGAGAGAGAGAGAGAGGGAGAGGGAGATGTAGTAGAGGGAGATGTTGGTGGAGGGGTGCAGGTCACCAGATGGTACAGTGAAAAGAATGCACAATGGTAACACGACACTGGCCGCATTCAGTGCTCTTATGTAAGCCTACACCGCCTCTGTGCATCTCTGCGGACCAGAAATTATGTTAGCATCACTGGTCAGGACATCGTCTGAAGAGGCTGCCATCGATCATGTATGGAAAAGACACAATAGACGCACATAGACATTGTACTGGCAGCTCTCAATCTTGGACGGCGAAAGGTTCAATTAATCCAATGACTGTATTGTGAATATCGAGCAGATTGTTATCATTTGCATTCTTGTGAGCCTAATGTCTGTTGCCTTTGCTAATATTTACATGCTATTACAATAACTGCTTATTGGTCATGATAAGACTGCACTAGCCAAAGTAACTGCTGAGATGTTAACACGATAGCCAAGCTGAGATGAAGTCTGGTTTTGGGGAGGAAACCTGAGCACAGAGACAAGATGTGAACCAGCCAACAGTTTTTCTAGTCTGTGTCCATTTAGAGGAGAAAGTGAGCTGTTAATAGCCCTCAATGCACACAAGGGAACAATGCCAGGAAGTATACTACATACAGTGCAGTAAGTTCAGTTTACTCCTATGTTGGATTTGTTGGTCTCTGTTTATCTGTGTTTTGTAAAGAATGTGGTGCAGAGTGACTAAAATGTCCCGAGATGATATTGTTAGTAAATGGCTTTTTAAATAAAGCTTAGTTGAAGTTGAATTGAATTGTTTATTCAATGTCCTCTTTACTGTATGAGGAATTTACATGTTCCCCCTGTATATAAGTGGGTTTTACCAGCTACTCAGGTTTCCTCCCAAACATACATTGGCATAACACAATGGGAGCAAGTATGAGAATGAATGGTGTGTGTGTGTGTGTGTGTGTGCGTGTGTGTGTGTGTGTGTGTGTGTGTGTGTGTGTGTGTGTGTGTCCTGCTTTGGACTGAAGAACTTTTCAGGGTGTACTCCCTACTTTCACTACCTTCCCTACCTAAGTAAACATTAAATATTCCTATAGCAGTCTCACAACAGGGACATTTGGCACAAGGCAAGTAAGATGACTGATGTAATGGATGAATTGATTTAATTGTCCCTGGATAATACGTTTACTCTAATAATTTTCATCAATCATTAATTAAGGCTTGACAATCTTTACTTTGCTCTTTACTTTAATCAGTGGCATCATCAATAAACCTGATTGATGCAGTGTCGAGATGGACATAAATGAGTCATCCAAGCTGTTACTACTATTACACTTCCATAGCAGATCATTTCAACAGCTATTTCACAATGAAACACAACACCCAATTTAGCCTCCTTAAGAAGATCTGTGAGAGATCAGTGAGAGGTCTCTTAAATAAGTGTTTCTAAAACGCCGAACAGCGGAGCGAGGAAGGTGAGCCAGGTTACAGTACACTGCGTATCTCTGTGTGCTTTTCGGGTGCAGACGGGTGCGTTTTTGTTTTGACATCCACGTGGCTAATGTAGCGACATGGGGTCGTGCCAGTCGCTGTGAGTCAATACGGGCGAGATCCAAGCACCAGCTGTCATACCTGGCCCCGGTCCCCACGCACTCACACAGCCACCTGGCTCCGGCTCAGCTCCGCTACGGGCTCAGCAGACACTGCATTCCCAAGATAGTCTGATCCATGGCCAAGACCAGGGAAAAACAGCGATTCGCATTTGGAGAAAGTGCACTTGGCTTTCGGGCAGCCGTAGTGACACTGAGCTCTTTGTCTGTTCAGTGGTGGCAGCTTCTTGTTTCCAACCCTGCGAGCGTAAAATCTTTCACGTGCATTTCTGTGTCAAACATTTGTTTTTTTTTTTTGCTTTTTTCCCGCCAACAAACAAATTTGTGTTTACTTTAGATTTTTATATCACGCGTAGCCTTGAGGCCAAACGGATGCATTTCCCTCCTCATTAAACATTTAAAATTGTGTTTTCTTTATGTATTACATTTCAACTCCTGTGTTATTTCGCCAGCAGCTGGGTGTATGGCATCAGACAAAACACACAAAAACACAATGGTCCACAACGGTCTTTTCAGGAGCTGCAATTTTAATAGCTATTCATCCCGTGTTTTATCAAGTGATATCATCTGGGTTGAACTCTAACAAGTGTATTTAATGTTCCTTTTTCTACCACAGGTAAGTTTCTCAGAATTGGTGTCGGACATGTAACATATAACTGCCCTGAGCATCACTCCCATACCTCCAGATCTATGATGGTCTTACAGCAGAAGCTAAATTATTAATCACGAGTATTGAACGTGTGTCTGAGTGTTGTGTGATGCAAAATTTATGGCCGCTGTTTCCTTGTGTGGGGGCCCCTCTGACCACAAGAAGATCGGGTCAACAGACAATTGAGATAGATGGCTAATGGACCTTTTTATAAGAATCATAAACAATTATCGATCCACTCCGCCCTGTCTGGAGCGGGTTCAGCTTCGCTGTGATCATCCAGACATGGAGCCACAGATCAAGGACTGGTCGCTCACATCTGACCTTTTGGCCTCGGAGTGTGCAGGAACATGCGTCTGGTTCCTTCTCACATCCAGGCCAGGTTCAGCAGAGGCTTTGTCTCCAGCTGGAACAAGCAGATTTGTCTTCCCCGTAGGCTGACGGTAAATTTCCGCCATGTCAGTATGAGCTCTTGCGTGCAGAGGCTGTAAATATAAACAGCACCCTGAATTTAGCGCAGGTTGCGACTCGTGCTATTTATAACCGTCATATTTTAGTGCTATGCGTCGTCTGACAGTCAAGGTTAAAGTGTGTCAGGGAAAAGCTCCTGAGCAAGCAGTCGCCCTGCGGCTGATGCTGCGCTCCAACACAGGGCACCTTGAGAAGTCCTCCTCCAGCCCCAGAGTCAGTTCAACGGCTCCCGTTACCCAAAGTTACGGGCGATTAGCTGCAGTCTGAAACACTAGAGCTTATTGTTACTTCCCGTACGCATCCGAAGTCCATTAACATGAATTAAGATGTTTATCTTTTGGTGAAATCCCAGCAGCAGCAGCAGCTCTCACTCAGCGGGGTTATTGTCCGTCCCGCCACAGGTCACCGCTTGTTCCTGACTCATAAATCACCCGGGCTCACCTTGTCCAACACCTCGCCTCAGGTTTACGGAGGATTGCCACAGCGGGGGGGATTAAGATATCTGCTGTCGGTGGCGGTGTGGAGCAGGGGATTTGGAGTTGATTGTAAGCGCTGAGCTGCAGGGGTCACAAAGCCAGAGGC
The DNA here is from genome assembly GCA_029224185.1 of Karalla daura. Classification (NCBI taxonomy): domain Eukaryota; kingdom Metazoa; phylum Chordata; class Actinopteri; order Chaetodontiformes; family Leiognathidae; genus Karalla; species Karalla daura. Next base: position 16,913,839 of record CM055199.1, read on the forward strand.
CGTGGAAAGGCTGGGAGGCTCAACTGGGTGCAACAAAACAAACAGCCCCCCCCCCTCCTCCTCCATCTCCCTCCTCTCTGGCCTTCAGCCTCAGCTCCTACCCACCCCCACTTCATGGAATGTGCATGTATGTTTGCTCCAGTCCGCACGGTTAACTCTAAGTATCTGGACCGCTAATGTTGTACTGGCTAATGTATCACCCAGGAGGATACAAAGCAGGCAAGTGGCGGAAACACTGCAGGCTCGCTAAACATAGGTAGGTCAGTGCGACTCTCTGGATTGTATTTGCTTCCCATCCTCCTCCTCCTCCTCCTCCTCCTCCACCTCCTCCTGTCCCCTGCCAACCCTCCTCTGTTACGACTGTCCTCCCCCTCCACTGCAATGAAAACATCTCCACTGCAATAAAAACATTCTCCGAATATGTGAATTGGGGGGGTTGGAGTTGTAAGTAAGAGTGAGGAGACTGATTTAGGGCTTTCACGCCGGCACAGCTCTCGCATGGAGCGCAAGAAAAGTATTCGTGGGGGACCTGGACAGCTCCAAACCAAAAAATAACTTCAACTTCTCCTTGTGAGCCGTTATATCATCAGTTGGTTGGAGGCTGTAATCCAGAAGTAAAATGAGGGACAAGATAGCAATAAAAATGATAAAAGAAACTTGAAATAGAAAAAGAACAACTTGTCACGATGCAAGAATAATGAAATTACAAAGGCTATATCAAGGCGTTCAATCCTAATATAAATGATCAGTATAAATACAAAAGCCAAAGCCTTATTGCCTTCACAATTGATTGGGATGCTGTTTTAATTTTATCATCTGTGATATAGAAAATACTGTCCAAATAGCATTAGTTTTGTAGATGTAATGTTTTCTTTCAACTCTGCTATGTGCTTAAAATGATCGAACTTTGTATGAACCGTATGTTCACACTTATAAAGTCGGCGTCTCGGCCTTGTTTAGCGAGCCACTCACATGCCCAGCAGACATAGAGACACATTAGCATTCGTTTGAGGTTGTTTCTCCAGACACCTGATCAATACAACTCCAATATTCTCTCTGCCTTTGGCTCCACTTTTGATGTGATTACCATTTCCCAGTGAAATATTCAGCTGTTTCCCTCTGTCATCCATACGTTAGTGGCATCACGGGGGTCCTGCTAACACGCTCTGCTTTGTTCACAAGCTATTTGCCCAGTGCCATCATTGGTTGTGTCTGGAGGGTTTATCTGACAAGTAATTGGTCACTGCTTCTGGAAATAACTCCAGAAGAAGTCTGAGAGACTGAGACGATAATCAAAAAACTAAATCAAGAAGACTCTGAAAGGCTCTCTGATGTATTCTCACACCTAAAGTTTAATTCACTCATACTAAAAATGATGAAGAGCCTTTTGTACTGGTGTGTGTTAAGTACTGTAGAAGCGCTATAATGTTCCTATAATGGTTGAATCGGCCTCAAATGACCCACATCCACAACAAAAAGATCATAGTGGTCCATCCTGCCCCCTGCAGCTATATCTGATGTCTGGAGTTAAGATGAAGGTTAAGACGACTCTGATCCCAAGCACATGAAAATGCGTTGAGATGGAAAATGCAAAGAGCAGACTGTGTGTTTTTTTGCTGCAACCATCAGACCAGAGCTGACACCTCCGTCAGCCTCTTTTCCTGCGGAAGAACATCTAGACAAACCGACCCGATGCAAGCTATCGCAAGCCTGTCACATTTTTGCATCATATCTGACACGGGCCGATCGGAAAGTGCAGGCTGTAACATCCTTGAGCCAGCTAATATTATTATCTGTGCTGAGTCTAAATCAGAGTCCTTGAGTTTATCCTGTAAACTAAAAGCTTTCGTACCAGAGTGAACACCGTGAATGAAAAAACACCAAAGTAGAGGACACGTTGCTCTGAGAGATAAACATGAGGGGCTGCCATAGGGAGGGAGAATACTGTCTAATGTGTAGGAAAACGAGAAAGGAAAGGGGCGAAAGCAAATATTTACACTCGCCGCCGAGGTGTTTGGGTTTCGGGCACTTCTGTCCAAAGTCCAGAAAGTAAAACTGTCCCCGAGCTCTTCGTCACACCCCCCCCCCACCACCCAAAAACATTGTCTCTCAGTCGAAACCGAAACAGGCAGAGCGGGCAGAGCAGCGCTAACATAAATACCATCTCAGGGCCGCAACCCCACAGGTGTCGTTTGACCTTGGATTCCTCGACGTGTGTCGTTTTTGTTGCTCCAACGGAGAAAGATATGATGCCGTGAGTGTCTGCACGGGAGGACCGTAAATCCCTGTTGACGCCCGTCATCGAGGCTGAGAAAGCTTCCCCAGTGATGCCTGCTGTCAGAGAGCACACACACACACACACACACACACTGTCCTCCCACATGTTGGACTGCGCCTCCACGGGTGGAGATAGAAGAGGACATTGGATTAAATCCACTGAGACGTTGTCAGCGGGTGGGTGTGCGAATTTCACAGGATTAGACAATGAATCAGCACAATTACTGATAAAGCTGAAGTCCTCAGGTTAATGCAGAAACCGCTGCATTTATATAACAGCTCCACTTGTCTCGTTTATGTGACACCTTAGTGGAAATGTTTGGGCTTTTAATCCTTAAGTACTATTCTTAGAAGCGCAGGAACCTTTTATAGGTTTTATTTTCTGTGTTTTGCAAGGCCCCATTAGCAGCCCCAGAGCACTGGTTCTTAATGCCCTGCACCACACACACACACACACACACACACACACACACACACACACACACACACACACACACTCACACATTGTTATTCGATAGCTCCTCATCCTCAGGTGGAATACAACTGGGAACTGATCTTAATTGTAAAACAACCAGTCGTTATTCTTGTGTCGCAGCTTGGAGTTGGTTTCTCTCAATGATTGTAAAAAGATATGGAGAAAACAGTCTTTGCTTTCAAATTGTGAGTTTCCATACGGCTTGAAAATCCTGTTGCATAAGAACAGCATTTTCTTGCAAATAATAGTGAATTATGCAAACTAATGCAAATCATTAGCCTATTAAGAGCATACGCTACGTAGTTCATAACAGGATTAGCTAGCGGGCAAACAAACAGTGTTTTAGTTGTTTCTGGAGTTTAATAAAGAGACATACAAGACTTGAAACCAGCTAAATGTGTAGTTTCAAGTGTCTTTGTCTTTGTTTTTTTAGTACATCTGTTGAGAGTTTTTGCTATGCATTTCTATTTAGAATCATTCTTACCCTCTCTGAGACGTCTTGCTCAGCTATAAGGTACGTTAGGTTGAAGAAGGCTAATTTTGTCCTTTAGTGTTTTGTACTTAAATTAAGACAAGCATGAACACATGAATCATAGCACGAAAAATGATCGGCTCGAAACCTGTTCTCAGAATTACATAACGAGCAGTGTCCAGGGCTTTCACTGTTTTGAGACAAACTCAGTAATCCTCTCCTCCCCTCCAGGAACAAAAACACAGTGTGCTCCATCCAGACATTGATTTATCGCAGGGGGGGGGGGGGAAACAGTAGCTGAGAGGCTGCGGCCCGGGGTTTTAATCCCAGGGATGGGACGACACATGGGAACGAAGGGACCGTCCTGTCCCTGTCCCGCTCCACGGACCACGGGCCATGGAGCATCACGTGATCTCACCCACACAAAAGCCTCAATGTTCGCATCTCATGTATCCCTCTGAACGTGTCCCACACTGTCAAGAGGATAAAAATAGCAGCACAGATGAAACACTTCTGGGCCCCCGGGGATGTGTGAGAGGCACATTGGTCCCGCTGTGCTCTCGCTGTTTAAGGTTTAAGGGTTGAACTATTTTTTTCTGTGCTTTGACAGTAATGTAAGGAGCTCTGTGCATGAGAAGGAAGAACAGCTTTAGAAGTTAAACAACTCAATTTTTCAGACTGACATCGTTTTCTGTTGATGTATAGTTTTTACGGCAATTATTCAAGTATTTCCGCCACTTTTTCAAGAGTTTTGCTTTGCACTAATGTGAAAATTGGTCAAATTGTTCAAATAAACTCACCAGTTCAGAAAGATAACTCATCTGAAAGAAAGTCTTAGTCTTTCCAAGTAATATACAGCATAGGATTGAACAAATAACTGCAGGGAGTTTGGGAAATCATCTCTCAAAGGTTGTGATATACTTTAGAAAAAGCAGATAGACTATGCTTTATACTGAAGTTAATAGGACCATTTGTTCCAGAGTTATTTCCAGGAGGACAATATGTATTATAGTGTCATGTCTGTGATTTTTATTGTTAAAGGCAGTTTTACAAAAAAAAAAACAACACAAAACTAAACAAGTGTGCAATTTAAGAAGAGATTCAGACCAAAACTGCATCCATTAAAAAGCTGCAGTTTGCAGGTCAGGATACTGTCTCCAACCTGGAAACAATCTTTATGTTGCTTTGTTTTTAATTAAACCTTTTTATGTTGGTATGTAAAAATGAATATGCCATTGTTAAACACAGTTGTTACTGATAATATTTTGGCAGAATTGTTCAGAAGAATGAATATACGATGCAGAAATAATTTGATGTGTATGTGTAGTTTTTGACAACAAGAGGGAGGGACTCACTCAAATCGTGCAAAGCAACATGTCAGGACAAGTTCAAAGAGAATTGAATTAAAGCTATTAGATTAAGTTTGCAAACATTGAAAAACAAGCTTGGAATGCAAAGAAATTCATCTTAAAAAGTACCAGCAATGGTAAGTAAACACTGAATAGCTGCTTTCAGTCTCTCATACATGACCTGAGCACAGTTCCCTTAAAACAAGATGGTTCCTGGTCTGGATTCAGGACGTTTCTGTGGTCAACACCATTTATCACCTTTAATCTGAGCTACCATAACAACTAAAGTGGTTTAAGACGACACATTCCAGCTCTCTAGTAAAGTCGACTAACCCATGAGGTTGCTGCTAGGATACAGACCAAACATCCTGAGGCACTTTTGAGAATTTTGGGAGACTTCAGTCATGTTTCCCTGAGGATGTGGTGGAGAGATGTGCACTGAGGATGGCAGAGTCCATTCTGAACAACTCACATCATCCGCTTCATAAAAATTGATGGACCAAAAAAATGCTGGCGATGGCTCCCCACTCTCCTCTCTTCCATGCAGGACAAAGAGATGTAGAAGATTCTTTGAGCCTGCGGCCATCAGGCTTAAATGGTAGATGAGCTGCCAGACAAATTACTTTCCCTTTAGTGGTCAATAAAGTCATTCCTATTCCTAATTTAGGGTAAGAGTGTGGAACGAGGCACCATCATGACATCGAATCAAACTGAAACTCAAATCGCATTGAACCCTGAACCACAACAACACCAAACTTAACTACATCAAACCAATTCAAAACTACTGCAACAGACAAACTCAATCCTCAGCCGGTGGTCAAAAATGATGATGCTCCGTTGCCTCACAACATGAAGGTTGGATTCCCTGGGTCAGGCTGAGGGCCTGATCATATCTGTCTGTTACACAACACCTTATGGCAAAAATATTCTCGGCTATGCAAATGCTGTTAAAGTGTTAGTATTTGCATTATGCGCTGGTGCTTGTTTTGCATTCATAATAGGATCAAACACAGCACCTTAAAGTAGCCTTTGTACTTGCAGCATGTCCTATTGTTATACAGTGACAATGAAAGCTTTCTATTCTATTCTATTCTATTCTATTCTTTCCTCCCAAAGTACAATAACATGCCTCCCATAACACAGTTGGAGACTCTAAAAGTCCCCAGTTGTTGGTGAATTTTCCCTGTTTTTAGTAAGGGATGGATGAAATTTCCAAGCAGGCAGTGAAGGGGGCAGTCTGACATGAGTCCAGGCTCTGTTGTCTGGATGAGCTGACCCTGGGTGGACGGAGAGGCTGGGCTCGTGTCAGACGTCAGGTCGCTCTGCTGACTCTCACATCCAGGCTCCGGACACTGAGTGAGGTGACCTGGGGGGGGGGGGGGGGGGGGGGTTGGGATGGGGGGTGTGGATGGATGAGGCGGGGGTGGTGACTCCATGCATGCTGCCATCAGTGGTTACAGAGTTAGGTCTGACACTGACAGAGCGCAGAGGGGTCAGGGCTGACATCAGGGATTAGGTCCCCGCTCTTGCAGGCCATCGGTGACATCACCAGCTGATGACATCATCTCCCTCTGGGCCTGGTGGGACGGCCTGGTGTCCGCTGGCGACTGGCTCTCTGCACGCAGACAGAGCTCTACACACACGGACTCTCTGTCTTTGCTCACGTGCAAAAACACACTAAAAAAAAGGCCTAGTAATGAAAGTCTCCAAAACATCATCTTGAATTTGCTTGTCAGGGGCATAGCTAGACCCTCTTTAGGGTTAGGGTGCTTCAGTACCCTTAAATAAATATGATTACAGTAGATAGAGACACAGCTGTCGAAACACTTCAGGGGTCAGGAGGCACTCTGGATACACAAATGCACAAACTAAAGAAATGAAAAAGTGACTTTTGCACAATATGTCTGTTTTAACATCTGTCGGGCAGAAAATCATAACCACAAGGTCACATGATCACATGATTCCATACTACTAAACCACCTCTATGGAGAATGGTGTGATTGTTTACTCTGAACCATTATTATTTTTATACACTATACTATACTATTTGTATTAATATTTCTGCTATTAATTTATGTTATCCAGCAAAACAAGTCATTTAGAGGGAGGTTTGGACAGTCGCAGGGCTTTGTATGTCAACTTCTTATGAGGAGCTAAGCACCCCTAAAGGTCTGGTCCTAGAATAGCCCCTGGTCCAGGTGATTTTATTGGACATAGAGAGTCAACGTCCCCTGCTCTGCCTTGAGACAGACAGTAATTTTAACACTGACCAAAGCAATAAAATACACATGTGGCTTCAGCAACCGTGTCTCACAGTCTCACACTGAATCCCGCTCTTACCTCCAGGTGAGCATTTTCTCATTAAAACCAGACGTTACATAAGCGCAAATTATTACCTCAAGTGGGTTGCAGTGGGTCATTAAACATCGTTACCGGTGATTCAGGTTGTTTTTTTTTTCTTCTTCTTCACGCATAACGTACGTAAGCTTGGCGAGGTTGTTAAATATCACATTTGTGCTCTGAGGTGTGGCAGCTAAAACGTGGACAGTCTAAAGCATTGACCTGATGATAACGGCTTCATACTCTGAGGCCCATCTAATAGAGGTTAAGATATTTGAATCTGGACTTTTTTTTGCTCATTTATTAAAATTAAAAGAGGGCAGCTTTCCATTGAAGTTAAAGGTCTGCAGTTAAAACCCCAAGCCTCATGCACTACAAAGTATCTCCAGACAAGATAATGAATCCCAAACTGAGCTTGATCAGGACTGGACTCACGGTTCTTACACAGCATTTCTTAGGCCTTGCAACCACTCAAAGCAACATTGCACAAGCTACATTCACCATGCACACACACACACACACACTGAACACCCAAACCAGCAGCTTTTTTAATTATTCACACACTGATGACACAGCAGCAGGGGCAGACTGGAGTTCAAGGAAAATTCGACATCGGGATCGAACCGCTGACCCTCTGATAAGTGGCCGACCCCGGGGCTGAGCCTCGACTGTGATTGATGCGCACATGTGTGTGTGTTTTGTAAACGTGTGTGAATCGTTAAAGCTGCTGCGGTCACTGAAATGAGTCTACGAAGGGTTGAAATTTAGTTAATTTATTTTAACTGAATCTTATGAACACCTTGTATGATCCCACAACTGGAATACACATACAAATATGTAAACATACCTACTGGAACTATATATTCAAGCTGTATATGTGTATAGATTTGTATGTATAGGTTTAGGTTGAGTTTTGTGGGATTTTGAAACTTTGTCACGTTCACATTTGGATGGATTCGCACGTTTTGAGCGTCGATCTCTCCGTGTTTTCGCTAATTAGCGAAACAAATGGCTTTTCCTGCCATTGTCCCGACAGCTAATGCACAAAATATTATCAGAGCGGACGGCGGCCGAGGGGATTTTCGCAGGCGCAGAATGTGGCACGAACAGGCACTTTGCATGCAGCCGAAGTCGGAACGAGGCTCAGATTAGAAACAATCCGCCGTTCACGGCTGCCAAAACGCTGCACTTACTAATTGCCAGATTGCAGAGTTAAGTTATTCCGTCTCGTCTGTGGGAACAGAGGGAGGAATTTTTTAGAGCTTTGTTCATTGATATTTTCTGGCCCGCTCTTCAACTCCTTCTTCTTCTTCTTCTTCTTCCTCTGCTGTAACTTTTTTTTTTTTTTTAGCAGCATCTCACTGTCAGTTTGACGTTTTTCTGAGCCGAGGCCCTCGAACAAATGAAAACCATTTGTCGGGGCGCTCTGTTTGTTCAATTCGTGTCACAGAATAGGCAGATGATTGTGTTCACATGTAGTAAATGTCAGTGAATTGCCAGAATCAGTAAAGTGCTTTGATTATTCAACAGCAAACAAAATAAAGAGAGAGAGAGAGAGGATGAGAAGAAGAAGAACGTCACAGTTTACCATATTTCTACATGGGACGCTGCTGTCATCAGTGATTTCATCTCTCCTTAACCTCACAAACACAAATCCCTGTGTGATCTGTAGCTCCAACCCTATGGGGAACAATCGGAAAGAAAATTTGGCTTCTCGTTCGCTTGGGAACTCACACACACTCTCCCTCTCTCCCACAGGAGTTTGTGATGTGTCCCTGTGCTGTCTTTGGGTTTCATCTTTATTTGCAGCCTTTGTTGCAGCCTTTGTTCTTTGATGTTTGTTTCTACAGTGAAATAAATCCGGCCTCCACTCTCCGTTCGGCGGCATGAGATTGAAGCTTCCCTACCCTCCCTTCCCGCTGGAAGCCCTTTGGAATTGATCGACCTGATCTGAGATGCTCGGCTCCCCTTCATGCGTAATGAGCAACAGGCTTCGGAGGATGTGAGAGGATCCGCTCACGAAGGAACCCGTGAGTGGAAGTTTCCTGGCCGTGCGTCAGACGTAACGAGCAAAAGTGAAGAATTATTATTCTCTGTGAATGAAACGAGCGCTGTGTGACTCATTCTGCTCTCTCTCGCTCTCTCTCTCTCTCTCTCTCTCTCTCTCATATAGTGCAGCCAGCAGGAGACTCGCCCAGCTCAGCAGATGCCCGCTGCTGCCTAAACAACCTCCATAACACGTTGTACATCAACCACAAACTGTTTTTTTAAGTCATCCGGCAGATCCGCTCCATCGCTCCAGCCTTTACATTTACAACCTGTAACCATGTTCGTACGAGGAGATATTCAGTCAGATCGACTCCAGGGTTTGTTTTACAGGTTTTTAAAACCCTGCAAAGTGTCATGGCCAGAGAGACTGAATCACCCACTTAAATGTCAGTAACCTCAAATATGCCTGACCTGTTTTATGGCCGTCTAAGGAGAAGAAACAGGATGTAAACACGCTCTCGGAGCTCATATGTCTTAAACTTGTGGAGCTGGTCCGCCACATCAAAGTCACATAGCAACGTTCACGTCATTTTAAGATGTGTTGAGGGACGTGACTGGATGTAAGTCTCTAATATTCCCTTTGTTTTTATTTCTGTTTTGGTCTCAAATGAAGCAAAATGCATCCATCCATCTGTTATCTTAAACACTCTCTAACCAAGTGGTGTCACAGGGGTCAAGAAAGGCCAAGTCAAAGCACAATTAGAGAATACACCCACAGTGTAGTTAAGACAGGAAAACAGTAATAATAAGAAGAGAGGACATTTCGATGCTTGTTTTATGAAAGTAAGTGGACAGCCCCTCCTAAATACTGTATGTTCTCGTATGTTCATCCATTGTGGATATAGAAATATTAAGGACAGCAACTTTAAAGAAAGAGAAAAAACACCTAATGTATGTCACATATTCTTCCTGTCCTCTTCATTAACCTATATTTTACACACTGGAACTTTCCATGGCTGCATCATACAGGTCATTCTGATTTCCTGTGATTCAGACATAGAGGTGACACAGAGGTGAAAACAAACTAAACCAGTCAGTAAACAATCTCTTATCTCCGGTGTTGAACATTCCTAAGCGTTTCTGTTATTTAGTATTATAAATGAAATAGTAAAAGCTACAGATCCTCGTCTCTGCCTCTGGAACAAGTCTCGACGTACGTACGGACGAACCCGGGCGCACGACGGATGTAGCGTTGTTGGTACGGCCTCTGGTTCGAAATAGAAAAACTCACCCCAGGGCGCATTCCCCGTGCGTGATTAAACAGCATCCTGGCGCTGAGTCAGCCCCACAGGCTCATCAGGTGCTCGACGCCCAGGCCCTGGATTTTCCTGGCTCTCTGATTGGCTGCTCGCGTCTTCCTGTTCCGGGATGACACAGCTTTGAGTGTCCTTCCTCTGACTTCCAGCGACATGACGAGACACGAACTTGAGTCAGCTTTTCTGCGTATCCCCCTCCATGATTCGGATTAAGCCGCCTCGGTCTGATCAATCGCCCGGTTTCATATTCGGGAACCTGCGTTCAAACACCACAGACCCCCTGTTTTAATGTGTGGCAGGCTGTAATTACAGCCCTGGTAACTGTTTATTTGTTTTTGAAAGGCTCATACTTTACGGCTTTGCCCTCTATCGTAAATGTTCTTTACGATATCTGGCAGGATGGTTGTTGGTGGGATACGAAGATCAACAAAGGGAACTTTTGTGAGCTATTAATCCCCTGCAGGTCACTGTGTTTCTCTGTCATCTAGTAATGGGCTCATTAAGGCCAACCAGCAGCCCGTGGGAGAGCGCCACCCACCTTGTGCTCGGAGCCGTACCTGGTTTCTGTACCGGGGCGTCTCGTTGGTTCAAAGCCGAGCCGGGCTCAGGTTCTTCCCCTTTTATTTTTTCCATGTTAATGATGTGAAATGAGCTGCTGGGCCCGAGCCTCGTTTCATTATCAGCCGGGAGGGAAAAGATGATCTCAGTGTAAACGTCATAATTGTTAATTACTGTTAATGAGGAGCATCTGCGAGCCCCAGTCTCACTGCTGTCGTGTATTTGCGGCTTTAGAACAACTTTTCTGAATCGTGCCTTTTGTGAGTTTGATTTATCTCTCTTGTGTCGTTCAGATAATCAGACGTGCGGTTGACACCTATTTGTCATGTTTTCAGGCTGGTGTTATTAGCAGTTATTCCATGTTTAATGTGGAAAAAGAAATTCATGATTTACAACCTCTAATCTAGCCACATCATGGTGACAATTGTGATTTTGAATAAGACATTTCAACAGCTATTAAAGTGGCCACGAACTCTGCAAACTGTGATTAATGTTGGAAGTTATCCACTGCCGTCACTCTAAATCATCCAAAGCTTTAGTTTGTGGCAAAACCCTTGCAGACCTCAAGACTCAGCAGCCTCTTGGTGTTTAGTGCTATTAAGTAACAGGATTAACAGGATGAACTTCCTATAAAGAGCCTTAAAACCTCAAAGAAACACTCTATCTGCTGAACTAACTGCTAGGAATGTGACATCTCGGTGCAAATGCGTTAATCACCGACAGCAGTCCCCGTTATTCTCCACTTAAGTTAAAAATGCAAGTTTTTTTTTTCCCTCCCAAGTGGTTCATGTGTAACAATGTCAATACGAACTACTTTCCACTTGTTTTCGGTCACCTCTGCTGTTTACCCCGGTCCTGACCTCAATCTTAAGGTATTTCAGGTACGTTCTTGCATCCTTTTCTTCCTTTTTCCTTTGAAGTGATTCTCAACACCTGAGGGCAACGCACCCCGTCATTAGACGGCAGAATTGTGACGATTCTTGCTTGCGTGATTCGTCACTCTCACTACCTTCGTTTTTGGAAACGCACACAAAAGAAAATCCTGTTGCAGCTACTCCTCTTCAAACACATTAGGCAATGATTAACGGGAGCCTTGTTTCCTCTCTGGGAGCCGCCTCACCTCCGGCTCGAACTGTGTGATCTCATACTGTGCGTTTTAGGCTGTGGGCCTTTCCCACCAATCCCCACCACCAATATAATACTTCACTGATCAAACCGGGACCAAAAAAAAAGAAGAAAAAACCCTCCTACCCCTGTCCCCCATTCTCTGCACCCATAGTGGGCCGGTTCAAAGCACCTGCAGACCTTCTCCTCCCTCCACATGTCGTTAGTCTGTCCCGACTGAAAACTGATTCTCACTGACTGCCAGAGTCTTTATCCCCTCCTAACAGTGTGCAGCAAGTGTATTAATGAAAGCCTTTGATGTGTGTGTGTGTGTGTGTGTAGGGGAGGTGGGGGGTGGGGGGGCACACCCTAAATGATGATCCTCCAGGAGATTCTCCGTATGGCCTCTGCTCAGCACTGGTTTAAAATCTACTTACATTTCAATTCTATTAAAGATAAAAAAAAGTGGATTTTCATGTGCACAGATGAGAAACATACAAAAAAGGGACTGAATATAGACATTGTAATATTGCAATACTATAATATTGTATTGTTATCATGTTTGGTTTGAAACAAATTTGATATTACTTTTTCTTTCATGTTTTATCAAATTGTTTTCACACTTTTCCAAGCAAAAGTTGACTACTAGTTTTATCTTGTCCTCTTCTAATGACAACATTAAATATGATGCTACATTATCTTAGCTTAGCTGAGCTGGACCAAAAGAGTCGATAAAAACAACCAATCCTATTTCAAAATGTATGCTACTGAAACAAAAATACATAAACTAAAAACCAGTCAAAAATGTTCAAAAATAAAAGTTCACGACAATGTTTTTAATGTGAATGAACGCTTTAGGCTTTTCATAAAGCTTAAAAAAACCCCAAAAAGTCATGTAAAAACATGAGTTCTAATTCATTTAATATATCATGACATCATTGTTGTTCATTGGGAGAAGAAGGAAAAAGGAGCCTGAATTAAACCGCAAGAACACGATTTTGGGCTGTAAACCATACAAGGATCTCTCAATAAAACAATCACGACTCGCACGATAAATCTGTGAACACAAACACGACCTGTTAATAAGTTGAAGCTGTGCGGTGAGAGACGTCCGGCTACTGCTGCCTGCCTCGCTTCCTCCCAGTCACTACAGCGACTGTGTGGCGAAGCAGGGAGCATTGTTTGTTTGCTTCAGGCAACGCTCGTCTAGGTCTGCCTGACTTTTTTCTTCAGCCAGTCTGGCACCAAACGTGGAGGCCACGGGGTTCTGCAAACACTGCTCGCCTGGAGATATGTTTACCGCCTCTCCCCAGACACTGAGCATTGTATCCCTGCTGCTCCCGATAATTTGCCTCCAGGTCACAAGGGGCTTGATCTGAAGCCGGTTTGAGGTCGTCCACTTCCTGCTAATTGTCAGGGACATCGGTGTGGTGGTTGTGATAAACTGGGCCAGGAAACCGGGAGACTGGGAGCGTTGAGTGGAGCTGGAGGCAAATGGAGACTGGGAATATGTCGAGGCACGGAGCCTGGAGTGGGAAATGGCAGCGAGGAATGGTGGTAAAAACATTTGGTGAATGGGATCAAAAACAGATCCAATAGTGGTTCTTTTCGCCCTCGAGTACTGCATGAATAAATATCACTACACCACCAAAAACTGGCAAAGTTATACAGCCATACTCATCAATACTGTGTTGTACCAGCACAGATGGGAATTGATAAGTTTTAAGCAGTTACATTTCCATTATCCAAATTGCATTTTGCATTAAATAATCTCGTACGAACAAACTGACATTTTGCAGTATCTACTGGGCTCATTTGCGTTCAGTTAAAAACAAAATAAATGGACATAAAAGCATACAAAGATTTCCAGAGAATTATACATATAATTAACTTTTACACAGTGAAAATACACTTAAATTAATGAAACAGGCAGGGCCTGGGCCTCAGTGGTTTAATGTTACCTTCCACTTAGCACAAAAGATTAAGTAGAGTATCAAACACGTGACATTCCTGCAAATTTATTGCATTCTGCGTGCATGGAAGAGAGCCGCACTTTTCCACGGCACCGTATTTGCTGTGATCTGAACCAAACATAACTGCGTGCATGTGTCATTACGCATTTGAAATATAGTGGAACCAGTAAGCGAACTTATGCAAGGAATCGATCCACTGGGAGCAGCAAAGTGTACCAGTCGCCAAAGCAAATTCCTCATAGTTGTATCACTAAATAACTAATTGACAATAAATCTGGACTTTTGTGCCAGGTGCCAGATTCATGCCAAGCTTTTGTTGATTTGTTTTGTTTTTGTCTTATATGGAGATGGAGTTGAAATCACTCAAAGCTTTGAAAAACAGAAGGGATGTAGTGCTGGTGTCTCTATCCACATTTCAGATGTGGAATTTCTCCTAAAAATAAATGTTACAGGTCTGAGGACTTGGAATATTTGAGGGGGCAACACAAAACAGGCTTTGAGCGACGGAAATGAGTTTGTGTCATGCCCTCCAGTTTCTATTTCAGGGCTTTAACGGTGCAATTTTCTTCTCCTAAAACAAAGCCCTGCTTTCAAAATGGCAGCGTTATAACAGACAGTGGTCCCAAATGATTGGCCGGATGAGGAAATTCCCCGTCTAAATGCAGAACTAAACCACCTGCTTTTACGCCAAACACGGCCACAAGACAATGAGAGAAAACTGCCGAGGGTTGAAAAGAACAAGATCTTATCTGACAGTCAAGGACAGGGAAGATTAAGTCCATTTCTACCCGAGCTCAGGGACAATCCTGCAGTATTATCTTTGCTATCTCATGGCTGAACTCCCGTTGCTGGGACCTAGCAGACTCTACAGACGCAGGAACGCATTACAAACAGCCCCTGGAACGACGCGTGGAATAAACACTGTGCCTAAACAGAACCAGATGTTCTTCCAGCTCTGAACCAGAGAGCGCTGTGATCCTGCGCTGGGTTGGGCTTGGATCCCCAGCGTCACAGAAGCAGCCCGGCTCCAGCTTTAGACCTTAGCAAAACAGGTTTCTTCCTGTGCCTCACAGAAGCAACGACTTCTATTCTGAGGCTCTTTATGCCGGCTTGTATGCATTTAATCTACAGAATATTAATACTTTGAGGGACTGAAGTGAAGTCTTTGAAGTGACTCACTAGGGTCTGTCACTGCGAGTGGAAGTGCGTAACCAGGCCTGCGTTAGCCTTGATGTGGCCTCAGTAAGTTTATTTTTTTGGACTTGGACCTGCATATTTGCTGGATTACAACCTGCCCCTTAAGTGAAAGCACAAATTTAAAAGACAAACAAAGACTATAAGTGGCTCTGTGAGGCTGTACTTAAGGCACGGTCGTGCTAACATCATGCTAAGGTCAGCATGCGGACATTCACGCAATGCTAACAGGCTCATGTTGCATCTAACTGTTTACACAGTGTTGCCCCGGTAATTTAGCGTGCTAGCATACTGTCATTTGCCAATTAACACCCTGGCTCACGGCTGAGGATCATGGGAATGTCCCTAACTCTCCAAAACACTCAGAACAAGCACAGTGACATCACTTAGTGAGCTCCTGCTGTTTTCAAAGCTCATAGGGGTAGTTTTTTAGCAAGGCGGTTATGAAACCTGCGCCCTGGGGAGAGTCCATTGTAGTAACTACACAATCCTGTGGAGCTTTTTTTAGTTTACATTGGCACCGCTTGCTACGACCTCTAGAGTGATGTCAATTACATACACCAACTATTTTGTTAACTTGCATATTTTAATGTCTAAGTCAGGGCAAAAATCACAGTATTTCACTTCTTGCTGCCCTCGTAATTTGCTCCATCTTATACAGACTGGGTGGTAGCTGTTCAGGTGTTTACACCAGGGCTTGCACAGCTTTTCGAAATGACTATTGTCAGGCATATGTGTTTAGCCAAACAGCGTACATTCACGTCACTAATGGTTAAGTAGGAGATAAAAACACCCCTGAGATGCCATACTACATACTACTTAGTTCTACAAACTCCTGTGGTGCAAATTCGACAAAAGCGGGGGACTTTGTAGAGGATTTTCTGCCCTTCATAGAAATGCATAGACTGAGGAATATATGCAGTAAATGCAAGTCTGTCTCCTATAAAACCTCATATGGCGAATGAGGAAATTCCATACAAAAGCAGAGCTGAAACACCTGCCTTTGATATGCTACGTAATGTAGCGTGCCTCAACCACGTCCCTTTAAGTTTTTTGTGGGGGGGTTGTGAATAGACAATGATAAAAACATATAAGGGATTATAATACAAGCGGTAAATGTAGATCAAATGGTTACATTCAGAGACATTTAACATCTACATGGGGAGAGAGTTGGTCAGGGTTTGATATTTCAGTTATCGCATGTAGACGAGGCTTTATGTTTCATAAGCCTGAGAACCTGAGGCACTAATGACGGTCCATGAATTTTAAGATGAAAACCTTAATGGCTGTCTTGGCAGGGGAAACATGCTTTTGTTGTAACTCAAAACTTAGGCTGGGGAAGTTTGGAGAGGCAACATCTTTGTGGGATTAGTCTCCGTGGCCCATATATATTTTCACTGAAAACAACAGATTTTCACATTCCGCAGCGTCATTTATTCATCTGACAAGCATTATGCTCTCACATTTGTCTTATTAGATGATGCAAATATTTTTCCTCCTGGGTGGAATCTGGCCGTTCCCAGGAAGACGTTTGGAAACGGAGTTTTTCGAGCGGAGCCAGGTCACAGGGACTCGACTGGATCCACCCTCGTTCTCCGGGGCGGAAACCGCTTCCATTGCGTTCCAAACAGAGACTCCGGAGCCGCAGCAGCTCCGGGTCTGCCGTTACACAACTGGTGGGTTGGGAGAGCAGCATTCTCACATGCTGAGGTTAACTACATACGCAGCACTTTCCGCGGGTCAAACCTCAGCCTCCAAAGCCACAGACTATCTATTAGACTCAAGGCGAAGCTGTTCATTTTGTGCCTGCGGTACAGAATTCCATCTGTGAAACAGTGAAGAAACTTCAGCTTTGTCATGGTACAGTAGATGATGAAAAATCAGCCCTCGGTAAAGGCCAAACCTCGTGACTCACACAGCTGGTCCTTATTATACACTCACACATGTAAGAGGCTGCAGCACATGTGGCTTCGCAGCCATCACAAGCTGCACTCATGGGCGTTTGTTCCACAATCACATGAACAGGACAGGATATTATGCTCGTTATGATATGACTACAAATGCAAAATAATAGAAAATAGTGCATTAAAAACCTAAAACTTTGAGCTTTAAAGCAATAGGTCTGATGGGATTCTCATTCACGGAGGTCATCGTTGTAGAGTTACAGAGGTTAGATCTTTGTGTTCCCTACTCAGCCAATCAGAGCTGAGGAAGCCTCTTGGATGAAGGTGAAACGTTTTAAAGAATCTATAAGGAGGCCGGGTGACACAAGTCCTCAGATAACAACAATAAAACTTCAATTCAACACTCCTGTCCTAGGTATTTCGTTGTCATCAGAAACGTAACGCTTCCTATCATGTGAAACTCGACACACAACACATCCTGCTCCACATCATTGAAATTTGTGCTTTCTTTTTTCTTAATATTCTTCTATCATAATTTTGTCAGCTCAGATTACACAACTGATTGAAAACTGATGCACACACACACGCTGACACGTGTAGCATCCATATTTATTCCCGGCTTTGGTGCGTGTAACGTCACGCATTCTTCATGGTTAGTCTTCTTCTGCAACATGCAACATGCAACATGCAACATGCAGGTCACACTGGAGTCTGATGGAGATTATAATGTGAACAACCATGCAGATTGAGCACGGAGACCATGCAGTGTGAACGTGGTCTGTGACGTCTTTCCAAGCTGTCAGTGAATTTCTCAAAGGAGAAAAACAACAAATGCACTGAACATTATGGTTTGATACCTTCTAAGCCCAGGAGCCTTAAACTTATGTATTGTTGCTTGCACTTGAAAGTTTTCATTAAGCTCCGCCAAATCACACCTTTTTTATATGAATGGTGTCAATACTGGTAATTGGCATTATTTTAATAGCAGGTCTGGGTGTGCTTGTTCTTTTGGCTCTGAATGTGGGAAATATCAAAGCTATCAGGATTACTCTGTGACCTCCATTACTCATAATTGCCATGCTATTTTTGTTTAAGCTCTAATATGAGGAATAATGCAGAGTCAGCAAAGTGTGACTTTAGAGAAATCAGGGAGCGTTCACGGTGCCACTATCTAGTAGTTCATCCACATTAGCCACACTGGCCAACATTTCTGAGGCCATATTCCCACTAAACAGACCCAGACTTCACCAGGCTTAAAACTGGATTTCCTGAACCTGAGTTCAATATACAAAGATCATATATATGAGATTTCCACATGGAAGGAGGATCCAAAGTGATCATACATGACAGTACAGCGATGTAAAAAACAAAAAACCCTTTCCAGGAAGTGTGAAATTTGTTAGAAGTTTGACACCACACAAATGAAAGAGAAGGCAAACGTGTGGTTATGGTAACTGTGGGAAAAGGAGCTTTTGATGCTGTATCTTGTGTCAGCTGAGGGGTCCTTTAAATCAGGCTGGAAGTGCAGTAAAGGAAAAGAATCCCTCGGTTTCCTCCCCGTCTTCCAGTTGTCCTCGTCTTGCCTCCTCGTTGGAGACAGACCACCAGTAACGACTTCTCAACACGTCATATCGGCTTGAATTGTACATCGCGCCACATCAAGAGGGCTCACAACATTTTTTTTTTCCCCCCACCACAGCAAATTTGTCCACGGAGAGCCAACGATCTACAAGGCCAGATAATCAGTCTCGAATAACTCACAACACGCTCTGGGTCCTGATGTAGCTCTCTGCTCTCAGCCCGGAGAAGCCCAAACTGGCTGGCTGGTAGAAATCCTCAAATAACCCCCTATTATTATTCCACCACGTTGGCACGCACCACAGAACAACAGAAATAACACGAGTCATTTGGCGCCCAAACATCTCATGCATCTGCCGTGCACGCTGAGGCTTTGATAGTTTCTGGATCGCCTACAGAGAGAAGCAGACTCCCTTTTTTCTCGAAATAGCTGGCTGTTAAAGTAGATGATGTGTTTAAATCGAAGCGCCGGCCTCCCGCTTGCCATTTAGTGTGGGAATGCGGGGAATCTGCGCACAGACTTATAACGCTGGTAGAAAACAAATTAGTTTGGAGGGATCAGAAAAGAGAGATTTCGTGGGGTTTACACAGGATTATTGTGACACTCCTTGACTTTTTCTTTTTCTTTTTTTTCGCATTTTATGTGCAACTCTAATGAATCACTGTGTTGGAATATGAAATCTGTGCCGATCTGACGCCCAAATTACTCATTGCGGGAAGCATTTACTGTAACATAACAGCGTGGCCATTAGTGATGCACGATTCACTCTCCTCCTAAAAAGAGAAGTGTTTGCAAGCAAAGACCTGAGGGCTCCGAGCTGAACAAGTGTGCAGAATGAGGGGAAAATCAGACTTTTATTTGCATAAAGTTGCAGATAAACTGTGGGAATACTTTGACACAAGTCGAATAGAAGTCATTAAGAGTGTTGGTAGTAGCAGTTGTTATGCATTTAAAGCAATGAACCCAAACTTTTAAAAGTGTTTTCTTTGCATAGAAACACTCGATTAAATATTCATTGTGAGAAGTCCTGCCATAGTTACCCAGAGTATAAAAAAAGATGAAACTGAATAAATTCATGAGTGCACATTAGTAGACAGAAATTCCTTTCACAGAGAAGATTTTGTGGAAATCTGTTTGGTAGTTTTTGAATAATAGACAGAAAAATAATGAAAAAGAGAAGCAGTTTTGCCAATTAGTGTCCGGACCACAGTCTAATTGATCATTAGTCCTCTGCACTTGTGTGTAAAACATTGTGTGGGTTGCATTAGAATGACACGTCACATTTTATAAACATGTTCACGCAGAAACCTTCCTTTATCTTACCCACTTTTCTATCCCAGGACACAGGGGGCGAAGGCAGGGAATACACAGGGCGGACACTCACACCTGGGGTCAGTTTAGGGTCTCCCATTGACCTGGACTGTTGGGGGAAGCAGAAAAACCAACCCAGACGTGTGTAGACTCAAACTCTACATAAAGGGGTCAGTGGTCCGAACTGGGAGTTCAACCTTGAAACTTCCTGCTGTGAAGTGACCGTGTTGTCCACCCGGGGCCACGTGCCGCACCCTAAACATGTCAGGCTGAAATGTAGCTCGAAATAAAGCTCAGAGCACTTTAAAGTTGTACCTCAGAGCTGCAGATGGTTAAATGTGTTCAGCCACATTCCACTACTAGTGACACACACACACTCACACACTCATACACACACTCACACACAGCGTGAATGCTAATTGTCCAGGGGCACCGCTCTGTTTAACCTCCATATTGCCTTCGACATGCCTGGACCTGCAGGTGACTTTTCATCGCAGCCTCACTTCCTCAAACTCAACAAGACAAAGCAGCTCCAGCTCCAGCTTCTTGTTTTTTTTGTTTCTACTCTCTCTCTGCTTTGTTTGCTCCCACTTTACCACCTTACACCTGTAAATACTTAAGCTGTTTACAAGAGCTTTTTAACAAGCATTAAAGCTGATTTATATACGTAAAAAAAAAAGAAAAGATGCTGAGTAGCATGTTGAGACATAATTGATTTCTTTTTGTCCTTTGTTTTCTTTTGCGATGCAAGAGCAGTTTAGTGTGACCGGTTAAAAAAGGCGAGTGATTGTGTTACCGTGCTGGGAGGAAGAGAGGGAGGGAGGGAGAGAGGGAGAGGGATGTCAGCGGAGCGGCGAGCAGGTTAAGGCCTGTCCTGCATTTAGAGGCCGGGATCTAAGCTGACATGCAGGAATGTGTCTCCATACGGAGCGTGAAATCCGTGCAATGCAATCTGCGCCGCCTTGCCAAAAATGATCGCTTTAAAAAAAAGAAAAAAAAATGGAAAAAACATGTTGATCTCTGAGGCGTGAAGAGCTCAAGTTCGGTTTGACTGCGTCCGTTAAAATCCAGGTATTCGGATAAAGAGAGCGGAAGTGAAATATGTGATCCAGTCGCTCATTTAGAAATAGCGTAACTTAAGATATGAAGTTTTTTGACAATTTGACTCGCTCATTTGCATTTTTTTAATTTGGAGCCCTCTTTTTTTTATATATATAAGTAATATAAAACACATTAAAGATTCCAGTTAAGCTGTCACATCTTTACAGGCACATAATTAAGGTAGTTATGATCTCACACCACCCACTGTTTCACCACATGAATATTGCTTATGAGGTGAGTTCATTGTCCAGAGAAACTAACTTTACCAACCTGGAAACTTTTCTGTGAGACACAGTCATAGATTAGCTTTAAATCACTGGAAATACACCATATCATGTCACCATTAACCTTGATTGAACCGTAGAGGTACGCAGAGTATCTGAAGAGAGAGAGGATCAATAAAATATGAATTTACTGTCTTGAACCAGAGAGGGATGATATGGAATACTTTGATGTAGAAAGAAGAACCAAAAAAAAAAGCTGCGTGTTTTTCATTTTTGGAAATTTTCACCTGTCAGATGAAACACAAACCAGAGTGTAAACGTATTCACTGCACATGAAGTTATTCCTCTGCATTCCGTGCGATCTTAAAAGTGATACAATAGCTTTCCAGCTAGTGAGGCAACTCTGGATTTGGACCTTATTGTATAGAGTTTGAATGTTCTGTGTGGGATTTTCCCACAAAAAACATGCATGATTAGGTCAACTGGAGTCTCTTAATTGCCCCGAGGTGTGAGTGTGACCATGTATGGTGTGTGTGTGTGTGTGTGTGTGTGTGTGTGTGTGTGTGTGTGTGTGTGTGTGTGTGTGTGTGTCCTATGATGGACTGGAGACCTTTCCAGGGTGTATCTCCGGCCTTTGATTGCTATTATTATATTTCATAACAATAATCTGACTTTTTGTCAGTGTCAAAGCCTTGGTTGAAAGATTCTTCGGTGGAATATTATTTCAACTTCTAAATGTTTGATACATGTTATGACTGACATTGAAAACATATGTTTTTATAACATTATCTTAACACTGTAAACACTGTTTTGTTTGGAGCTGCAGGCCTTCAGTTTTTCATATGAAACATAAAACTTTCAACCTCCTTCACGTGTCACTTCAGCACATCAAACAGTACATTCCATGATGAGAAACACCCAGAAACAAAACACAGCAACTGCTGATTCTGGCTCGGGAATCCCAGCTATACTCTCTCTATCAGACAGGAAGGGAATCCGCGGAGGAGACGAGCAGCGATGATCACGGCGCGAACCCTCCCGACCTCGGGCTGCCTGAGACCCGACCTCTGACCTTCCCGTCCCCCGATTGTGTGGATCCGACTGTGGCATCGGAGGCGCTGGAGGCGAGCTGGGAGAAATGAATCCTCCACATGCTGCAGGAGGAATGTCATGGTCCAGACGGTCCGGAGTTGCACCCCCCGGGGAGCACAGGAATGTGGACACCTGTGAAATTCTATTTAGTGTTTCAGGGGGTTATGGAGGAGGTGGAGGGGGTGGGTCAGGCCCCCTTAAGTGCATCTGCAGACACTTTGCCTGGATTACGGGGAGATGCTCGATTCGTCTCTCATGCCAATGAGTCTTGTTCTTGACTCCTGCCGTGAGGATTTCCACGTCTGTACGGATCCACAGCTGCAAAAACCAACGACTCGGTGCCATCTGCTTGCACTTTTCTCAGTGAGTTACGCCCCTCGATGGAAAGAAATTCAGAGCAACAGCTGAGACTGATGTGAAAAATGAGCGATTGGACCTAAGATTTTGCAAGGATTCAACCTGAGGGCAACGTGAATGTTCAATGATGGATGTTCAAGTGTTCAATGAAAGTTCAAAACATGCTAACAAATCACATGTTAGTGGTGCAAAGACCAGACTGAAAGTCTGTTCTCATGGTTGACAAATACTAAAATAACTGAAAACATAAAATTATCAGTTATTTTAGTGTTGGTTAATGATATATGGTATACCCTTACATAACTGTTGCAATGTATATATATCATATGCATATAAAATACAGTATAAAACATAAGTGCATAATCTAATAAACCAGACCCTAGCAGACCAGACATAAAGCAGGTTAGAAAATGGATAGATGGACTCAGTTAAAATATAAGACTATATAAAAGTGAAACACAGTCAAGACATTGTATTTTGTCCAATATCTGGCCTGTGTTTCAGTTAAACAAGTACAAAGAATAGTTTAAGATGAAAAGAAGGCCAAACAGGTGGATCTGCAAATGCTTTATTCAGAAGTCTCTAAAGGCGACAAGCTCCATAAAGTTATAGATCTTCAGAGTTCAATCACTTTTGGTTTGCAGGCAGGAGAAGTTGCATAGGCCCTGCACACACACCTCAGTTATTGGGTCAGTGTGTGGGGGTGGTTTCGTGTCTTTGAGGAACAGTTTTAAAAGACGAGACTTGTCCATAAATAACAATGAGATGAATGAAGGTGACAGAGAGGATGAAAGGCACGAGCTTCAGGTAACTCGCAGGCTGAAGTCGAATTTTTGACCTTCTTAGAAGGATGTTGTAAATCACCTCAGATGCTGTTCTCCCCGAGTGTTGGAAGGTTGGTAAGTTTTACCACCTCTTCTCTTTTTCTTTTTTTCCTCCTCTCTTTCTCTTTCACTGAAACGGTGGCTGGAATTTAAAGAGGAGCGTCTGTGATCTTCACAGGATGACAAAACTGGACTCGTTTGATGTTGTGCACAGTTGAATCGGTGTCAGCCGAGCCTGCAGCCCGGACGACGTGCCGGTGTCACATTTCATAATCTGTGTGCTGCGAAGGCTTTGAAGCAGCGCGGCTGCACTTTCTGAATGACAACAGAGACAGAGGGGAAGTCTCGATAGCGCTCTTACGCACACAGACCTGGCTGTTCATTCTCTGTAAGCGAATTAGAATTCACTGCCTGAGTCAGGGAGCAAAGTGATTAATGAACAATGGGATTTTAAAAACAACATAAAACAGTCAAAATACAGCAATTTAGGATACGCAAACCCGACAAATCTGTTTAGATATAGTCCTTCCTGTCTAGCAGAGCAGACACTAATCCAAAGTAAGACGAAAAATATTCAAACTCAAACCCAACTCAGCTAAATTAGCCGCAAGGTAACAGCAGTTAGCTTGTAGCAAACTTAGCTGAGTGCACTAAGTGCAACTATTCTACCTTAACTCACATTTTTATTTCCCTCAAGGTGAAATACCGTCATTTAAGGACATTCCTACTTTGTCGGAGTATATTTCTATATAAGATTATTACATTTTTGCAACGTATATACACAAGGACAGGTCTCCTATCCACAGGACACACACACACACACACATACCCTTCATTTTCATACACATACCTAGGGACAATTGGGAGTCTTCAAATGACCTAAACAAGCATATCTTTTTAGATGAGATCCCACGCAGGCATTGGGAGAACAAGTAAACACCACACACAGAGGACTTCAGTGCAACCCAGGATAATGCTAACCACTGCTCCATTTGTGAGACATCGATTTTAATAGGTGTGTTTTCATGACCCTTAGAGATAAGAAAAACCTAAATATCACAATAGCAAACTAATAATGGAAACATATAAATATTGAAAAACTTCTCATATACTACTAGAGCATTTTTATGCTCTCATGAGGTGGTTTTCAGTCATAGTGCAGAGTGTACATGACCTAGTGGGCCGAATTAACAATTTGTTTTAAATAAGATGTACTTTCTTGACTTCATTATACTTTATTTCAGAAGTATCACATTTATTTTGCAAAAAAAAACTGCAATAAAAAATGCTGCAGATAAAAGATCTTACTCACTGGGACTTTAGCGCTTTAGCTTCTTTTCACCTTGTAAAGCACCTGGCATTAATATACAGTCTACATATATATATGTATGTATATATATATATATATATATATATATATATATATATATATATATACAGTCTATTTTCCAGTTACTTTCCCAAACAATGTCATTTTTAGAGCCAAGTCATTGTCCTAACCACTGTCAACCCAGACTCCCTTAAAAAAATCACCAAGGTTTGTGAGTTATTGAATAGGGGGGGAAACTTGCTGACAATGCAGACAATGAAACGTTCCTACTGTTTTGTGGCCTCTTTGTTGCACAAGAAGTTCTTCCTTCCTTTGTATAAAAACATTGCCTCGTTACCCCTAGATCAGCTGTGCAGATGTGTCACTTACATATACAGTTAGCTCTGACTGTGAATCCTTCTTTTCTGGCCTCTCCTGCACTCCTTCACACAGTCCCGTCGACTGATTCACCTCTTGGCATCTACATGACGCTGTATCGGGCGAAAATCAAACAGTGGTGGTCGGATTACAGCACAGTTTAACATATGCTTGTGCGGGTTCGTGTTACGTGTTTATTTGCATGTACGAGCACGAAGATGAAAGAGGAGACCTTAATGTGAGGAAGCCAGAAGAGGTGGTTGCGATAAACAAAGCTGGAGAAAACCAGAAGTCTCTGTGTCGGGAGATGAAAGCGGGCGAGGGAGTGCGAGGTTAACTCCACATCATAAATCATGCAACGAGCCTCCACTTAGGACGAGGAGTTTTGAAGGGGTTGACCACAACACACACACACACACACGCGTGTAGCAATAAACAGGAGGGAGTCCAGAGAGCAGGAGATCTAAGAGATCTGCTTCACCTCTGTGCTCTAAAGTCACTTTTTGGCAACTTTTATTCAATCTCGAGCACAACATGTCCTCCCCGCCTTACACTGTTACAGGAGTTGGAATAACTCCATTAATCCCGAAAGGAAAACTCATTTGTCTGGCAGCTCGTCTACCACTCTGTGCCACTATAGGTACAGAGGATTTCTATAGCTCTCCTTCCTGCATTGAAGAAAGAGGAGAAGTCCACCACCTCCATGTTTTGGTCCATCAAGGTGGATGATCCCAGTGGTTCAGAACGACCTCGACCACCTTCAGTGCAATTATTGCATTCACATCCGTCAGGGAAAGATGGCTGAAGTCGTCCTGATGTTGTTAAAAGAGCCTCAGGATGTTAAGTCGGTATCCTAGCAACAACTACTTATCCTCGGGTGGGATGTGCAAGTATGGTTGTGACGATATGAAAAATGTCTCCCCATGATAACTGATACAGAAAGTACCTACATCTCCACTTCCAGCATTCACCTTTATACCATCAGCAACCATGAAAACACCTCTTGATCCCAGCTGAAACAGACTGGAAAACATTTACTCCAGATTTACTCTGTTTACTCTCAGTCAACTCCACTCCCACACAATCTCCATCGGTAGTTCGCAAAAAATGACAAAAACACAACAAAATACAAAACAAAAGATGGAGGAAATACTCTATACTACTACAATCTGCTCCTACTAGTTGTATTACATGCGCTATGATGTGATATAATTCAGAATTATATAATTCAGGAACTTCTTTTGTGGATCTCACTTGAGCATCAACCTCCTGATGAGGACGTCATCCTCCGGGGTCCGGGCAGATCTTGCAGCTTTAAGGGCGTTGTTGTGATTTATCCCTGGACGAGGCTCGGAGTAATGAACATGTCAGAAGTTAATTTTAATATTCATCTGCGTGACCACACAGAGGAGGCCGAGGAGTTCAGACAGTATATGAAACACGAGGGCAGCTTCTCTGATAGGTTCATTACTGAGGTGAGTTAAGAGCCGGAGAGACGGACTCTGAATTCTAATCAGTCAGGTCATAAAACGCGCCTGCCCGCATATGTATACGTATGCGGGGCAGGATGAGGGTTTCCTGTCGTCCCTCTGTTCTTCCTATAGACTCCTGCACTTTATCATAACATTATTCCACTCATAATCACATTTAATCAGCCTGAGCTCTGCCTCATTACCCCCACCGTACAGTGTGACCACTGCAGTAACATTCACTTCAGTGCTCAGCTCCGTTATACTGCATTGTCCTATGCTGGGCGTCTCTCATTTGACAATAGTTGGTTATTTCAGTCATAGTTGAGCTTTATTTTTTTATTTGTTGAGGTATAATAATAGGTTGTACAACCTCTGTGCATCTCAATGTCAATATATACAAAATGGTTAGGGTTAGGGTTAGGCAAAAGACAAAAGTCTTCAGGTCTATTTGTGGTAGATATAACGTGACATAAAATCTTCAGAACTGAACTCTGAGACGTAGTGAATGTTTGTAGCATATTTTATAGAGACTGAAAGAAAATAATGTTTATTTTTGTGAACTGTGCAAAGGTGACAGGCTGTCACACCCTTTTTAAATTAGACCTCGTGTTTGTCAATACACACGCACACACACACACACACACACACACACGTGCACACACATGCACACAGAGGATACAGGATACTATTCAAATCAGTCAATTACATTGCATCACCCTGTTATGTGCCTTCGGTTACATAACAGGTATTTAGTTGCAGCCAAACACTTATTCATTAAGTTCTAATCCTATTACATGCAACTTTTCAGCATTTGACTAATAAAAAAAAAAGAATTATGCATATTTCCTCTTTTTTTTCTAGAACATGCACTTGCTGGCAGCAGCAAAATCTGGTAGTGCTGTTTTTACTCGACCTTTGCTTTATTTATGTTTTTTTTTGTTTGTTTTCTTGTTATGTTTTTGTTGCATTTTGTGTTTGCTCAGGAGAGGAGCTTCTTTCCTTGAAAACAAAGAAAACCCGGAGAAAGCACTGCAAAATGTGTACAAACATCCACCTGTACATCGTCCTAAGCTAACAGGTCATTAACTTCAGTGAACGTGCTGTTTGCTCCAAACCCTCATGCTGACCTGTTTCAGGAAATCATACTTTGTGCATTTGTGACATCAGACTGAAGTGTGTGTGTACGTGTGTGTGTGCTGACGAGGCGCTAAATCATCACTGTGAAGATACACAGATGAGGACAAACGTGCATTAGGGATCAACATGCTGTGCACTCACACAAACCCTTCCATTGTGCCTGAGCCTTCGTCCTAAAAATAAAAGCACGTGTGGACAAACAACAGAGCTGTGCAATTAAAAGGCCTCAGCGACGCAGCGGTGATTGTTCCCCTGTCATATAAACCATGTAATTACCTTGCAGGAATGGAGGCATCCTCCGTCTGTCTGCGAGGGACTGTCTCTCTCTCTCTCTCTCTCTCTCTCTCTATCTGTCTCTCTCTCTCTCTCTCCGAGTCGCTGAGTCTCTTCCTGGTCCTTTGTTTCCAAATGATAAACAGGAATTTGGAAAGGAAGTGTCTTGTTGTTAAGTTCAGAGAGCACCTTGACTTAGATCAGGCTTTGACATGTGTGATGCAGACACAGACACACACAGATACACAAACACACACACACACACACACACACACACACACACACACAGGTCGTCATTCCTCAAACATCAGTTATCAGATAACAAGGGCAGACATAAAGATATCCCTGAAATCCAGGGTAGCAGCAGGTCTCAGAGGAGGATTTAGATCTGGAGGGTTGCCAGGTTGGAACACTGCAAAAAATGGGGGTTCTGAAAACAAAATAAAAACATTTAATCTGAGCAGGAATGTACTCAAAACAAGTGAAATTATCTGTTCGTGCAGCAAGATGATTTCTCTTGACAAGATTTTTTGACATAAAATGTGAAGTGCTTGATTTTAAAGATTTTTTTGTTTATTTTGTTTTGTTTTGTTTTTTTATCTTGGCAAGAACCAAATAATTTGCAGTGGAGGATACTAAGAGATCCTGGCAGTGATGCAGAATTTACATTGACTGAAACACATTTAAATGCTCACAAGTGTTTATGGAAATGGACTTGCAGAAGTCAAAATGCATTACTAGCCTTTCATGCATTAAATGAGATTAAGATGATGATTTCATGTTGTTTTCGTTGGATTTCCTGTGGTTAAGTTTCACAAGCTTTATCCAGTTTCTCTCGGACCAGATGGTTGAATCTGATGTTTCCGGCTAAAGGTCAAAACCGACTGTCGCTACTCATTGCCTGAAACAGTTTGATGCCACATCTGGATGTGCAGCCTTAATGCCAGACCCGCCGATTTAACACAGGGCCGCGAGGCGTATACGAAAACGTACGATTCACCTGTCTCTGAGGAGCCACTGTGTGACATAGCGTGTCTGTGTTGTGGACTCAGTGGCTGCTACCTGAGCCCAAAGCGTGTGAACTCACCCCGAAAGGGACAAATTGTCCGCACCGAGCTGCAGCAGAGACTCCGGACATAGACCCAGATTTCTAAAAACGGAGCTTTTGTTTTGCTTTTTCGACCTTTTGTCCACACTGGTTTGCTGCAGCAGAAACAAGGTGTGTATGTGTGTGTGTGTGTGTGTGCTGGTTTCAATATGCAGTTTCTATACATTTCCATGTTTAGACAGGTCTTCAGAGGGACACACACATATACACACGCCATACTTTCTGTATGTATGTCCTGTAAGACTCTACTTTGAATATATTGAATAAACTCTTAAAT
Source organism: Karalla daura (assembly GCA_029224185.1). Lineage (NCBI taxonomy): Eukaryota > Metazoa > Chordata > Actinopteri > Chaetodontiformes > Leiognathidae > Karalla > Karalla daura. The sequence continues at coordinate 16,943,232 of CM055199.1, forward strand.
ATATGGAACGTAACCTTGAATATATTGTGTGAACTCTTGAATATGAGTGACCACCAAACTGGGAGACTGGCTCCAACAGATCCCAAGAGCAAACATCTGAATCCTCAATCTGGGCCTTTCAGAAGGTCCTGGATCCACTACTTTACAGTGGAGTCACATACAAAGAGATGCAGGAGTCTTAACTGTGAACTGAGAGTCTGGCTGGAGTCTGGAGCGTGGAGCACCACATCACAGCTATGATACCTCCGCGTTGGCTCAGCCGCACGCTTTACACGTCCATCACAAGTCTGTTTACAGACTAATTGTTTCTGCACTGCGATTACAGTCCGGCGAAATGATTTCCTCCACCAGGCGCCACACCCTCCGCCCACGTACATTTGCATCTATGAGCCGCGTGTCACTTCCTCTGGATAATTGCACAGAGGCGAGGGCAGAAATAAAGCTGCAACATAACGCTTTGTTGTCGCGTCTCCCCCTCCCGTCTGCAGCTGCAGAGGCAAGAAGGTACTCTTATTTTCAGGAGAGGGGAACCTGTTCCCGGCCCGGACGCAGAAGACCTTTCTCTTCCTTTTTTCGTGCATGGATGCAAGGGTACGAAAATAGCAGCGCACGCTCCCTGCAGGGTAAACACAGGAAGATATACAGTACGGAGCTGGCTTTGCTTTGGTCAGGATAAAGTCCCAGGAGAAAAAAAAAAACAAAACACAGCGAGGTCTATTTAGAGAAATAATAGATCTAATTGACTCATGCAGATGAGAAACTCCTGAAAGTTTTTATACAGAACTCTCTGTTGAGACAGGTGGTGGAAGACAACTGAGCTACTTAACTAAAGAGTTGTACTTGAAGGTTTTCTAAACTGTGCATGCTTGCTTCTTTTTCCTGTGTAGAGGATGTTTGAAGGTTTTGGATGTGTAAGGGCCAGTGGCCAGATTTCACTCTTTGTTACTAATACAGGAATGAAAGTTAAGATTAGAGGGACAAAATAGACTTTTGAACTCTCATTTTATCTCCTTAAATATCATTAAATCTGCACCAAAGCCACATGAAAGGGTTAAAAGATGGTGCAGCTTTAAGGCCTAAATTACACCTGGGGCTATAAACTATAAAGAGTTGATCATTTTGACTAGATCGACAGATAAGACGCTCTGATGATATTGCTGCTCGTAAAGAATGAGGCCCGGAGGTCTCAAACATTAAAACGTTCTCCCAGTCGTACGTTGAGGAGACGCGGCAGCCTGAGCTGCTGCGTGGAGGAAAAAAAAACAGAAGGAGAAAAGACAAAATCAGCCACACTGTCCAGTTCTCCAGCTGTCTGGCTCACCCTCCACTACGTTTTCACGTTCGGTATTTGTGTATTTTAAAGTTCAAAAATAATGTGGCTGCAGCTTGAGGAACAAGTGCTGCCTTGTTGAATCCTCACCCTCGCGCCTCACTGTTGCAACACTGCCTTGTTTTTCTCATGGAAGGAGGTGCTTTTGGCCCGGGAACTGATATTCAGAGAGACCACAATCTCGAGGCGTCCTGCACACTGAGGAGGAGGAGGAGGAGCTGGATTCACTTAAAGGGGGGGGCCTACAATGACAAAAACACTTCAGGTTAAGAAAAACATTGTCATATCACAGTCATACATAAGTTTCAGATATTGAAATAGAAGAAAACATAGACAGTGTGGCATAAAATCAGTTTGTATATCTCCTCCTCTGATCAAATACACAAGTATATGAAGGAACATATGCCTATCCATAGATAGGCATCTGTTTTCAGGTGTGAAAGTTGCTAAAGAGTTTAGAAAGAAAGGTGAAGTCACTTGAGTGGCAGGCAAGACGGTGAATCAGTACAAAGCTTATGTGTGGTTGCCAGATAAGCATGAAAAGGCATCAAATCTGTGCACTAACCTTTCCCACACCCAAAAATGTGACGGTTGAACGGCTGTACAATAGTTTCTGGGGCATTTCTAATGAACTCAACGTTCCACCTCTTCTATATCAACATCAGAGAACAAGGATAAACACCCCATCCACCCATTCTAGATCCACATTAACAAGACCTGCGGAGCTCTGCCAAACGCATTGATCCGAGCCATCACTCGCTGGGAGCGTCTGGTGGAGGTTGCAGCTGAACCGGAGAACAGGGTGAAGTTTTCGACAGGGAGAGAGGAGGGAGAGAGGGAAGTGTGGGAAAAAGCAGAGCCTCAGAGTCTCTGTTTGTATTTGTGGTCGGCCGCTCGCCGGCGAGGTGGAAACAGTGAGTCAGGTCGAAGCCGTGGACTTCCTCCCACCGCTCGGCAGATAGAAAGAGACGCCTGCACGTCAGAGCAGCTCGGCCTGGACTGTGGAGAGGTGTAGACGATGAGAAGAGAATATTTACTGTCACTGCACAGTCTGTCTCGAAAGCAATTGAGACAGACAGGAATATATTAAACAAATCTGTGATATATTTTCTTGTATATCTTGGAATAGAATAGAATAAAATAGAAGCAGTGAAGTGGACAGTGCAGTAGAGGAAGTTAGGCAAAAGAAAACAATAATATAAATATGGTGTTTTATATGTGTATTATGGGATTTTGCATGGTTTTCAGGTTTAAAGCTCATTGATTGATTGATCATTCATAGTGTCTGATTTTCTGACTTATTCTTGGATTAGCTGACTGGCCTGGTTTTTATTGCCCGTGTTACTTATTGTTTGTAATATTTCATTATTTATTATGTTTATTTACTGTCTACTACTGGGAACTCAGTCACCAACTCATTGTCATGTAAATGCTGATTGGGAAGACAATAAACAATCTTTCTTTATTTCTCTGAAATATAAAAAACTAAATATGAATTTTACAGGAACACGTAACAACATGATCTACAACATGAGTTTTCCAGCCTTCCACATTCTTGAATTCTAAGAAGGTAGAAAATGGCTGCAGTGTGAGAATCCACCTGACAGACATGCTGTTTTTATCATGGAGGCGTCCTTGGATGAAACCTAGGTAAACACATGAGGAGAACGTGGCAAACCCAGAACCATCTGCTGTATGAATCATCTCCACCTCGACCAGCTCGATCCTCGAATCAGATAAAATGTTATGTAATACGTCCGGCCCCGACTCCTTGCAGCTTGTGGTTTTGTACTTTTCATACTGTGCGAGTAGTGAATGAGTAAAGCAGGAAATAGAAACATCTTTTCATCAATTCCAGTTGGAGGGGAGTGAAACCCAGTGAACCGGCAGTGCTGTCACGTCACCCTACAGACCTGGTGACACCACCACCCATCCAGAGAAATCTACCCCAGCCTGATAAATGAAAGCTGGAGGGTTGAGAGCGCAGCTTTCATCAGGCATCTGGCACCAGAGAGGCCTGTGGCGGGATGGAGGAGCAGGAGGGGGAATCCCTTCATGCACCTTTCTCCTCTTCCAGCCTCGGGGTCGAAGACTAATAAACCCTGCTGCACTGAGCATGTGCAGAAAGCTGCTGGAGATGAAGTGACAGCACTCCTGAGGTCAGCCCGCCTCCTCTTTATCCTGGGGGAGTCACAACAATCACACACAAGGACAGTTGTTGCTCGACCTTGTCCTGCATGTTTCCGCTGTTTCCTACTCCAACACACCTGAATCAAATCAGTCTCATCATCAGACCTCTGCAGAGTCTGATCATTTCAACAGGGTGTGTTGGAGCAGGAAACATGTAAAACATGAAGGACAAGGGGGTACTTGAGGACTGGAGGTGAGAAACAACTGATCTATTAGAACAAATGAAAGGATATGACAAGGATATTTGTTGAACTTCCAGGTCAGATATAGGCAAGGAATACACCTTGGAGAGGTTTCCGGTCTCCAGGATTCCTCACACTCACATCTAGGGCCAATTGTGAGTCTTTTGTACTGTGGGAGGACACCTACACAGATCTGACGAGAACATGCAAACTTAACAAAGAGTCCTTCAGTTCAACCCAGATTCAAACCAGGGATCAGGGACATTGCTAACGCTAGCCTGTAGTGAGAAACTCACTGAGAATATGGAGTTTTATTTTCAATATGCAAACTCATGAGCTTCTCCTCATCTGTAAGCTGTTTGTCTCTATTGTGCACACTTAAACTTGCTTTAAAAGATGCTGCACACTTAAACTTGCCTTGTCTGAATTATTCAAAATCTATACGAGAGCGCCACCTGCTGGCCAACACTGAGCTACACTAGTAAACTGTGTTCAGTAAATGTGACTTATCACACTTTTATGACAGCTCACTAGTTCTTCTTACATCCTACTGCATAAGTTGGTTTGAGCTCTGATAAGCTTCCTCTTAACTTTTGGGTTTTGTGCTTTTATTTTGTAGCTATTTAAGTGTGTAAGTGTGCTGTTTTCAAAAAGAGTGTCTAAGAGTTACCAAATGTGATGCGTTTACATAATGACAATTAATTCCTGATTCTGTGAAGTATCTGCAGACGTCTTCCTGCCGCGTGCAGCCATAATGCTCTAAATGTGCAACGCTGGCAACAGCCTCTCACACATTTGATGCACGTTTGTTGTGCAGGATGTTCCCAGGGTTTCTCACATGCGATCTGAATCTTTCTCCCATCTGCGAGCGACTCTCCTACATCCTGTGTGTCGGCATGACGGAAGCAGCGAAACAAGCGGAGAAGGTTTTCAGCATTTACCCTTTTATTCGAAAGAAACGTTCACACAAACGGGACGAGCACAGGCGGCTCAGAGTAAAGTGTGACTGCTGCTACAAGCCTTTGAAAGAGGTCGGTTTAAAAAACTAAAGGAAAACTACGACCCCTTTCAAACCAGCATTTTTTTGTGTTGTTTTTGGAACAGAAAAGCAGGATAAAAAATAAACGTCAACCACGAGTGAAATGCGTAGTTTAATTAAAACACTGATCACGCTCACACAGGCAGCTCCTTTTTTATGTTTTTCATCTTTACAGGCTGAAATGGATACAGGCCGAGCGTCGCTAGAACGTCCGAGAGAAGAAGATGCTTCGACCGTGAGTGTGCCGACGCTTCCTATGAGGACCCAACATCCACCCGATGGCACCGCTCCATAACTCGACCTCCGGGAGGCCCGAGGTCTGCACCCTTTTCGGGGGGGGGGGTTTGAGAAGGTAGGTGGGGGTAGATTAGAGCGGGGTGAGATCTGAGCCTCCCTTTGTGGAATAGACAGCGTGGTTCGAGTCCCGAGCTAAGCGGCGTCAGGACGGATATGCCTCAGACGTCCGAGACGCCCCCCCCCCCCCCCCCGTCTGGGAAGTGTGCGTAAACATCCTTTTTAATAATTAAGAGTATCACAAGTAAACATTAGCAACGAAAACAATTCATAAAATAATAAAACACAAAAGTAAAACGTCCCATGAATACTGTATGATTCATCATGGGATGGGGGGTGGGGGATGAGGGATGGGGGGGGGGGGTGACGATACAGTATCTTATAGGACAACATTCACCAGGCCTTTAGTTTGAAGAGAATAACGTTCCTTTATGAGAAAAAACTAACAAAAACATCCAGTTTTATTGGTTTGGAGTGACTTTGATGGTTGTTGTCTACATCCTGGAACTAACGTGGAAGTCAATGATTTTGGTTGTGTTTCGATGGGTTCCTGCCCCACGGATGCTTCTGTGGCTGAGGAAGTTCAAGTCTTTTAAGACATTCAGATTTCAACCTCCGTTTACGTTGTTGCCCTGAATGTTCACCCATGCCCTGTTTTTATCCAGCGTTACCTGTAACTGTTCTGCAGAAACGAGGCGCTCCTCCAGAGCGACGCTCGATTGAAACCGCTGCAGATTCTCGGCAGAAACGTTCTCTGCTGCCTTCGGTTGAGAGGCGACGCTTTCGGGACTAACCGTTGTGACTAGAAGCGGCGTGATCTCGCCGTCAGACACGCCACCTGCTCCTCAGCGGCTCCGTGACTCACCGCCGTGGCCTCTCGGAGCCTCCGCAGCGATGTTAATTAGCCGAAACCATCAGGACGAGCAGCTTTAAAGCAGCTCTGACTCTCTGTCACGTCTAGACCGCCCGGGGGGGTCGTAAAGACACAAGCAACATGACAACAAAAAAAACCCCCAAAAAACTGTGTGTTAATGGATTAAAAGAAAAAACAAACAAGACAAACTTCAAACTTAAGCCTGGTTCGACGAGATAAACGAGTAAGAACAGACACCACGTCTTTAAAAAAAAAAAAAAAAAAGATGCATAGCGTAAAACGACATTGCAGGAATCCATCTGAAGCGCAGAGACACGCGTCTGGTGTCCGCGGTTTGTTGTCCCTGGAGGCGGAGCCTGCAGCCGAGGCAGGCGCAGAGTCTCGGAGCGCTCCCGCTGACAAACGCAAGGGAAGGAGGAGAGACGACGTGAGGGGTTTTCTGAGGAGTGGGAGGGGGAGGAGGAGGAGGGGGAGGAGGAGGAGGAGGGAGGGGGGTAACAGAGGGCACGGGGAGGTTTTTTAGGGACTCCCTGCTGTAAACGCTGCAGCCGCTGCTCAGGCTCCTCTCCGGCTTCGCTCTGCTCGGAAAGAGTCGCGTCCGTGCGCCCCCATCCTAAGTGTCCTCCTCCTCTTCCTCCTCCTCCTCCTCCTCCTCTTCCTGCTCCTGGCGGCGGTTGACCGCCCTCTTCCTCAGGGCGTCGTCGGAGAAACTCTGTCCCTTGGGCTCCGGGCGTCCCTCCGGAGAGCCTCTCCTCCTCCGCCACACGTCGTCCTGCTCCTCGTCCTCCTCGTCGTCGTCGTCCTCGCCGTCGGCCTCGTGCTCCGCCTCCTGCTGCTGGAGGAGGCGCGCCTGCTGCATCGTCTGTTTCTCTGCACGGGCACATTCACAACGAGTCAGGAAAACACACAAATCCAGCCTCAAACGCTTCTCTGACATGTTAGAGATGCCGTGGCCGGGGCAGAGGTCATGCAGCAGTTTGTGACTACTGCCACGTAACAGAATCGACATCTCTAAGCATCATCTGTCGTCATGGCAACAGGCGGAGAAACTCACTCTGGTAGTATTCGGGCGGAGTGAACCGGCGAGAGGGGAAGACGAAGTCTGCGATGAAGACCAGGAGCTGCAGAGACACCAGAGAGCAGGTTTAATCCAGGCTAATCCAGCGTGAACGCCGTTTGACGGTTTTCCAGACTCGCAGCTGCTCGACACTCACCAGCCCCAGGGCCAGGCCGGAGAAGAGCGTGGCCAGGCCAAAGATAACATAGGAGCCCCATACGGGAATCCCCAGCTGCTCCGTCATGTAGTTATGGCAACGCTGCAGGGGGAAAATAAAAACAATAAGGAAGTTTCATTTTTTTCCAACTCGTCACTTGCGGTTTCAATTTGAGCAAATTTGAGTGGAAAAAAAAAAAACTACAGAACTGAAACCAGTCTGCACCAGAGAAGCCAGGCGCTCATTTCTGCACGATATTTTTATACCGATCTGTTTTGCATGAACCGGTTTTGAAGAACTACGCATTCCTTGAGTTGATACTGAACATACACAGTGAGCTGTTGTCCGTTCATATGACAGTCGACTAGAAAAGACACGTGATGCAGCCTAATAGCGTGTTTCGCCTCGTCAAAGACCACTTTCTGTCCTGAACTATTCCTGCGATGGAGTGGGGGAAATGAAACAAATACCTCCGTGGATTTAAGTGACATCTTGCCTGAGAGTGAAGTCCTCACTTACCCGTATGAACATGGAGAGCTTGAACAGAGCCGACATCGAATTCATTCTGTCGAAGAGAGGAAGAAACCTCAGCACGCATTTCAACATCTTAATGGAGTCAGAAGCGCAACAAGGAGCGAGTTTGTGCCTCCGATTGTAAAACTATGGAAACGCTGAAGCGGACAGGGACTCTATGAGAGGTCGTTTTCAGTGCTGTGGACTTTCACGATGACCACACTGGTTTTGACGTTTGTCGGGGGAACTCGACCCGAGGTCCGGAGGAGCCGCGAGCTGTGAACTCACAGGAACGAGGACGGCGCGAACCAAGAGGACACCGGCTCCACCGCCTTCCACTTCTGCTCGTCCACGAAGCTGAGGAAGTCCTCTTTGGTGCGGGCCCCCTGGTACTTCCTGAAGATGCCATCCTTACAGCTGAAAGACAGGATACCAATCTCTCTAAATGACCACGAAAGAACCGCTCTGTTTGCTGCTCTGCGGCAATCAAGGACAAACTGCATAAACGCACATTACTGAACCACTAAAACTAGAGCGGAAGCAACGACTAAAGCCACAATCTGAACACTGTTCATTTGTGGCTTGACTTAAATGCAAAAAAAAAAGAAAAGAGGAAACGTGTGTGTATCTGACTTGTTGAGAGGGCAGCAGGTGGCTTTGCCGCCGTCACGCTACTTTAGGTCCATTTTTGTTGAGCGTTTCATTTGCTAGAACAGATTCTGGTTGCCAGAACTGAACTGCTTCCAGAGGAGCAACTCATGGACCTCACAGAGAGGAGCGGGGGGTGGGGGGGGGGGGGCGAGTTTCCGAGCAGTGTGACTCATAATAAACTGATTCGGAGTTGGCAAATGGGGGTCTGGAGGAAAATCAATAGCCCAATTCAGTGTCCAACACGACTACAAAATATATATGGATTAAAAAACAGGATGAGCGGCCATTCTTTTCCATTTCAAATCAATTACACTCATAACTGGATGTGTGGTTGGAAATGTCCTATCATAGTGAGAAGGTCCTGGGTGGGACTCTATGCACACTCTCTATGCCTCTTTTCAGTTCAGAAACATGCATGTTTAGGTCGACTGGAGACTCTTCATTGCTCTTAGGTGTGAGTGTAAGAGTGAATGCTGTGTGTATGTGTCCTGTGATGAACTATCCAGGCTCACGAAAAATGATCAGATCTAAATCAGATTTAAAACCATGTATGAAAATGGCCCGAATCCAATCTGATAGCATCGTAGTCTGTTAGTAGTACTCCATGCGTTTATGACCGTTTACAAGTAGAGATATGATCTGGGTCACGTCAATCTAAGCTAAGTAACCTAAGCTGCCCTTGGGTGTGAGTGTGGGAGAGAATGGAGTCTGTGTGTGTGTGTGTGTGTGTGTGTGTGTGTGTGTGTGTGTGTGTGTGTGTGTGTGTGTGTGTGTGTGTGTGTGTGTGTGTGTGTGTGTGTGTGTGTGTGTGTGTGTGTGTGTGTGTCCAGGTTGTACTCCCTGCTTTCACCTAAAATGTAATTGAGACAGGCTCCATCTCTATATTCTTAAAAGGTTCAAGGCAGGTAAGATGAATTAGTTGTAAATCACAGATATTTTAACAGTGGGATCTACATCAGAATCCTAATAATCTTTATCATTATTTATCCTGTAGTGAGCTGCTGCCTCAGTAACACAGTCTCCATAAGAGAATCAAGCCGCATAAAAACAAACAGTGTAAAATAGACTTTAAACTATTGTAGAACCAAACATTAAAGAAGCTGGACAGTTACAACAAACCAGCACATCTACAACACATTGGAACAGTAATGAAAGACACTCGAACAAACAACTAGCTCGCATAAATTGCACGTAAACAGCAGCACGGTGGTGTTGCATATCCCTGTGGCCTCGAGCGCCCTCATTTAAAAGCTTTGACGCAGACACAAGTGAGTTTGTAAACCTGTTTAACCTACATGGAGCTGCTCTCCATGCTTGTCTAAGCTCGTACAACAGCTCTCACCTCACAGCAGTAACCTACAGCAGGTGTGCCGTTCCTGACCGAAGGCTGTGAATTCTCTCTGCACAGCGGCATAGCTATGTTGGTTTTCATGTCTTACATTCCAGCAGATAAACGTGCAATCACGTTTCCTTTTGTGCTTTGCTGCAACAAATAGAAGCCACTCCTAAGACTCTTTGTGCACATTAACATACAAAGAGGCTTGGCCCAGCCACAACCACTACGCTGCAGGTGGATTGATTTCTCGTCTTGTTGCAGACTGAAAAGTTAATTGTTAGTGACACCTGCTAACCCCATGATTAGCCTGAAGGTGTGAGAACCGTGCACTGTATTTACCATCGCACACATTATTACACATGAGCAAAAAGCTGAGCTGAAGGGCAGTTACATGGTAAACGTGACAGAAGAATAAAAGCTAATGTGGATGGAATCCAGTTCTACTCTCTATCTCTCTCTCACACACACATACACAAACCCACAAAGAATAAGGAAGTAATGAGAAAATACCAGAACTTACTGGTAGATGGTAGGAAGTGAGGTGATGATGAATCGCCCGCTGAGACCTTGCAGAGAGAGAGAGAACAGCATGACTCACAAAAAAAAAAACGACAAGCGTTTCAGACTTGGCAGAACAGGCTGAATTTATGTCTGGAAGCAGCTCCACTGAGCCTCTGGCAAGCATTAATGTTGGCATTTTACACAGGAAAAGAAAACAGAAAACAGAAATACACACACACACACACACACACACAATACAGTGAAACAATACAGCCAGGATGAGAGTATGATTTAATAATAATGCTCAGATGTTTTCCGGCTTTCAGGCTGTAAATTATAGAGTAGTTAAGTGAACAACCAGCCATCCAGTCGGTAGTTTGAGGTCTGTCTCCCATGCAAGTTGCGCTGGATGAAAGCACCTGGTAAATGACTAAACGTACATCCAACTGTCTGGGTGTGACCGAAGTTCTTTAAATGTCCTCTTTACTTGTGCAGTTTCCTCATAGACAGGCAAACTGTTCACACAAAACTCACATTATATTTAAAAATAAATAAATAAATAATCAATAAACTATGACAGGACCCCGCTCTGTAACCACAGAATTGAGCAAGAGGGAGATATATGAAACTTGTGTCTCTTGCACAAGCACTGGTGCATTACACTCATCTGCCAGGTTCACCTTAAAAAGCCTGAACTTTCTTTATATTGTGAATAAAGGGTGAATAGGGTTTAGTTGCAATCGATTAGTTGTTGCAGCTCTAGTTGGGGTACTGCACAGGTTGAAGTATACAGTAATAAATATAACTGTGATATGTATAGCTAGTAAACTGACTCCGGTGTATTGACTGTGGCTCTGAAGGACAATCTGAATTATGTTCTTGCACAAGCCTGGTTATGTTTCGCCTGCTGTGGAGTCACAGTGGGGCTGCTTGGTGTTAAAGGTCATGCAGGCCTACCGGGCTGCTCCGTCACGTCCACCTTGGCGATGTTGACCCCCATGTCCTCCCCCCAGTCTGCAAACTCCTTCCACACGGGCTGCAGCTGCTGGCATGCCGGACACCAGGGTGCGTAGCTGAGGAGGGAGGGGGACATGAAGGTTAGCAGACAAATCCTCAGATCTGCAAAGTCACTTCCACTACCAAGCAGGATAAGAGACTGAGCACAGGCTGTAACAGACCGATCTGATGACACTTTTAGCTGCGTGTGTACCTTGTCACTTAAACTGGCTCGTATCAGTGTGGCGGTGGAGGGAGTACATCTCTACACTCTATCTTTCCACCATTTGCATTTTTGCACTCTTGCACGGATGATTTGCTATCGCTCTTAGATATGTGTTGCTACCTTTCTGCTCAAGTTGAAAGTTGTACCATTGGTTCCAGGACATGAATGCGACATGTCTGTTAAAACACTTTGAGAAGTGAGAATAATCTAAACTATTACTGTATTATAGCTTCTCCCTCCCTTTGCACAGCTGGGATCATTCCAGTGTGTTTGTAAAACCGCTGAAAAGCCGGAAACTCAAATAATCCTGCAAATTTATGTCGTCCAGGTCGTTGTAAAAATCGTAGCAACTGGATTTAATGTAAATTCGTGAAGGTGTTTCAATTTCATCCAATAGGAAGTTTCTAAAATGGCTCAGTTCAAATTGGGGGAGAGGTTGAATGAGAAGTCCAGATGCCACAATTTACAACTCCTTGGACTGTGCAGTGGAGTAGAAAGTACAGATATCTGCTGAAATGTGCAATACAGTAAAAGTCAAAAGATTCTACTCCCATTGAGAACAAACACCTAAAAGTGTACAGTAAGTACAGTACAGGTAGTACAGTAGGTAAGAACTAGTGCTTCATTACACCTCTGGCTTGTATACAACTCTGTCATAAGCCGGATAACCCTTAGCTGACAATAGAAGATGTTAGCATGCCAACACTTTAGAAACAGCATGTCAGGCTCAAATAGAGGGAGAAGTGTTTACAAACACACGAAAATAAGCGTGAAATCTGACAGGACACTGGTGAGTGACCTCAAAACGGTTCCCCGACGTGCTAACTGACTGGCTAGCTTAGCTGTTAGCTGTTAACGTTAGCATCCACTGACAATTCAATCATCCATTCTCCGGACAGGATCTCCTCCCAGTTGCCGTCGGTCACGTCTCTGAGGCTGTCCCGCTTGGCCGCAGCTGGCACCGAGGTGAGGGATATCACCAGCAGCAGAAGGGAGAACATCCAGGAAATGTGGTGTTTGTCTCGGTATGGCTCAGACAACATTGTGGCTCCGGGGCTAAGAGCTAACAAACACGCCATGTCTGTTCGGCTCTGTTTGACACACACACACATACACACACAGATAGACTTCCGCTCTGAGTCGTGACGTCAGAGTCAGGTGACCAGAGTTATTTTTCTGATTATTTTTATTTTACTGATCATTTTATCTGAAGACTGGTTGTGTAAGGAAGTGGGTATAAAGAAAGATAGGAAGGAAGGAAGGAAGGCAGGTAGGAAGGTAGGAAAGGTAGGAAGGAAGGGAGGGGATATGAAGGTGGGGGTGGAGGGACAGGGTGGTATGAAGGTAGTAAGGTGGGGGTGGAAGGTAGGGAGGTGTATATGTAGGGGTATGTGTAGGGTTAGGTCAATAGGGAGGAAGGTAGGAAGAGGTAAGGGGGGGTGGGTATGTGGGAGGGAGGTAGGTAGGTTGTTATGTTGCTAAGGAGGAAGGTAAGGGAGTGGGTGGGTAGATATCTATACAGGGAGGAAGGTAGGGAGGCAGGAGAGGTGGATAGGGAGATGGAGGTAGATAACAAGGTAGGTAAATAGGTAGGTAGGGATGTGGGTTTGTCGAGAAGTAACTCGGTAGGCAGGGAGATGTAAACACTAGTAGTAGTAGGGAGTGAGGATGGTGGATAGGTGAGGAGGTAGGAAGATAGAGGAGTGGATAGGTATAGATGTAGGTAAATAGGGGATAGGTAGCTTGGGAGGAAGGGAGGTAGGTAAAAAAAGTAGGTACTGAATGTTGAACAATCTAACAGCGACAGGATGGAAGGACTTGCAAAATCTTTCCCATACACATATGAAGAGAAGGCGTCTATCGCTGAAAGAGCATTTGTCATAGCTAGGCAAGTGGGATGGTTGGTTGGTTGGTTGAGTGTTCAGGTTCTTGTGTGGATGATTATGTTTTATTCTCCCTCATCCTCCTCTTTAATGATGCTGTGAGTCTGTTTTTGTTGCTCCTCAGGAGCAGTAGCCTTTCATACCACATAGTGGTGCTATTGTCTCTAAAGTCATTAAGAGGAGGCGTATGCGACTGTATACATGTAAGACTGAATTGTTGTCTATAAATTCATTGAGCTACATCACAAATTGTCACCTTTCTTTCCTATCCCAATCAGGGGCCTGAACATGTTATCCTTTGAGATTATTTTGGTGCAGATGAAGAAAACTGTGAGATCTTGCATTTGGCAGTTCATCAGTGTGAACAGTTTGTCAGTGGTGCATTCAACCTGTTTTCCGCGTCACGCCAGTTTCTTTCGCTTATTGCTTGGAGATCATCACGATTGCTGTTCAGGGCTGAAGCGTAAACTGACTCATCTCAGGGTCTTCTCTGCCAAACTTCACCAGAGAAGATCCTGGCAGCAGATTTGCATCTGAGCGAGAAATCTGTCTCAAAACTCAAAACTGCAGCAACTAGATTTCCTCACTCTTTAGTTCAGTCTGTTACACGGGTCAATATTAGGTGCCAGCTGTTTGTGCACAACAGAATGAGAGATTCAATCACGTTCCCTGTGTTCCTCCGTGTGGGTGTGAGTCTGCAGGATGAGAGCAGTTATTATTGCTGGGGGAACCTGCAGGCAGATTGCAATGGCAGCCAGTTATCAGCGCACCTCTTGCTCTAAAAATACCCCTCCAGATGACATCCTTTTGTGCCCCTACCATTGCCCCCTTTCTCCAGCCATCAGCTCTGCTCCACTTACAGCACAGAATGAATCTCCTTCCTGCTCGGCACTCGTCTGCTGCTCCTCTCCTTCAACTCCGACGTGGCAGCGAGGCAAATAGAGTGGCAGGCCGACGGGGAGAGAGAGAGGTACTGTAATGTTGGTTTCTGAAACTCCAACCACTGATGGTCAAAATCAGCAAAGCAGAGGGCACTCTCTTTCATTTCGACCATGTTGTTTGGTTGTTCTTTGGGTCAAACGTAAAGTTGAAAAAAAGACGTATATCTCCACGATCACTTCAAAAGCTACCAGCCACCGACTCTCACGTCAGTGCAGTGGCAGATTTTCTTTCTTTCTCTATTTTTTTTTCTAATTTTACATGTAATTTGCTGCAGATTAAACAGTTGATGGCTGGCCGGAGGCCGACTGTTGCCATGGTTACGGCTCTGCTGGCGTGCAGCGCACAAACGCCACTTGCAGCACAATAAATGCAATCTTTAAACTGTGTTTTAGTTTTTTCTTTTCCTATTAAGTATTTATCTCCTGGCCACGAGTCCATATATCACTTTACTCATGAGAAGAGAGATCGCTTCAGTAGCTGTTTCTATCAAGATTGAGTTTTTTTTTTATTTTTATTCTAAATTCATGCTTGATCTAAAAGCAGAGAAAGGCATTGGGAATCCACACCTTCTGTAGCTACCTAGCATCTGATGGATACTAGGTGACCTCACACGGTGGCCATTGTTGACTTTTCAGCCTTGTTCCCTTTGTTTTCTCCTCTGTTTTGATAGGAGTGAGATCCTCACTTGATTTGGTCGAAGCACATGTTGTTTGGAGACTCACGTGGCCTGGCAATTTTTCCGAAACACAGCAGCCAAAGTGCGGTGCTTGAAACCTGTCAGAGGGAAGCTCCCAGTGTGCAGAGGACCTGCTGGCATGGTGGGCTTATTGGTTTGATGCTTGGCCTTTGTCAGCTCGCGGATCATTAAAACCAGTCCTGCTGTGGTGAACGAGGAGGGGTGTACCCCCCCCCCCCCCCCCCCCCCCCCACCCCCTTTCCTGTCAATCAACCGAGAGAGATACAGGCCAGAACTCCACTGTCATTGTCTGGGGATTGCTGTGGTGTCTTTGCAAATATCCCTTGTGTTAAACATCATCAAAGGCTTGAATCTGTGCAGTCTATTCACCAGGAATTTCTAGGAGGGAGAAAAAAAAAAGCTGTGATCCTCGCCATGTGCGCGTGGGCGGCTGCATTTGTATGAGCTGTGGTAGAGTGCGAGCGGCACATCTGACCTATTCGCTGAGGGAAACACGTGCGTGTTGAATTATTGACCTTCCTCGCCATAATCACGCTCAACAAACTCCTCACTCTTCACAGAGGGATGACGAACGCTTTAATATCTTGTAGGTGGAGTTCATTTGCGGCGCTATTAGCGCCTGGATAATAAGACTCTTACTTCGTTAGGAACGTTCAGTTTCAAGGCCTCCTTATTACAATCATTTTCCAGTTTCTTATCTAAGCACCCAGTCTGGCAGAACTTTTCTCATCAGACGTCCTTTCTAATTCAGTAATTTCTGGAAGTTTTTTGTGCGAATATCTAGGGGAGTTGTACATATCTCCTTGTGAGGAGGAAAAACAAACAAAAATGTCAGACCAAAAACCAAGAAGAAAGACGTTTTTGAGCACATCTGAATTTGTGGGTTTATTCCGATGGGTTTATAAAGTTTATTCTGGATAAAGTTGCCTCCTGGTAAAGTCTGGTAAAGTTAGGTGTATGAGGAAAGTGTATGCTTGTCCTCTTTCTCAGGACAGCTTTGAGTGTGGATAATTCAAGCAGCTATGAATTATTTCAGACAGTCTGTCCATGCCCTGGCCTTGGGTATGCACTTCAAAAAGATCAACTCAGTCTGGAAGTCAGTTGAGTTTTTCGCCCCATTCTGGTCTAAAATGTATCAGTGTTGCATTAATCTTAACTTGTGCAACTAACTTGTGTCCGTTTATCAGTTTAGAAACCAGAGTCAGCACATATTAGGGCTGTAAATCAGATTTTTTTTGCGTGAGTGCAGCAGGAACACTCTGGGTGTGTTTGTTGTCTTTTCCCTCTGTAAAATGGTGCCGTGTCAGCAGAATCGGGCGAGAGTGACGCAGACGAAGCGTTTCCCTTTGTGTGGACCACAGAAGAAGACCAGACATACCTGCGAGCAAAAACAAAGCCTGGCGTGGCAATTACAGCTAAACACCAGCTGTTCCCGCATCCCCATACCCACCCGCCCGCCCACCTACCCAGCAACATCTGGAGCCACCGGAGCGATCCTCATTACCTGGGGGAGAGTTCATATTCTGCCCCGCGTCCCCTCATACGTCTTACTTAATGCCACAAATGAGGACTTCCCAGGGCTCAGACTCTCCAGAGAGACTCACCGCCCCCAGGCTACGTGGTCACACACCAGCTATTCCTGTAGCACACGACACCATGACAACATCGTTCAGTGTAGCCTGGCTAACGAAACATGATATTAATTATGCGAGAATATGTTTTCTACAAGCCACCAGGTGTTGAGTAATGCATGTTGAACTGATGATTCATTTGAGGTCTAATGCTATTAAAAATGTGTGTCTCTCTCTCTCTCTCTCTCTCTCTCTCTCTATATATATATATATATATATATATATATATATATATATATATATATAAAACAAATTTAATCCAGAATTCAAATATTTTATGAACAAATCCAGGTTTAGGTCTGAGTTTTAAATTTAGCAGTCAAATTTTGCCGGATCCCTAATTAATTTCTGCTGTGAAATCTCCCCGGATTTGTTTGAAATCATTTTAAAAAGACATAAAAGTCTCTGACGTCCTAAATTCTGCACACACTGCATGTTCAGTCATTCTTCTCCTCTCATTTCCTCTCTCCGTGCCATTAGTGAGCCATGTGTGAAATGGGATTTCCAGGATTCTTTCCCGTCTTTCCCCATGATGCCGTTATGAGTTTTTCTCTCTCCCGAGAAGAAGAAGAAGAAGAAGAAGAAGAAGAAGAAAGTACAGTAAATGGCTTTGTAACTGAAACGACACTTTGTGATCATCCCATAAAAACTATAAATCACCCCGCGTCTCTAAACCACATTAGGGGGATGTTGCAACATAATGCCTTTTCTCATTTGTGAAGCCGGTGTGAGCGGTATCTCCATCCTTCAGCCCTGCAGCCTGCAGGAGTGTCACAGTGTCGAGCTAGCGAACCCTCTGGCCACTGATTAATGAGTCTCCCTCCTCGCTCAGCCAACCCTCTGGAAGGAGCCACCGGTCTGTCATTTGTTTTCTTTGCCGAGCCACTGGAGGGGACTGAAAGTTGGATCAAGCCCAAATGCCGCATTCAGATGTGCTGCACGTTGGATGATGCATGGCGTCTTTCGCCGATTATTCTCCTCAGATTGGCGTTTGTAAAGGCGTTGCCACTTTAATGACCACCTCTCTGAGAAAGGAGACACACACAAATACAACAATAATTCATCAGTGCCAGCTTGGTCGACCCTTCAAAATAAGTATCGATGTGTAAACATTTCCCCTCAACAGTTTGGGTTTGTAGTAATGAATTACGTTCTAATACCAGTTTACCAACTACCAAAACACAAATGCTGCTGTATGATGTTTTTAGACCCTGAAGACAAAACTGAGAGGTGCATAAACAAGCAAAGACAGAAATAGATACAAAACAGGGTGGAACAAAGGTCTTATTGCAGTAGACTGTCCTGTTGACTCTCGATTAATTAACCAGTTGTCTGGTTGAGAAACTGCTGCAAAAACAGTGAAAATTCATGAAAATTTGTTTCACAAAGGCCAAGAAAAGGTCTTTAAATGCTTTATTTTTTTCTGGCCTCACTTCAATGAAGTGAATGAAGATTTTCTGCCACAAGTCTAAAGAAACCAGAAAATATTCCAATTTAGGAAGATGAAATCAGAGGATTTTTAACATTATTTCTTAAAATCATTCTCAGTTTCTTTTTTAAAGTCGGGTGAAGAGGGAACGAAAGTGTGGCAAAAGTAATGAGAAAAAAAACCCCATAAAACTAATGCGGCTATGGCTTCAGAGTTGACAGTTTTCAGTCAATGACATTAGCACCCAAGCAAGCGTCTACGTGGCTCACAGAGGCTACTATTACATAATCAATTAATCCATAGGTTAGTACTTAGGCTCACCACCGCTTCCTCAGGCCCAGACCAAAATCATTACACCCCATCCATCATCAAACCTCAGGATGGATCCACGGCTGCCTGAGGTGGGCCCAGCCCAGACGGTAGGAAAGCTGCTGCTAAATGTGATTTACAACCTTAAACTCAGGAGCTAAAGAACCGTGCTGCATGTTGTACTCTCGAGCCGCTGTATGTGTCTACACCCTGTGGATTACATTTATATTATTCTACCAGCCACCCAGGCAGAGACAATGGTGGAGGCATCCATCACCTACAGTGGTGGAAAATCATGTTTCAGCAACAGAGATTAGCTGAGGAAGCCCTGAGGTCACTGCCACAGGTGCCTGGAGGTCAGCGTTAAATCAAATCTCCCTAACGGGTTTAGTTTTATCACCAGTAGCATCAGATGTGTCAGATGTGTCTGGTTATGACTGTCTTCCCTTATTCAATCACCTCTGGGCTCCTTTTCAAGCCCTTTGTGTGGGCATGCACATTGCTTTTTGTATATACAGTGTGTGTGTGTGTATGTGTGTGTGTGTGTGAGAGAGAGAGAGAGAGAGAGAGAGAGGGCGAGAGAGAGAGAGAGAGACAGGCTCTGCAATGACAGCTTGTCCCTGCAGCGCTCTGACGTTTATGGGCAGCGACGTGGCCATGTCGCAGTGTGGCGTGCAAAGGACAGGGAGGGAAGAGGCGGGAGGGGAGGGAGGGGGGTGATGCCTGGAGTGACATCAGAGGGGGAGGAAGAGGAGGAAGAGGAGGAGGAGGCGTGGCTGAATCTGGATCAGTCGGACAGTGGGTCACTGGGCCGGGCAGTGACTCGGCCGATTCTGCTGAGCTCAGGTCTCGACTTTGACACAAAACACACAAAAATCGAAGAAAAAATTCTCCTCAGTCACTGCTTTGAGAGAAACCTAATATGTCAACATGTCGAGATTAACTCAGTGAGGGTTCCCTTTGACTTAACTCTGTTATGTTTGACATAATCTAAAGCTCTGGATCATCTGTGCAATGAGACTTGCAAACATGTCTGTACAAATTTACAGATGTCAATTAGATTAACAACACTATTGCTCTAGTATTTGAATACTAATTGTATACCTTTTCCACAGTTTTTATGACATTTAACACCTGATGTTATATCTGAAGAAGGACTGAAATCTCAATGTAAATTAAGATGACGCTAAAGGAAAGTCTGAGTCTATTTGTGCTTCGAGGCAGGTTGAGCAGTTGTACATCGACATCAAAATGAAGAATGAAACAGGAAGGATCATTTTGGTGCAAAGCAGTCAGGAGTAGTAACATCTATAGATAAGATAAATAACATAAAGCTGTTGCTCAGTGTTTCTTGTGCATCAGGGAGAGTTAATGGGCAACACAAAGCCTTCACAGAGCCTGGAAAACATTTCCAAAAAACTGCGTTGCATCAGTGGAAAAGAGGTCAGAAGCATCCAAAGGGCAGCGACTTCATCTGTCGCTCTTCCTGTGCTTTTTAGTCTTTTCCATGTGCGTTGAGTGAGCGCTCCGTCCTGTCCTTAATGGAGGTGTTACAGACGCCACCGTTGCGAGCCGAGCGCCGAGTGCATTTGTCTCCGTATTCTGTCTTGGGCTCGTGCGGAGCCGCGGGGGCATCTCCTCTGGTGTGCAGCCTGCTGTCGATTAGTTCAGGAGCGTTCCCGGTTAATAGCGCGCAGCCTCTTCATGAGGCTCTGTAAATGTGTCAGGCATCAGCAGGGGGAAAGCCGACTCCTCTGGTCCCTCTAATTGGATTTGCACGTGTGGAGGAAGGCCTGGATTCAAGTTGGAACAAAATACTTTGTTCTGCTCATCCCACACAGTCCGGTTTATCATCCGCCGCTCCGACTCCTCACGCTGGAGAGGAATCAGTCGGCCACAGCCGAGAACCGGCTCGCTCATTATGCTAAACTCTGCAACGTGACGGAGGAATGAACACATAACGATACACGCTCCTCTGCACTTCTGTACAAAACAAGGAGGCACTGACATTTGTAAGAATTGTTTGCCACCCACAGTAGGTTTGTATTATCAAAGCGTGAGCACTCAGGATGAGGAGACCCGCTGTGCTGTGGACATCAGGATGCAGCCAAGTGTGTGTGTGTGTGTGTGTGTGTGTGTGTGTGTGTGTGTGTGTGAGATGACGCTGACACATTGTGATTTTATTGGCTTTGTGCCCCTGTGTTTCAAATAAGTGCACATCCACGTTCTTCCCATTACATGAACAGTGGAAACTTTCTGTTTTTTAAGCCTCTGTAGTGGTTGGCAGTGGCTGCCAACGTTTCCACTGCATGGTACCGACTCTACTGTACTCGACTCGACTCAACTTGGCCTTTGTTGTGTTTCCATTACCTAGGATGTGTAACTCGGGACTATTCTTTTTAGTACCAGCTCACCAAGTCAGGCCGAGAAAGGTTAGGTGTGTTGATGCCGCCATAACACAGTGAGACCCAGGCAGTGGAAATGCAGCATTCGATTGGAGGAGATTAAAAAAACAACCACCTCTTCCTTTTTCATTTTTTTTCACCTGTTTTGGAAATAATTATTTCCTCGTCATTAATTCCTAAAGCGACACCTTGGTCCATAGAGGAGGTGCAGACATTTCTGTCCTTTCGTAGAACCAACGAGAGCTTGACGGGGGGGGGGGACACACGTAATGAGCGTGTTTACCTGCGTTGCTATGACGACCGGATGCTCCCAACGCGGTACTATTCTGTAATGGAAACGTGCTGGTAGTGGAAACGGCTCTTTGTTAACTCTTGCGACTCAACCTGTTCTCACTCACAGACCAGTCAGACGGATACAGTATAGACAAGGCTCCCACTGGCATTTAGAGCGAAGACACCAAAAATACAGTTTTGGCCCAAGTTATTGTTTAAGGTCAGGCTTCAGGTCCGTCTTTTTGTTTGGAAACTGAACCTCATACCAGAATTGACTATACTATATACTTGTTTGTGTGCTGCTGTCTTCTATTTCAAGTATCACCACTTCCTGCTACATTTTGACTGCGCTACAGGGATCGGTTGTAAAGCAGCTTCTATTCTGTATTCCTCAATCGCTGCTTCTCTCTCACACCTCCACATGCACGTCGTTGTTCGAAAGGCTGTTTCTACCTGAACGCTCGGTGATTCCCCTCAAGGACTACGGTGCCGCACAGAGCAGCAAATAGCCCTCTCTGCTCACCGTGCACCCCAACAATCAGATTTAAAAGCAGCCGTGATTACGACCGCAGCTCTGCTCCCTGCGCTTGTTACATTTCGTCTGTGACTCAGTGTGGATGATTCACCCCGGCTTATCCGTGCATCGCTCCGAACGCACTAACACCTATGTCTCGTCTGCATGTGCGCTGGATATCCCAAACTTTACCCTCCCCCGGTCTTTTCACGAGATCCAGTCAAAGGGCCGAATCCACAGGTGGTGATACAACAATGACCAGTAAATCTATGTTGGAAAATATGTTTCACCACAAGCAGAGGTCCAAAAATTTGCCATTTTAGTGTTTTATGCATTCCAACAACTACATTCCTCTGTATAGTTGAAGAGTAAATGCATATTATACTTTTAATATCTATGTGTTTGCACCTCAGACTCAACTGCAGTGTTGTTTTTCTAAGTATGTGCCATGTAGGAAAACAAAAGGTAATTTTGTTCCAGGGTTTAAACATACATAACACAATAACATCAAAGTAAACATCGGTGCAGACGAAGAGCGGGTTTATTGAGGTTATTTGTCTAAGTTGTCGTGCAAACACCAAGTCTCACAGCCCTTGTAGTTGTATAATCTGTTTGTTAATAAAACCAAATCTAATTCTGGTACGTTTGATGTAAAATCTGGTGTTCCCCAGCAAAAAAATAACGCTTCTCCGACAATGCACGTCATTGTGCAAAAGCAATAAGTGTGATCAATCTGATTTAACAACGCACGAATACTCTGTTTTCCCAGTCCACACGCCGACACAGTCTCTCAACAGCTTTAACTTAGATCAGTGACATATTGAAACTCAGTTCCCAGTGACCAATAATCAGTCTGTCTGTGAGCAAAAAGGCCAGAAGGCAAAGAAAAAAGCCTCTGTTTTTAGAATTTGTGATTTATGTGCGGATGAGGCTTCATGTGTGGCCCTGAGGAAGCCGCTGATAATCACACATACTCACATTAATGCCGACACTCGTCTGAAGCCGAAGGCGAGAGGTGTTGAACATGTGTGACAGTAAAAACCGCGAAACAAATGGCGTGCTCTGCTCCGTTACCTCATTTGCTGCTAATGGCAAATTAAACGGTGAGACATCTGAGACTCACACAAGACTGTTGGTGTGTCGAGGCACAATGGAGCTGACAAACTGCTTCAAGACGGGAGTTAAAAAGAGGAGCAGCTCTGAGTTGTCCTCTTTTGTGTCTGTGAAGGGTTATTATGTGTGTGTGTGTGTGTGTGTGTGTGTGTGTGTGTGTGTGTGTGTGTGTGTGTGTGTGTGTGTGTGTGTGTGTGTGTGTGTGTGTGTGTGTGTGTTCTCTTCTCTGTGTTCTCAAGTCTCAAGACTGGACCGGAATTGAATTAGCAGGAGACATTTTCCAGATTCTGCAGTGACTTGTATTTCAGTGGGGATCACAGTGATATATATATATAGATATATATGTATAGATATATATTTTTTCTTTTTCTACTCTAAAGGGTGGAGTACATATTAATCAGCATCTCTGTGAACCAGATCTCCACCAGATAACTCTTCAAATCCAGTCCTCAAGGAAAATGGTCACAAAAATATGTTTGTGACAATGTGACATTGTTGCCTCATATTTTTATACATAACAATGATATTATTAATAATAATAATGATCTTTAAAGTGGCAATCATAATAATACTCCTAATCAGAATAAAATACAGATGATAGGTTAAAAAATTACAGCAATTTAACACAAATGTGCCAAGTATTTCAGTCAAAGAGCGAAATAGCACAAAAAGGAATGTAGCCTAGCTTAGCATAAAAATAGAATACAAAACTATTGTTGGGTTATTCTGAATCATCTTAACCTGTGCTGGAACATGTCTAAGTAATGAATTTGCTTTCTTCCTGATTGACAAAGCCTTTGACAGTTTGTCGATTATGTTTTAAAACAAAAAAACATCATGAATTGTTCGCTGAGGATTAAAAACCAACAGCATCAAAGTCGACATATGTGATTACACGCTGATGAGCGATTGCGGTCTTCCTGACGAGTCGATGCAGTAAGTCGCACTGTTTGTGTTCCCAGCATGTCTGTGCTGCGAAAATAGCAACAATGCCGCTCGCATCCATCCGCAAAACAGAAAAGAGACTCTTACATAAGGTGGATTTCCTAGTCTGCTAAGTCTGCCCCCCCATGCCCATTTAAGCACTCTCAGTGATGACTCAGTGACAGATGATGCTCACGCAGGCCTCTTGTGGTGAGGGGGAGGATAGGACGGGCGAGTGTGAGCAAAACTGGCTGATAAGGGAAAGGTGGGAGGCGTACAATGGCGTATCATTCACAGACAGACACCCACACTCATCGGGACCCTAAAAAAGTGATTTTTGTTTTACGTAACAAGCTTCCTGCCTTGAGCAAAGTGCATGAGTAAATCCTCTTCCTTCACGAAAATAGACGCGGCCCCTGGAACAGACACCTCTCTCGGATGTGACGTCAAAGGTTCCTCTCGTCGTAAGGCGACGCTCATACATCGCTGTCGAGGTGCCAAAGGTTCTGGCGCGTTAAACCAGCCAAACATCCACCATAACCAACTCACTGAATCACAAAGAGGCCTCAGTGAGTCACACACAAGTGTTGCAGAGGTTTCTAGGTTTTCCTTCCTATGCCCAGAATGTGTCCAGGCCACAGGCATAAAAAAAAAACAATAAAGAAAGAGAAACTCAACACAAAGACTTTAATACTTTGGAACGAGCCAACCAGGCTTTGAAATTAATCAGGAGCTTATATCAGAAAAGATTCAGAAATAATTTATGAAAACCAAAACGGGAAATAGTGCCAGCGTTGGATCTCCTTCTGTGTTTGAGAAATTAAAGGAGTGTGAAGGAAGTGATTAGTTCCTGTGCCGTTTTTAATAGCTCTAACTGTGGTCGTTGTCATAGAGATTTTAACATTTTCATCATTTGCACACAGATGCGAGGTCAGCGGGAGGACGTTCATTTTTAAAGCAGTCTTAATTACATATATTAGACAACATGTCCCTAATGAGGTAAATCAAAACAGTGTCTGTGATATCAAACTAATCTCACCGACTATTTCCAGCTTTGGTAAAAGTCACTTTGGGGCTGGTGGGACTGTGAACAAGACTGTACTTTATTATGTACCAACTCAATTTCCTAGCTTTGGGATATCATCTTTGAGGTAGTTATTCCTGCCAATTGGCAAAATCAAAGATTCTTCAATTAGTACAGCGAGAAAGCACTAAATGGTAGCCAGCGCCAACATGAAGCAGTCTGTTTCCATCCCAGCTCTACATTTTTGCACCCAAAGGCCACGATTTTCTTCTCCTTGTCCTTTTTCTCACACGTACAGACTGTAGTTTTGTTCCCCATCGGCTGCTTGAAGGAACGCTAGAGCTTCCTGTCCAACGTGTAAACAGATAGCTGAGAATATACAGGCCACAACCTGCGCTTCTTTCGCACTTTTCTATCTCGATCCGGGCCAGAAAGTCGAGCTGAGTTTAAAAATAAAAAAGATTGTAAAGGCTTACAACCATGAGTGACTGTGAGAGTAGATGTACTGCATAGTATGAGCCACTCTTACCTGTGATGAAGAGTGAGTGAAATATGAATGAGAAGCTGCTGCCATTAGATGTGTAGTACATGTGCTTTCCTGTTTCTAGTATCTCTCCTGTAGTACAGTGTGAGAGGTCTAATATTAGGTCAGTGATGGCCCGTGTTGCAGTTTGTAGTACAGTCATTGCCCAACAAACTCAACTGCCTTTGGCCCATTTAAAACTTCTATTTTTGAGCAGTTTGCCTCTAAGAAAAAAAAGCCCAGGAATAGCACCATGTGTATGAAGGTAAACCAGGCCTGAATGTAGCGTTGTGAGTATTACAATATCATTATTCAACCTTGGTCATGTACAACGCTTATTCTATGTAGTTTCCAAGCAACACACTCAGTTCATGTATGGCTCAGAGTAGTGAAATCAGAGATATCTGAGTACGTCCAACTAACTGATACGAAGAACTACAAAAATGTGCACAAAATGTCCCACCTTGCTCCCTATAACGCAAGGTCCACAGCTCATTGAAAAGGAGCTTTACAGTTTGTTTGCATTTGGGTTTTACTTCACAAACACGCACTAGTGACACAGCAAACAAAGACAACGTTCTGTGGGAAACGCTCCAAAGTGGGACTCGTAAAAGCTTCCCAAAATGTGGCTCAGTTTTACTGCAAGAATCTGAGCTGTTTGTGTGTCCAGTTCCAGAGTAAACACAGGCTCCAGCCCCCCTGCGGTTAACAGCAGGGAACTAAGTAATCACTAGCTCCATCCCCATTAGTTTAGGAGTCTAGTAATTGAGACAATTTTCAGACTAAAAGGAAAAGAGACTCACACTGATGTTTTGGATGAAAAAACAAGACATTTGTTGCATTTTGGCTGACTGTTTATAAGCTCGGAAAACATCTGAAAACATCTCCACATTTTAAGAACAAGCGTGCACGTTAAGTTTTGCAGTTACTTTATATGTACGAGTAGCAAGAAGGGAACTGTTGTTAACGTTTCTATGCAGGTGCGTCACAAAATCACAGCGCCGACTACTGGCTTGGGGTGTGTACTGCTGCGCTACTGGTGTCGCCCTCTGCATGTTGAGCTACTTGAAAGGAGCAAATGGAAACCAAAGACAACATTGCAGTGTCAATGAGGCCGGAAATGTCAAAATCAAGTTGTATTTCTGCAGATGCAATATTGTAGGATCTGAGAGCCATCCTTAAAGCATACATTGGCACTGATTGATTGAATGATTTGATTTGACTAATTGAGTGGCTGCATGTGTTTTAGGAGGCTTCTGGCTTCTGGGAAAAGGTAAGGTCTATATTTTTCCTTCTTCTTGAACTGTAACATTCAATAAGAGCTTCTTAACACCTTGCACTTTTTGATATTACCTAAATTTGCACTATTACTAGTACCACTATTACTGCTACCACTACTACTTGACTTGTGCAGATTTAAGTACTAATTTGTCACTTTTCTACTACTTTCTGTTATTTTACATCCAATGTTATTCACTCTACTTTCTCCTGCTTAAGCAATCGTTATCTCATTATAACGTACAATGGAACAATGTGGATTAAAATAACGATAAAGACCAGATAAAATCTATTATTTATTATTAGAAATTACATTGTAAATTCTCATACTATGACAAGAAAGTGTCTTGATCTCCTGCAATTAAGGTGTTCAAGGTTAGCCTCAATAATAGAGCGAGAGTCAAAAATACCCCAGAAACATTTGTCTTCTTGCACTCAGAGTGATTTTTTTTTTTCCAGATTATTTATGTTTCCCACGAGACACGATCCCTCTCTTTGTGATTTATCCAGCAGGGCCAATGCCAAGACCCGACTCCCGCTGCTCTGCCGTCCTCCTCCTCCTGTTAGAGCTGGTGTTCGCCACCAAGCTGCTTATTGCTACCCACCCCCCCCGGGGGGGGTCTCTGCTGCTGAGATGGGAGGGGGGGGGGGCGTCCAGGAACCAAAGCAGTCGATCAATGGTCACCAAGCCAACCTCTCGGTCCTCACTGGGCGTCTGCAAGAGGTCGCCTCTAAGTGGCAGGGAGGAGAGATTTACAAGGACATCTGAGCGTGTCTGGCTATGAATCGGAGAGGAGTTTAAAGTCGGACAGAAGAAGGACAAAGAAACGCTAGGAAGAGACAATAGAGCGATTATTTCAAGTGTTTTAGGAGCCTGTAATGGGAAATTACAGCTATTTTTAGGTCCTATTACACGTTCCAAAACTTTTCCCAAACTGTAAAACTCACTTCAGATTGAAATAGCCGGCTTTATGAGTCCCGGTCTCTGAGGTTTTGCAGCGTGGATGTAGAGGGGACTTGTATTTCACCCGATGCTGTTAATGGTTCTTCATATTTGATAAAGGTGTTTAATGGGTTTACATTTCTCTGCTTCGGGGCTCCGGCAGGGGGGACCGCTTTCCATCCAAGCACATTTCCCAGTGGACTAACCATGTTTTACGTCCAATGATGGATATCGCCATCAAAATTTTATTGGATCAGAATTTATGTTACCTCCTCTTCTTTTCTTAAATAAAAAAAGGGAGAAAACACAGTCGGTGGAAACTGCACACGCTGGCTCCTTATCAGGCATCTTTCTCCTCCTGAGGAAAAACACTCATATTGGCTGAAACATCATACAGGGATTTTCTTTCTCTTTTTTTTGGATGTTTTGTTTTCTTGTGCTCCATTTTTCTGCACCTGTTCAGTTTTCACTCAATCAGAGGTAAACAAAGGAAGCCAGTAACAAGACCTGCAGTAACAAGAGCCGATCCCATTAAGGGGGGAGTCCCTGCTGGATTCTGGGTTGGGGGTTGGGAGGACTTGATGTATGGATCGGCTCGTGAAGCACACTGCGACTGTATTGTTGTAAGCCATGCAGATTAGAATCACAAAGAGAACGGAGGAGAAGATGGAAAACGATACACACTGTGCATTTATGTGTTGCTATCCGCACTGACTATTCATTTTCTAACCATCACTTAGACTCACCACGTCAGACACATACTGATGTCTGCACTAATTTCAGACTACATGGTTTTGCATTTGGCCAACACAATTGTGCTGAACTGTAAGGAAGGAAGTAGGAAAACACAAGATAAACCTTTATTGGTCCCACAGTGGGGGCAAATTCACATGATTGCGGTAGCAAATGCAACGGAAGGAGAACAGCATCAGAAAGAGACAATATTTCTCTATGAATTCCTACATTTATGGAGATTACATTTCCCAAGAATAATGAAATGTGTAGGTGATGTGGCGCAGACTCTAAATTGCTACTAAGTAGAAGAGTGAATGGTGTCTGTGCGTGCTCTGCAGTGGACGCCTGTCCAGGGGGATGTGCCCCAAGTGTGTTTGAGACATGCTCCTGGAGACCCTTCAAACAAGGTAGCAAAAGGTCTAAGATGATGGATGGATGGATGGATGTAAACTGAATTATATCAAATAATGTGACATTGATGAATCGATATTCTATATTTGGCACCAGATTTCTTTGGGTTAGTAGAGCATCATGTGAGGCAACAGTGGAGATAGGTCTAGCAGCGAGTCCTCATCCCACTTGGAATAAAATAAAATCATTAGGCTATTAATTGTGGCACAGAGTCCCTGCAGAGCTCGGCTGGCTCGCACACGGGAGACGCGGAAAAGCGTGGCTGCACGTGGCGGCCTTTCCCTCGCTCACATGTCTCTTCAGGCAGCCCACACGCGCTGTAAAAAAACCATGATTGCTCTCCTCCGGTGTGAGCTGTCCATTAGCCGTGAAGCAGGATGTTGTCGACTGCAACGTTTTGTTGATAACAGCTCTGACCCCGGTCCCCTCCTCGCAGAAAGGAGGCGGAGAAATACACACTGGACGTCCGGCAAACAATGGAGAACTTCAAGTGTCTTTCAGCTGCAGTTTCAGCTGCGTTTCAGCTGCTTTTGTGTTTTCAGGGAGAACACGGCGCAGAGAGGCAAAGAGCCAATTCAAATCAGTGGCTAAGAAACACATTATTATGGCTTTCCTCCTGCAAGGACTCTCTGAGCCCAGCTCCAACAGCCAGAATCAGAGGAGCTAGCAGGATCACTTGTTTGTGGATGCTTCATATCCTTATATTTAACAATATGATGTTTACATTATGTTGCCATTTGGCCACTCTCATAACAAAAACTGAAATAATCTGAATAGTACGTATTGAAACAGTCACCTCGTTTACAGTTGTTGGGTAGATTGTACTTTAACTACTGTGAAGTATATTCTGCTTGAATTAAGGTCAGAATGCACAAAAATACCCACGTGACCTGCACAACTTTGCATTTTTTTCCTCCAGAGGCAATGTTTGTTTGCTTCTGTTTAATATTCACTGTCCTCGCTCTGTGGGATATATATCAATCTCGAGGACAAAATTACACTTTAATAACTTCAGTGAAAAACATCCCAGTGTTGTGTTGACTGTCATTAACTCTAGGGTCTATTGACTTTCTAAATAATAATGCAAAATACAACAAAGTTTATCCCTGAAGGCCTAATTTGCAAATATTGCATTAGGAAAATGCATTTTTCAGGTCACTGTGAAGGGCACAGATGGTGCTGAATCCATAAACATGAGTTCATCCAAGGCCGGAGAAGATGCTGCGTCGTGCCGAGGTGTCAGGAAGTCAGAGCAGTGACTTTGGGCTTTTTATTTATTTATTTATTATTCTATCCCCAATGTGCACGCGCTGCCACAGAGCCCCCGTAATAGCAGGTGGTGCTAATGTGACGACTGTTGCATGATGAAAGGTCGCTGGAGGTGAACGTGCAAGTGGTTCCACATGCGGAGCCATCACAAGTTTGATGCCGTAGTTTTCTGAAGGTCGGATGAAGCCGTGAACTTTGTCGGCTTCCAGCACGCGCCAGAAATAGCCGAACATCCCTGCAGGGACTTCATCTGTATCGAACTGTTCGGCACATCACGGTGTGCTTGTAGCTACTGTACAGTATCTAGTTGTGATCGTGGTGGTAGATAAGTAGAGAGGAAAAGCAAAAATGTGTGTCAGACAAATGAGAGGAGCGAAAAATAAAGCATAGAAATAGGCAAACTAAAAATATCAGAAGCTGCAGTTTCTTGTATTTCCACTGAATGGGGACCTAGAATGGTTGATTGGATATTATACATAGAAGCTCTGGAGTATTAGTTTCATCAGAAATACTACTTTACAAGCCATTTTTTAGGTTTTGGGAATGTTACAGTCGATTGCTACACAGATCTTTTTCATGCTTATCTGGCAACCACACAGGCTTTACAATGACATGCTGCCCCACCTGCCACTCCTAGGAATGATTACAGTCTTTGGGAATTCATAAATGAATGAAGATGATGTGTTTAATAAACTGATGTTATATCACAAGGAAAGGTGTTTTCTTTCATTCTAGGTGTTACAAACCAGCTCTGACTGCGATTAAGACTCCAAGCTTAGCACTAGAAATAAACACATTTGCAGCCGCTTGGAGTCTCTGTAGCAAATGATGCACTGCATGATATGTGAAATATAATACAACTCACTTATTTGAATTAAGTTGAAGCTCACTTTCTGGAGTAGTAGTGCCTCCACCACCACTGCATCTGTATAAGAGAGAAAGGGATTGTTTTACACAGTGGTTACAAATGAGACCGGGGCGGTCCAGTTCTCTAACCATAAACCAATTTCATTTGGCTTCTCAACAAAAATGGTGTGGTTGTTTGTTTCAATACATGCCCCAGAATGACCTCCACCCTCACCAAAGCCCTATCTGGATCTAATCCATGATATTTTATTTTGGAAGGCACAGACAAATGGGAATAACAGCTCTGGGATGATAATTGTCTTAATTGAAGAACTTCTAACCGCAACCGTGTGTGAGAATAACAATGCTGACAGTTCTCACTCACTTTGGAGCCACTTCTATTTCTTTATCTGTTCAACTCAAAACAAAAGGAACTTCTCTGTGTGCTTCACTGTGTAATTTAGGGCCCAGTATAACCCTCCACTCTCCAAAATTACAGCAACTCCGGCCCTCCAGAGTTGTAAAACCACAACTTTTCTCAATCCAGTGCCCAGTAACCAAACAGCAGTTAGTTTCTATTCCTATCTACTGCTACAGCGTCTCACACAGATTTCCATCTGGGCTGTTCTGTCTGTGGTAGAGCTCTCCTGCAGGTTGTGTACATCTTTACCCAGACGTCTGTGGTGAGAAGAGCTAACAGACTGAGTGCAACACACAAAGGAGACTTTATCCCTTATCGATAGAGGACCAGACTCCAATAATCCACGTGAGGTCGGCGGCAGAACGATTGAGCTGCGGGTCTGACACTGTTGTGGTCGGGGATAAAGGATTTCTCTCCTCTGGCGTGCAAACAGATCCCGGACCCTGAACGTGCCGCTGATCAACTGTTGCCATTGAAGTCGAGCTCCCTGTGAAACGTGAGCTCCGGGCAGGACACAATGCATCAGTGGGAGCGGCTGTGCTATTTAAAGACAAAGACAGACACAACATTAACTACATTATTTTGCAGGGTTGGGTCATGCATTTAGAAAAAATGTGGAGTGACTTCAGCTGTCGCATTAAAACTAGTGGTCATCGCAATGTTAAAAACAGGAGAGAATACATCTGTTTTTGCTCATTCGAGGAGAACTGTTGCACACATTATCTGTTATACACATTATCTCAGTTTGATGCACATTTAAGATAGATATGTAGCTTTATCTATCTGTCTGTCTGTCTGTCTATCTGTGAATACATAGGTCTATATATCATAGACTATAGAATACAATTTGTTATATAACATAAAAGCCAAGGTTCAATTGGAAGAAGTTTAAAAAAATGTGTTTTAGATAAAATGTTTATCTATCTGTCTGTCTATCTATCTATCTATCTCTGTCTACTTAAACTTGTATTAGTTAAACAAGTAAACCCAGCATCTACTATCAGATACACTTAAATGACTCTGATCTTAAGGAAACACAAAACAAAGCTGATTTTAACTGTCCACGTCTTCTCCATGGATCATCGATTTCTGAGGATCTTAACGTCTTGTGACGCACTAATGAGCTTTAGTCTCAGTCTTTTAGTATCAGTCGTTGTTCCCATGTTCCACAGATTATCCGGGTCTGGGTTGTTGGGTTGTTGGGTTGTTGGGGGGGGGGGGGCTTTGCAGTCTCAGAAGCTGCTAGGTCTCCTTAGGGGGACATCAGGAGGCATCCTAGCCAGATGTCCTAAGCCACCTCAGCTGAGGAGCAGAGGCTCTACTTTAAGTACCTCAACTCCTCACTCAATCTCTGAGGCTGAGTCCAGCCAGGGAATACGAATTTCACCTCCTTGTATTCTTGATCTCACTACTTTCCTAAGGGCTTTTAACACAATGTTTTGGGGGGGGGCTTTTTTTGAGGGGGGGGGGGGTGCCACCTGTCGACACAAGAGCTGTTTCAATGCCTGAGAACAATGCGTAACCAAGCCCTGAGTGTAATGGCCCAGTTCCTGAATTTCTGTCAAAAAACGTAAGATTTTGGAAACAGGGATCTGTATGAATGCAGTCAGCTTCCAGGTAAAAGTTGTCTCACACAGGACAGACTCAGATAAAGTCACAGCGCCAACTACTGGCCTGGCATGTGTACTGTTTCTGCTGTTTCCTGGAGTCTCATGTGCAGTAGGATTGTTTTCAAAAGATTGCTCTTTGTTCAAGGACCTGTGTGAAAACAGCAACTGTGAAAACATAACACAACGTGCTCATTATGTAAACAGGCCTGTGGTTGAGGTGACCATCTTCTCATCTACAGCACAGACGACATGGCTGTCAGCTTCCTCTGTCATCTCCAACGAGTGAGAATGAATGTATGTTTAAGACATAGGTTTTTGTGAAGGACTCATCCAACTAATCTGAATGTCCAGCTTTGTTAACTGCATTACGTTCCAGTTTTACTGACAAGCTGAGCAACTTACATATGGTACAGCGATTTGGCAGAAATGTGACGTTCTGTGTGTTTTGCTGCCATGTGCCACTTAATCAGCAGCAACCTCACGTTTACTGCACCTGACCAAGAAAACATAAATAAAGAAATAAATAAATACAGCAAAAACATCATCAGAGGCTCAGTGAACATTCTGGGCTCAGATCATGGACGAGCCAACAGAAATCTGTGAAGATTTTCTGTCAGAGCCTCCTGGTGTGTGTGCGTGCGTGTGTGTGTGTGTGTGTGTGTGTGTGTGTGTGTGTGTCCTGGCAGCAGCCGGGACCTGGCCCTGACACAAAAAGAAAAGAGATGAAATGGGATTCAGGAGAGGCTTTGGCCACTCGTCTGTGCGAAGGCAGCCAGCAGGAGGATGCAGCGTGGCCCCAAACTGAGGAGATTACACAGAAGAACAATGTCATCA
Source organism: Karalla daura (assembly GCA_029224185.1). NCBI lineage: Eukaryota > Metazoa > Chordata > Actinopteri > Chaetodontiformes > Leiognathidae > Karalla > Karalla daura. The sequence continues at coordinate 16,976,592 of CM055199.1, forward strand.
CGCTGGAGGCGTCAGCCAGCGCGTCCAAAAATAGCTGACGGTCCTGTTACAAACATTTGGCTCGACTCAGCACTGTATTCGGTTAAAGCCTGGGAAATATTTGCGGGGATAAACTCGCCATTTGTTGTGTGTTTTCGCAAAATCTTAGAGAGTCGTGAACAGAAACTGTTCAGAATCGGCTCACATGGAAAAGATGAGTTTACACAAGGATTGTCCATGTGTCCATTAATTAACACAAATGTATGTCTAAGCTTATTGGCTGCATAAATGAACTACGGCTCTACACAGTTTTTTGAAGGGAAGCTAGATTGGTTGAAATGAGCTTTTACCCTTAGCTCTGGGAACATCTGTTTCGTCCTATATGCCCCAGATGCTATTCTATATGGTCTCTCCACAAATCTGCCAACTACATGTAGGCTTTACTCTGATTGGTTGTCTCGCCTGCCTCTCACATGATTGATCACATCACTTCACTTTCCTGGACAAGCAACAGAGCTCAGCAACTTTAACCTGAACTAAGAGGTGACTGGAGCGATACAGCCATGGAGCACGTACACATTCAGTATATATGTGGGAGTCAGGATCATAAGAGGAATCAGATGCTGAGGAAGAATCAGGAGTGCGCTCATTGACCTTTAACTAAAAACTTCACCAAACTGCTGCCTCACAGTTGTGTGCCTTCACTCATTTACATATCTAAAAAGAGCAGGAACATGCAAATGACTGTGTCACATCCTGTCTCTGTTCAGATTTGCCCATTTTTTTTAAAACTTCTGTTTTGATATCCATAATATTTATTCTCTGTACCCTCAATTCCCACATTTCCAGCTGATCTCAAAGCGATAACTCACATTAGCAACACTTTGACATGTTTATCAACCGGTTTATGCACTGGACAGCTCACTGAATGTTGGACTTATCATCTCCACAAGGCAGAGACGTCTTAGCGCTCCCTCTCCGTCCTCCATTGTCCCCAATTCCCGCATTGCTTTACAAACTATGTAAATGTAATCACGCTGAGTGGCCTCATGTTGCCCCCGTGGGTCTTGAAAAGAAGCATTCCGTAAAATGGGATTATTACGTTTAATTTCCCTATCAACGGCCTTGCCGACGAACTGCAAGTGGGCGCTCATGTTGCCATGGATGTCTTGCAGGCGACTGAGGTATTTGGCCATAGAAATGGAGACGGCCGTGGATACTGCAGGAGGTGGGCCGGGGAGGGGGGGGGCTCTATTGAGTGCAGGGGAGAGCTGCAGCTTCTCCACATCTCACGAGGTGTCAGTTTGTGCATGTTCCCACCCAATGTTTGCTTCCTCGGCAGAGAAAACAGAAGCTCTCCAACAAATAAACAATCTGAATCCTGCAAGTTTACACTGTGCAGCAGCTCAGCAAGACCTCATGGGCTCGTTAATCCAGGATCCCGGCTCTTAAAATAGGCTGTTCTGCTGCTAGACGAGTAGTCTCAAGTACAGATCTACATACTGGTAACTTATGGTACTACTGTACAATTTCACCTTTTAACTAGTCTACTGGAGAAGTGCTTTTGCATTTGGATGACTGATCAATTGCAACATCATTATTCCTCATCATCATTTAGTTAAATAATTAATGAAAAATTCCAAATATACATAAGATTTGGCTTCACAAACAAGACCATTTGCTGGTTTTTTTTTGCAACTTCAAATGACTGTACTTTGGGCTCAGAGTGTTCTCTTGACAAAAGCAGTAATTTCTGTTATAATTTTGACATGTCATAGACCAAATCTATCATGTCTATCGAACGTGTCAGGTGGGGTCTTGAGGGACTGAGGACCTTTCTGTGTGGAGTTTGCATGTTCTGCCTGGGTCTCTGTGTTTTGAGGTTTCCACCTGCAGTACAAAAACAAGCATGTGTAGGTCGATTGGAGACCCTGAAACTGCCCCAAGGTGTGAGGGTGAGAGTGAATGACGTGTGTGCCGCGTGAAGGACTGATCAATACTATAAAACAGCAATAAAGAATATCAATGAGTATATCAATATCATTGATTGTAGCCCTGCAGTTTTGCAAGCCACTACAGTGTATTAACAAGGATTTTGCACAAGTGTTTCAGTGTCTTTTCACATTAAAATGCTGCATACTCATGAAACTCAACAACAAATCTTGTATTATATAATCATCTGAAGTCTGAGTTTTACATTTTGGCACATTTACATCTTGCCTGGGGGGTTGTTTCTGTTTACATTGTAAGTGATGCTACTCCTTCCGCATAAAGAGTGCGTATTTAGTCATCTGCCAGACAAATCAGATTAGATTTGATGCACAAGGTTCTCATTGTTTTTGCCAGACATTCAGTAGTGTAGCGCATAGAATAAAATGCGTGGCTGTGTATCATCATGGTTGCAGATTTAGGTTATTAATTAGCATTCATTTATGCGGCATTAATAGGGATAGTCTCACATTGTTTTCATCATAATCCGCTGCACAATTAGGCTGCAATTAGACAGTCTGAGATGTCCCCACACGCTCTCTATCTATCTATCTATCTATCTATCTATCTATCTATCTATCTATCTATCTATCTATCTATCTATCTATCTATCTATCTATCTATCTATCTATCTATCTATCTATCTATCTATCTATCTATCTATCTATCTATCTATCTATCTATCTATCTCAACTAGCTCATTTAGTATCTCACAACCAATGGTTACTGTCCTCCTCTGACTGACCAATAAGAGCCCTCACTCTCTCCTCCTATTGGCTCAGAGCTCCTCCGTCTCTTTAGCCCCGCCCTCTCAGAGCTGAATCCTCTCCTCTGGTCAAGGTTGCTCCTGCAGTCTGTACTGTACCTCAGGACGCAGACACAGCCCGTTCCCGTCTCTCCTCAGAGGAACCTCTTGCTCTCTTTTTTTTCACCATGGATGAAATGGAAGAGGAGTTGAAATGCCCGGTGTGCGGCTCCTTCTACCGGGAGCCCATCATCCTGCCCTGCTCCCACAATATCTGCTTGGCCTGCGCCCGCAACATCCTGGTGCAGACTCCGGACGCGGAGTCCCCGCAGAGCAGCCGAGCCTCGGGCTCCGGAGTCTCCGACTACGACTACCTGGACCTGGACAAGATGAGCCTGTACAGCGAGGCGGACAGTGGATACGGGTCCTATGGAGGGTTCGTCAGCGCTCCCACCACCCCTTGCCAGAAATCACCTAACGGGGTGCGGGTGTTCCCCCCGACGGTCCCCCCTCAGCCGCAGCAGCAGCATCCAGCTCCTCCAGCTCCTCAGCATCACCATCAGCATCTTCTCCCTCAGCCCGGCTCTCTGCCCCCTATCCCCCGCAACTCGTGCATCACCTGCCCGCAGTGCCACCGCAGCCTGATCCTGGACGACCGGGGGCTGCGCGGCTTCCCCAAGAACCGGGTCCTGGAGGGGGTGGTGGACCGCTACCAGCAGAGCAAAGCGGCCGCGCTCAAGTGTCAGCTGTGCGAGAAGAGCCCCAAGGAGGCCACGGTGATGTGCGAGCAGTGCGACGTCTTCTACTGCGACCCGTGCCGCCTGCGCTGCCACCCGCCCCGGGGACCCCTGGCCAAACACCGGCTGGTGCCTCCGGCGCAGGGCAGGATCAGCAGGAGAACCAGTCCCCGCAAGATCTCCACCTGCACCGAGCACGAGCTGGAGAACCTGAGCATGTACTGCGTGCAGTGCAAGACGCCCGTGTGCTACCAGTGTCTGGAGGAAGGAAAACACGGCACGCACGAGGTCAAAGCTCTGGGCGCAATGTGGAAACTGCACAAGGTACGTGCGTAAAAGTGGCATCTCGCGAGATGGTTTGTAGATGGAGTGTGTGTTCGTTCGCAGAAGATTCATCTTGCGTTATTATTTATGGTCACAGTAGCATCAGGACATCAGGAGAAGAGCACAGGTGTAGAGACGGGATGAGTATGTGCGTAAAAGTGCGTCTCTAACTGCAGGATGGCGCGTCTTCTCTCTATCGCTCTCTCTCTCTCTCTCTGCCTGTGTGTGTGTGCGCGTATGTGAGTGTATGTGTTAACAGTGATTCGTCATGCATCATTACAGACGTCGAAGGAAGAGCATCGGTGTAGGTACAATATGTGGTATGTGTGCGTAAAAATGCGTCTCTATCTGCAAGGTGCTGCTTTCCGATCTCTCTCTCTCTTATTATGATGACTCTCTTCACAGTGAGTCATCATAATATGAACCTTCATTTGTCCCTAACTGAGGGACATTACAAGACATCAGAGGAAGAGCACACTGTGTTTGTGTATGTAAAAGTGCATCTACGACTGCAAATGGTGCATTTTTTCTGTATGTGTGCGTGCGCGCGTGCATGCGTGCTTCTGTTCACAATGATTCATCATGAGATGAGACAAGAAGGACCTTTATTTTAAATGGATTGAAATTGCGGTAACAAAACATCAGCAGAAGAGCACTAAAAAAAAACAACAGTCTATGCATAAAAGTGCATCTCAGTCTGTAGGATGTTGCTGTCGACGTTCACCAGTGTGTCTCCCTCTCGCTCTCTCATGTGTATGTCGCCTACATCCAGTATGATTTATCATGAGATAAGATAAGATATGCATCGTTTTAACCCTATAGATAGATAGATAGATAGATAGATAGATAGATAGATAGATAGATAGATAGATAGATAGATAGATAGATAGATAGATAGATAGATAGATAGATAGATAGTTGCAATATACTGTGCATGTTAATTGAGGTCCCGTGGAGTAATATTGCCCGGGACTAATAACAAAATGCGGTGCATTTTACAGAAAATGATCATCCTTTCAGCTGAGCAACAAGTCTCGCCCTGAAAACGATTTGCGCCGTCTTGTCAGCTCCGCTTAGTATCCACTAGGTAGGCAGAGCTGTGGGAATGTTCACTCTGTCACAGCAGATTTAAATGAAGGCTTTACGATGCACAAAATACTCAGTGGGTGGATGGATATTGCGCTCAGACACACCTACAGCGCATAGTTATAAGAGAGCTCTAATGTGGGGAAACTCTGCTGTCTATCGTTCTTTTCTTTTTTGGGTGCGCAAAAAAGCAAGGAGGCAGAGCTCTGTTTGAAATTCCACTCACGGGTGGACGACCAAGAGCGGGCCTCTTTTACAAACAGGAAGCTGCTCTCATCACGTCCACATCTCCCCTTAAAGGGGACCTTTAATGGAAAACCACCTTTGCCTTGACTTTGTTGAATAGCGACAGAGATGTACGCACATCCTAGTGCGTTTTAGATATTGGAACACAAGTTAAAAGCTATACCACCCAGCGTTTTCACAATAATTTGTATAGCTGTATACATATACCTGCCTTTGTTCAGATACACAAGTAAATGAAGGCACACAACTGTGAGGCAACATCTAGAAGTTTCTATGGTAAAGATTGGTTTGTATATTGCACTTTTCTGTTTTCACTCCCACCTGATGACACAGCATCTCAGGCCAGTTGAGGTTCAGTATCTTTTCCCAAGGATACTTTGATATGTAGGCTGCGCTGGGATCAAACCATCATCCTTCCAGTCCACAAACACGCTCCCACTGAGCTACAATAACCTGTCTGCATTCTGGTGAAATGTCAGTGTATGTGCTACTGGGTGTTTCTCTGATTCCTCCTCGGATACAAGGCTGGATGTGTGTGGTGTCTGTTACCACATAGTTTGAATAAAAGCTGATAAGCTCTGTTTTTTAGCAAGGAACGTGAAATCGCGTGATCATTCATGTGAGTAGCAGGCGAGACAGCCAATCAGCGTGAAGTCTATGGACCATAACATTCCTATACCTAAAACTGGAATGTAAAAGAGTATAATATAGTATGTGAGGCTTTTCTGATGAAACCAGAGGTCCACAGCTTCAGTGTTAACCCAAGAGAACAAGACTACCCATTTCAACCATTCAAGGTCCCCTTTAAGATGGAAAAACCAAGGTTGCACACACACACACACACACACAGTCGAGCCATGTGTAGATTCCTCGGCTCTGCCTCTCCCTCTATATATATATTTACGTCCCCCTCCCCTCTGTGCTGTGGAAGCTCGCAGGCGCCCCTGAGATCATTAACCACGGCTAATATTGGAGCTGCGCTTTAACAACAGGCAGCACAGATGCAACGGACCCACGGATGGTGTGGATCCTACAGAAGCTATTTTGGAGGCATGTGTGGACGTGGTGGGCAGGGGAGGCACAGCCGAGTTTATCTACGCCTCTGCAGCAGCCGGCAGCTGAGCTCACCTCCGCTCTCAGAGCTTCCAGTGGAGATGGAGGATGGAGAACTAGATATAGATGCTCTCCAGCCCTCACCCACCCACCCACACACACACACACACACACACACACGCAGAGCACTACCTCCCCACAGGTGTAGCCAAGCAGTCTGCCGCGTGATTTACAGCGAGAGTTGGGCTCCAAAACAGCCATTTCATCAGAGCTTCCAGTCCAATCATGTCCTGTCGATGGCGGCGAGATAGTGTCGGAGCCTCAGATGCACGAGGCGATTGTAAAACTGATGGAAAAATCAGAGGCGGTTGATCACCGCGCTCACATCAAAATTGCCACCGCTTGAGGAGCCGTGACCTCTGCTGCTTCATCTTCCTCGCATCCAGATGGAAAGAACGGAGGTAAAGGAGTATTTTCAGAAAGAGATTGTGGCCCGTTGGCCTGTTTCTTTTGGCTTCTTTAATGGAACCTGTTATGATTTGGGACCTGTTGTTTGGGTCCTGTGTGAAGCGGCTGCCTACGGTTACTGTAGCAGATGGCTCAGAGCGCCGAGCTGGCAGCGTCCGGGGTGGGCAGCTTTCAGAGCTTCGGGGTGTTCCTCACATTATTCATCGGGGTGAAAAACGAGATTGTATCCCATATCCTGCAGGCATCTACTGTACATGTGTCACATGCATTTGTGTCTAATGGTGTGTTGCTGAATCTTAATCTTAAGAGTGGAACAAAAGTTAGTTAATGTCAATGGCTTCAAAGCTGGCTTTTAAATCCTGCATTACAATAAAATACCAAAGGAAAACAAACTATTTTGAGCTATTGTAGCAATAATAGTTAATATTTCATATGATAATCTAAAGATTTGACATGATTGAGTAAATCAAAGTACATTGCATTGCATTTAGACTCTATTCAAGCAGCAACATGGCAACAACTATCGTCCTATATTGTTATTATGGTCAAACTATTAAATATAAAGATACAGATCTTTCTTTTGTCTCGCGGGCTCTGTTTTGGTCTGTACGCGCTTTGAGTTCTCTCACTGAGTTTCTACCTTTGTGTTTCCCGCTGTTTGGTGCTGGGAATGTGGTCTGTGAGGATGTTTTATGTTTTTTGGCTGTTTCAGTTTCAGTGAATCAGAGCAGAGATGTGAGCTGTAGAACCGAAACAACAAGCTGAAAGACACTAAAACACCCCGAGTGACAACTTGTTGTACACAGTGCAGAAAAACAACATGCTGTTAAAAACAATATCTATCAATGCAGCCTCGTTCTGTAATCGGGAATAAATGCACAAATATACATTTTCTAACTCTCTGCTCTGTTATTATGGTTGTTTGATCTGTGATTTTGTGCATTTTTCACTCTCAGGGTCTAATGTAGATACAGGAAGAAACTTGGGCGATATTTCTTATCCAACTTGAATCCACACCTGCAGCATTTACATGGAAAACCAACCCGCCCCCCAGCGCCCCTGCAAAAAAAAAAAAACACATGCTCTCTCCTATCATTTAATAAGATCTCGTCTTTCTCATTTTTTTTTTCAAACTGCGTTTCTTTTTCAAGTCTTGCAATCTGCGGCGGCAGCGTCGTCTCGGCGCGCTGGGACAAACTGTGCTCCCTCTGTCTTTGTGCAACATTTCTCTCCCTTTTGTAGAGGAAGAGAGTTGAACCACCTGCCGCCATGGCAACCAAATCCCTCTTGATGTGGCGCCGAGCAGCGGAGGTCTCTAAGATACGGGACCCCGCGAGGAATCCATCCCAGATGCTCTCCGTGCTTTCCTTTTCCTCCTTTTTTCTCAGTGTGTCCGTCCGGACAGGAATGTCGAACGCTCCGGATCGTGACTCCTGCTCCTTCCTCCTCCTCCTCCTCCTCCTCCTCCTCGACCCCTCTGCTGGTGTCACAGCCAATAAAAACCAACGCGTTTCATCTCTAGCTGGTTGTGTGACCGTGTCCGATCCGCGATGTTAATCAATTTCGTGTCTCCAAAGTCAATCCCGTTCACAAAAGACAAGTTGAAATCTAAGAGCCTACATGGTGTGACCGGTCCGGGTTCTCGTCTGCCCCTTTAGATTTGTGTCAGGAGGTTTTATGCGGTGACAGGATGTCTGTGTTAATCTCTGTAGATCACATTAAATAGAGTAAAGGCGTCAGAGTGGTAATCTTCACATGGCGAGTGGTCTTCGGTTCCTTCACGCGTGTCATAAGAGGTCGCCCAGGACCCTTTATGCAATCTAGGTCAAGCTCTGTCGCCTCAGTGCGTTCAGTGGCAATTAAAGGTGATTAATCACATGGAAGCTTAAGTATAAGAAGATGCGTGGGTGTGCAGAAAATAAGCAGCAGATTGCTGTAGAAAATTAGCAATTTGCCCTCTCGCCACGGGAGGAGAGATAAATCTGGGTTAGGAGACGAGAAGTTAACCCTGACAGCCCTGAACAGCCCCCTTTGAGCTCCTGGAGGGGTTGTAATCTGAGGAATTTGCAGGTGATTTCAGGAATTTTTCATCTCGAGTGCGCACATGTGCCTCCCTTTAATGTCACCCCCGCGTTTGATCTGAGCTTCCTGACACAAACAGACGGGTCCTCCACAGGCTCTTGCAGAAAAGATGCCCCCCCGAAAAAAAAGAAGGAGGCTAATGAGGACAGAGCGAGCAGGTACTGGGACGAATATTAAAAGTGTCGATATTGAGGCCGATGCGTGGGACGGGTTTCTGGTTTCTGGATGAGCCACGTGGGGAGAAGCGGGAGAAGCCTCGGAAAGCGAGGTGGAGCCAGGCGGCAGGTTCCCCCCTTCCCTTTCCTCCTGCCTGCTCATAGTAATGAGACTGGCTGTCAGTCTGGATCCACTGTGCCCCCACAGCGGGTCCTGCTGTGTGGCTGCTCAACACTCATCACGTAGAGACAAAGACCAGCGAGACACTGTCCCAAAAATAACTACAGTACCGCACAGGGCTGCACAACATATCTAATATTTACCACCATCGCCATATCCACATGTCGCTGAAGACAAATTTCTAACACATTTTTGTTCACTTCTTGTCAAGAGCATGAAGATGTTCTATTGATGTGATCAAGAAACTGTATTGCCCAAGTCTAAAGTTCCTCCACCAACCATTTTGGATGAGTTTCTATCACCCCTAGAACTGCAAAAATCCTTAATATTACAACGAAAGACTGGTAAAGCCTGGGACAAACTAGATGGTTTCACCTACAGTTCCCAGTCGGCTCAAATCTGAATGTCAACTGATCACCAACCCAACCTCAAATGAGTTGCCAACATCCATTGAAAACAAGCATGTGGGACACAGGAGAGTGATGCAACCAGGTGGTGTGGTCAGTGATCCCTCGTCGTAGCCTTTCACTCATCATACGAAAACCAGTCGGTGTGAACTGTCAGTCTTTTCAAAATCAACTACGACTCTGAAAGTCTTGTAGTGTGTCCCCAACTTAATGGAAACACCTAGAAGTGGGAAAACCTCTCAAATAATGCAAAAACCTTGTTGTGCTCTCATGGGGTGGTCACATGACCACATGGCACCATTTGTAGAGAGCATGAACTTTTATCAAATCTTCGTAAAAGATCTGCTAAAACTATGGTAACACTGGAGTCTTTTTTGGACTTAATGTAGACTATAATTTTGTGTGTGAACTGTGTGAACTTCATTTACTCAAAACCTATAGTTACGCTTTTCGCTATGACACGCAGGGGGTTAAAACAAGTCATTAGTGGCTGTTGTTCAGGAGGGAAAGTTTTGAGCGTGAGCAGCAGATTTGAGGAAGATTCGTAAACCCTGACAGAGCGAAAATGGGTACAGTCGCTTTGCACTGGTGTTGATTTGAGGAGATAACAACAAAAACCCAGTGATGAGGAATCATAGATGCTTATTGCTCTCAGAGTAGAGTCAATGGAGAGATATAGCGACCAAGTTCTTTTATTTTAGCAAAAAACGGCAGAAGAGAAACTGTGTCAGTGAAAAGTTTTGCGAGATTAGAGCTCGTCCCTCCGTAACCTCTGGTTGTCAGTCACGCGCCTCCACCACAGGCTCCTGCAACTTTAATCAAAACAAAGCAACGGGTGGCGCCCGTTGCTTTAAAGCTGCTAGAATCAATATTGTCTCATTAACAATGGATCAAATGTATCATGTGAGAGCGGGGAGAGTCTTTGCCTGACGCTGCCGTTCGCCTCAGCTCCGGGATTCGTCTCAGAGTCTTTCAGCCGCTTGTTTTGGGTTTTTTGAAGTTGACGGCTTTACAGTTTGGATTTGTTCGCATCGTTAGATCAACCGCAGCGAGGGGAGTCCGACTTCCAGCGGCTTGTATTATAGCCCCGAAATTGAGCTCAAACTTTGGTAAGTGTTTGCCCCAGGTTGGTACCAAAAAGTGTGCTAATGAGAAGTGTGTCACTCTGTGTCGCGTACTTCCAAAACTTCATCACATTTTTAGGAACTTTGTGTTTATCATTTTCCAATTAAATCACCTAAAAGACAAAAAATGTTGATTTCTCACAAAACAATTTTGATCAAAGAGATAATAGCATAATAAGTAGCAGAAGACACAAAGCAACTTACAAATTTGACCTTAACTCTACAAAATAATCACTGTAAATGTACAAAATAGTGTACAAAAGTTGAGTAGACTCTGTGTACGATATATGCAACATAAATAAAGCTGCTTTGCCTTAAATACTGCATCTATCCTACAACCAAACCAAACCTTGTGATTGTCAAACACACAGTAGTCAATAATATGTTGCCACAACACCAATACTGCTCATTGTCAGTGGCTTGAAAGTCATTTAGCTAAATAATAATGTAAAAAAATGCATTAGTTTTGCATTTTTTCCCACTAAATCTCTCTAATGTTCATCCTGATTAATTGCAGCATCAACACTTGTGTTTGTCTGCGCCTCAGGGGATGGAAACTCCGGTTCGATGTCATTAGCTTGTTGTTGCTGTGCAGATTTCTTGACCACATCTCCCAGCTGTTCTGGTGTTCGCTGCTCTTCATCCTGAGTGAAAACAGGTCCTCCGTGTCCTCCCAAGCCCCTCCTCCTCCTCCTCCTCTACCTCACTCCACTCCCACAGTCTTTATGACGAGTCGATAGTGTCCCTCTGGCGCCGACGTGGACTAAATCTCTAAGCACGTCGTCTGCGCCGTAAGGCGATCGAGTGGCGGATAAAGAGACGGCGGTCGGTCGATTGTTGAAGACGTCTCAGGCTTTGATGCAGCGATAAGAGAGGAGAGGATGAGAGGAGGAGACAAAGGAGGGACCGAGGGTCTGCGGAGGTGAATGGCATCTCACAGCCGGGGTGCTCAGACGTCTCCGAGCCGTTTAGTTTGATGCCACTCCATTACCGAGGCGCTGATATTTACCCCTCGAGCTGCCGTGTAAAGAGATTAGCTGTGTAAATGTTAATGAAAGAGGGAGATAAAGAACAGGAGACGGGAGATGGGAGGGGAAGGGGAAGGGAGGGGGGCCCGGAACATGAAACGGAGGCTGAGTTTCTCATCCCAAATGAACCAAGTTTGACGAGATACTTAGAATATTTCCTCACAAACTAGTGCACTCACTGACTTGTGCACTAAAAAAAGGGTCTTTTGTTTTGTTTTCGACATATTTTTACATAACTTTTCCGGGTGGGAGCACAGACCAGCTGAATATTTCAGCTTGCTCCAGGCATGGAATTGGATGCAGATTAATGCCCTAAAACTCCACTGTGCCAGTTTTCCCTTTGTGTCCCGGCTGAGGATTGAAGAAGAGGACGTTCTTTATCGTTTCTTTTGCTTTCTTTTTTTTCCGCCTTTCATATACATAAATGAATCCAAATCAAAGCACGCCGTCACATCTTTTAGACGCGTCGCAGCGTTTCAACGCGGAATAATTCATCGTTTCCTTGTTACGCGTGACTCAGCCCCACTTTTTGAAAAATTGGGCCAAGAGCTGCAAATCTGTGCTGCAGGTTACGTCCTCTTTCCATCATTGCAACAAGTATCAGTCAGAACTTTTACAAGCCGGAAGGACCGTTAAAGGAAGCGTTGTTATTGAAAATCCGGGACCTGTCCGGTCACCGTAACACCATAACAGTCCCTCTGTTGACGCTGCCGGTAACCATGGCAACGTGGACGATGCCGTACAGTGGGTGAGGGTTAAACCGAAATGTTTCGTTCGGTCCGATTCAGCTTTCATTCATGACTAATGTTTTTCACCACTTAACATCGAGAGAGGGGGAGCGTCAGCACCAAAAACAACACAAATCACGTCATAAATGTGACAGGAAATGATCGCACATTGCTATTGAAGTCTCAACACCCTGAATATAGCGACCTCTTATCATCACAGTGATGAACTCCTCCCTCCTCCTCTTCCTCCTCCTCCTCTGACTCCACACTCCTCTTTACCTGTGTCACTCTGACCCCAGACGGGCGGCCTCCAGAGCACGTCTTTCTAATTCACCCTGTTACTATCTTAAAAACACACGTGTGCCTCCGCGTGCCGGGCCGTGACCCAGCTAACCCACGCCGTGGCATCGATTTATTAAAATATAACCAGCGGAAATCCCCACAGGTCTGCTCGACACAGCCAGAATCTGCAAAGTTAGAGCAGACTTTTGGCTGAATCACGACAGGGCTCAGCCTGGCATACTGTACGGAGTCAGTTCACACACCTACAGTGCAACCCATCCACACAGGTGTTTTCCGCTCCTGTCTGGACTGTGTGGGCTTAAACTAACAAACCGCACCACGCTGACATCTCTCTCCAGGTTTAGATTTTTGGAGGCAGGAAAATACAACTACTTTTTTTGTTACAACCGTCTGACTTATAAGTGCTCTCCTTTGAGTCGTCACTTGTTGCTGCATCAGAAGTAAAGATGCTCTCAGGGTTTCAGGCTTTACAGTTCAGACAAACAAGATGCAGAGTCGTAGGTTTGATTCCCAGTCGGTGCAGTACGAACGCTTTTCAGCACAGAGTTTGCATGTTCTCCTCATGTCTGCATGAGTTTTGTACTCTTGACTTCCTCCCACTTTTCAAAAAGATGCATTAAGACCAATTTGAGACTCTAATATTGCCCCCAGGAGAGAGTGAATGGTCTTTTAATGGACTGGTGACCTGTCCAGGATGCATTTCTTGTCTTTGCCCAAAGCCCAAAAGATAATGGATGGATAAAGATACAGTACTCTCAACAAGTAGAGTCAACAGCATGTTTAGAATATCTCCTCCTCCTCCTCCTCCTCTTCCTCCTCTCACAGCCCCGACCCTCGATGTCTGGTCAGTTTGACTCGCTCGAACTAGATCAGCAGGTAGAGGCGGCTCGGCCGTCTGCAGGAGACGGCGTCCTCCTCCTCTCCGCGTGAATCCAGGCCTGACTAGAATAGATCGCTTCTGCCCCATTTCGGGCCGCGCCGTCCCACGTGTCTGTCAAATAAGGACTCTGTTTCTCAGATGAAGAAGAAAACTGTGGCGACTCTCACAAGCCCTCGTCATCGTTATCATCTCAGGCTTCTTCTTCTTCTTTTTTTTTATGTGTGTGTGGATAGTTAACGACTCGCTCTGCATTATTGATGACGGCAGATATAAGCGATGAATAATGAACCAGACGCTTAAGTTCCGCCTGTGGAAAGTGTTTTTTTTTTCTTATGGGAACTTGTTAAACACGGAGGAGTATCACAATCTGGACAGGCTTTAACTCTTCCAGTGAGATGTAAGGCCTTAATTTTTAACAACAGAGCAGCTGCCCGGACGGCGAATATCATGCATTCGCCTACTTTAATATTTCAGACTTCGTCCTCCGAGGGCTGCGGCATGTAAACAATCACAACCTTTCATGTTCGAGTGTCTGGTTAGTGCCACCGTGGGGACAAGGGGACACAATCAAGTAATCAAGCTGTGCCAAATTATGTTAATTTACCCGTTCTTTCATCACAGATTCTCACTTTTTTTTTCCCCCCGCCCGTGTCTGTTCTCCCACTAGAAATTGACCTCACCCTCCGTTTAAGTCTGTTTACAATGCGTTAGCAAATGACACAGGATTAAATTAGGCTAAAGCGACTGTTGGAGAAAGTACTTAACCCTGACGCCCGGAGAAAAGAGCAGGGCGCTCGCAGGCTTCTCCGAGAGGTGACGCAGCTTTCAGAAAGTGGGTTAGGGGAACTTAAAACCTATATTTGACGTGGAAGTGAAGGAACATTTTGCAGATGTGTTTTTCTCTTCTCTTTTTTTTTGTATTTTCTTTTCAAAATGAGCTCGGAGAGGAAAGCGCTTCTTCCACCGCGGCTTTAAGAGCTTAGCAGCGACATTACACCTACAATGTCTCCTCCTACTTCCCGTACACTTCCCACTACCTAGTTTGGGGGGGGGTTGGGGGGGCTTTAATCCAAATTGGCTGTGACGCCACTCCGACATCCTCGCTTCCCGGTGACAGACTGGCCAGTTCTCTCAGCCACGGGGAGGAAAAAGGAAGAAAAAAAAGAAGAAAAACAAAAAGGAAAGCGTGCAGAACGGCCCCGAAGCTGCTGGTGAATTATTGATGCCATGCACGTGCTCCCACTCGGCTTAATTATGAGGTTGATTAGAGCTCCTAAATAGCAGGGACATCCTAACCCCCCCCCCCCCCCCCCCCCCCCCCCCCACCACCACCACCACCACTACCACCAGCAGCTACTCAACAAATACTTTGTCCTTAACATCCCAGCATTTTAGTCACCAATGTTGCGTGGCTGCGTTTCAATGACCCCCTGAAACGAGCTCGTAATCATGTGGCGTTAAAGCGCCTGGAGAAACGTTGAGAAAACTCTCAGAAAAAAGCCCCTGAATCTTTCCAAGTCCACATGAAGATAAGTATAATAGCTCAACAAGCAATTGACCATTCACTAAGAGCTTGTTTTCTAGCCTCTCCACAGCTTTGAACAATTGGATTAAATGAAGTAGTTCAATTATCCAGGGAGTTGTAGAGTCATGGCGAACTGGATTTATTGTAGATTCTTGATGATGTTTTCTTTTTTATTGTCCTCATCCGAGAGGTTTCTTCATTAATCTTTTATGGCTTGTACAGATTGAACCTCTGTGAAGTCATCTTTATATCCACTGTGAGCACCTGGGGCCATTAGAGTGACCTGACGTCTGCTATAAACAACTCCATCGAGACCTTCTTAAATGTGATTGTTTTTAGGTTTATTTAGTCCTTATTGAATATCTTTGAGGTGAGGGCAAAAAAAGGCATTTAAAGACTTGTGGCCTTTGTGAACAGGGATTAATCATTTTCACAGTTTTTGCCTCATTTTTATCAACCCAACAACTCGGCCATTCATTCACAGATTAATCAACTACAAAAATCATCATTCTCCCAATCATGTGGTACATTGTGAAGCAGAACTGCATCTTGTGAGATGCTCCATGTTGGAGATCAATGGTAGAGTATTGGCTCCAGTCATTGGTATTGCATGGATGGAGTCTACCTCATCCCTCCATCCATTATCTTCCCTGCTTTGTGCCGTACCTTCACAGCTTTGGACCTGTACCCAGAGACAAGGGTGGAAACCTGCAAACTCAACACAAAAAGTGACTTGTGTCTATTCAAAGTCTTCTCATTAAACCCAAATGTGCGATTCACCAGCGTGCCTGTCCTCTCTGAAGCTAACCGTCAGTCAAACTGGGTCACTACCTGCTGTATCGGAGCAGAGCAGAGGTCCGCTTATCGAGGCTGCAGCGTGTCGTTTCATGTGCCGACCTCGGGGCCTCCACGGCGTTGGCGTCTTCAGCCGAGCGGGGATCCGCCAGGAGCGCTAACGGGAATAAAACGGCCTCTTCTGTCACGGCACATTTTGACCTGGTTTATGAGCACTGCTCTCTGCAGGCTCTGGAACAGACGCTGCGGAAAAACGCCTCCAGACAATCGAGTGCTTTTTTTCTTTTCTTTTTTTCCTGTTTTCTTCTTTCTATTTCGATCACTGTTGAAGGCGACTGCGAGGAGACGGGAGATCCCCCTCCACATCCATCCATCCATCCATCCATCCATCCATCCATCCATCCATCCATCCATCCATCGTTACAGCAGATGAGATAGAGAATGGGACTGCAGAAAGATGGAGGAGAGCGGAGAGGGCAGGTGTGAGTGACCTGTGGCAGATCTGTAATGAAGAGTCTCGGGGCAGCGGGGCCGGGACGGCTCGAGTGTGATTGGCAGGATTTTTAAAAGCGCTGGTGGCGACTTAAAGCGATCCAAGTGAAGTGGAGCTTGATATCAGGCGCTTTGAAGTCGCTGCGTCTCAGGAAAAAAAATGAGGCTGAGCTGGAGCATCGGAGCACAGCGGGAGGCGTAGACGCCTAGGCGTAAACTGTTTGCTTCTCTATTCTCTATTTTTTTTTTTTTCCTTTTGGGAAATTCAACTCCAATCCAAGACAGCTTGTGTGTTTGTTTGTTCGTATCATGTCAACTATGAAAACACCACTGTGTGAATTTACACAGAGTGAGTGCACCCAGGTGAGTGAATCCTTTTACGCAACTATACATAGTTAGCACTTAACCTCAGTTCTGTACAGTGATGCTTTCTGAAGGTTGGATACAAAGACATGTAAAATTAAAGACGTCCAACCTACATAGCTCTATATCGACAGTTTTCATCATCATCTTTCTTCTCGACAGTTTTCTTTGTTCTGCTTTAATTTGACACTTGTTTTAACTGCAGACGTTCAAGATGCATCTATATAATCGTGTTTCCAGTCTTTATGCTAAGCTAACCCTGCTTCTTTATGCTAAGCTAACCCCTAGTGGTGAGGTTGCAGAATGCAGCAGCGTATGTTGGGCTTTATGAGTGAAGGGAAAACCTACTGCACAGCTGCCACAAAACTCAAACTCATTCACTTGTATAAATTTCTTGATTAGAAGAGACAAAAAATGTAATCACAAAAAATGATTAAAGATTATCTTTCCTTCTCTTTTTTTAATTCAATTTTCAGACAGTTTTCAAAAACTGAGAATAACCAAACCTCGTTTAAAACTGAATATCTCACCGAACCTGCCTTTTATGTTCAATTAATTTGATTGAATCTTTTTCTTTTGATGATCAATGGATTTACACTACACCTTAGGGTTCAGAAAAAAAACTAAGCTGAATTAATTTGGTTGCATATAGTTTCCAAAGGCTTAGATTCAGGTTTTTTTTGGTCCAATTTTGAAGCCCTTTTTTAAAAACTGCAAAATGTGCAGAAAATGTGAGCTTTCCTTTCTATTTTTTGCATCTTTTTGGACATTTACCTCCTTAATTTCACGGATAATCTACCTGATCCATTCCCTTTAAAGACCCTTACTTGACCTCAAAAGTTTGTCTCTCAGAAACTTCACTAAACACAAGAGAAAACCCACGCTTCACTCTCCCAGCCTTCTCTCGAGACTCAGAAATATGAGTCCCAAGTTAACAAGGAGGAAGTTTTTTTTGAAGTCCCACACAATCCTGGGGAAAGTTTACATTCATTCTTTGCTCAGCTGCCACCGGCTCGGGCCGTCCCTCGGCGCCGCGGACTCATGTTAGCGGCAGCTGTCATGGTTTCCCAAACGCCGGGGTCAAAGGTCAGCGGCCGGCCCCCAGCAAACAGACTCCCACTTGACTGCGTTGACACAGAGGGCTGTTTTCACTGTATCAGCTAGTTCCAGGTTTTATTGCTCTCTTTCCGGAGTCCATGGGGGGGGGGGGGGGGGGGGGGGGGGGGGTATTTTCTCCTTCCATCCATCCCACCACAGGACGGTCCAACTCCACCCCCCCCCCCCCCCAACCCCTCCCTCCCCGAGCTGACAGTTGCTCACTCAACCCGAAGGAGGTTCCCACAGGGTCAAGCCGGGTCCTCTCGCTCCACTCGGTTCCCTGTTCACACAACTTCCCTTCACATACATGAACACTTTGGTCCCCCCCCCCAACCCCCTATCACCCCCCCCCCCACCCCCACCCACATCACGTTGTCCAAACAGGAGCATCCAGAGCCAGTGGTATTTCCCGTCACGTCTGCAATTCAATGATAAAAAACACTCAAGTGCCTTTTTTTCCCTCATAAATCATCTTAGTTTTTAGCCTGAAATGTCATTTCATTTTTCCCTGTGTGAGAATGGGGCTCGCAGCGTTGTTTTGCCTCCGGGGTGAAGACTTTGACGCTTCAAAATGTCATTCTCTCAGCAGCGATGAAAAGCCGCTTTGTCTCTGAACTGACCGCTGTGAGTTCTCAGCTCCGCTCAGTTCGTCCGAGTATCGAAAGCTCGACACGTTTGGACTTCAAAGAATCTCCTTCAACAGTCGGGTCGAAAACATATCAAGAGCATAACTAGGAGAGACCTGGATGTTTACGTGTCGGTTTGATTCCAGTCTGTGGTGTTTTCACCCCGTTGAAGGACATCTGTCCAAACCTGCAGCTGATGAATCCTCAAATTGGAGAACTGGTTGTTTTTGTAGCCCCAGGGATGCAGCACCAATCTGTACATAATATATTGATCAGTTGTGGAATGAATGAATGAATTGAATGATGCACCTGCATCAGAATTTCCAGTACATATATATAACTAACTAAATAACTAAGTAACTTCAATTCAGCTCAATCCAAAGAACTTTATATGTCACCAGGGGTGAATTCAAGGCAGCATAATAACAGATTTAGACGGTATGTACTGTATGTAAATTTCAATTGATTTGGATGTGAAGTGAACTCAGCTGCGGGTTTAATCCTGAACCGTAATTTTCATGATCTGATTGTTTTTGTATTGTTTTGAGTTTATATTTATTGCGTGGATCGGTTGTGAGGGGGAACGATTTTTCATTTTAACGTCCGGCTGAATTGAATCTTGAACCTTGGCTGCCTCGCCTTAAAGCTTCATTTATATTCCCGATAGAGACAGCTGGGTGCCTGCGCAGCATCTTAAGTTCGCTGGCGGCTGCCATCTGAATGCAGGACGTGTAATGAAGCTAACTCCTCTGTCTGTCTGTCTGTCTCCCTGTCTGTCTGTCTATCTCTGCAGGGTCAGCTGTCGCAGGCTCTCAACGGCCTGTCGGACCGAGCCACCGAGGCCAAGGAGTTCCTGGTGCAGCTGAAGAACATGGTGCAGCATATCCAGGTACATATGTATATATGAACATGCTAGCACGTGCAGATCTCGTGCTCTATCCCGGGAATAATCCTTCGCCCCCCCTCTGTGATCCCACCCTTCCACCTGCAGCCATCGACAGAAACTAAAAGGCTTAGCGTATTATTTTAAGCATCATTAAGTAATCCCCGTTAATTGTGCTGCGTAGGATAGGAGCACACATCTGACTTCACCTTCGGTCCTTCCATCGTGTTTCCATGAACCCGAGGAAAGCGAAAAAACCTAGATATAACAACAAAAAACAGGAACAAGAACACCAAAATGTTAAAAAAGAGACTCTCAGATATGGATAAAAACATGTTTACACTCTCAAGAGGTGGTTTTTGAGACGTGTCAGTATAAAAAATTACCACAAAAGCATAAACAAAAGCCTTTTTGGGGGGGTCACATGACCAGTTCAGCTCAAAGTAGATGGAGTGGTATGGATGGTATTTCTCATTCTTCAAAATATCAATTTTATGTCCTCAGTTTTTATGTTATCTGTGACTTATGAGGTATGTTAAGTTAAGTAACATACCACATAACATAGTAGTAAGGGTTTATGGCTCATATGCAAAACACCCTTTAATGAAAATGTGTGGATCACTTTTATTTTGTGAAAAACTGGACACTCATCTATGGATGTCCTAACATGACCAACATCCACAGAAGTGGCAGAACATTCGCTCGTCTCATTTAAAGCTCCCTTAAATGAGTTTGCAGGATATTCGGTCGACATCCTGTTCATCCTGTTCCATCAAATCACAGTCAGTGCAACTGCAGGATGATGCACGGTCCAGGAATAGACTTCGATGTTTACGATCTCCCGCTGTGTGCGGAAACAAAGCTCGTGGTCGACCTGAGGAGCTGATTCGGAGGCGGGGAGGTGAGCCTAATCGCCTCATCGTCCCACAGCGAGATGACGCTCCAGAGAGAGCCGGCGAGGGGGGAGAAACTGGGATTTAGAAGATGAGAGCAGCCGTCGGCAAAGTTATACACACTGTACGTCAGTCGTCTGATGATTCATGATGATTTCAGTGTCTCATGCTGGAGAATCAAAGGTTACTTCAGGAAACTAGGCTTTTTGCCTTCTAGGACCGTCCTCAGATACATTTTCCCATGACTAAAAAGGTGTTTCAGGGCTGTTTCCGTCCCTTTCTATCAATCACCTGCAGGTTCAACTCTGCTCATTAAACACACAGCAGCAGCTTCACCATCTGAGCTCTGTCTCTGAGTCATGTTTGCCTCATTTTCTCTTTATGTACGCCCTAAAATCAAAGCAGAAGCTCAGAGGAGACAGAGCCTTCTCGATTACCAGTCCGAACTACTATTGCATGTTAGGAAAACCCCTTCTCTGCCCTAACCCTAACCCATTTACTGTACATACCGTACAGTAAGTCATCTT
The DNA here is from genome assembly GCA_029224185.1 of Karalla daura. Taxonomy (NCBI): domain Eukaryota; kingdom Metazoa; phylum Chordata; class Actinopteri; order Chaetodontiformes; family Leiognathidae; genus Karalla; species Karalla daura. Next base: position 16,997,309 of record CM055199.1, read on the forward strand.
AAAACTCACCTTTTGTCCCTGGGTTCAGAGTATGAGACTCTGGTCCTGCTTTTTTTATGTTTTATGTTCTTTTATACTTATAACCACATGATGCTCAGCACCAATGGTTGTTGTTTCTTAAGGTGCTTTATGAATAACGTTATAAGTAGTAGTAGTAGTAGTAGTAGTATGTTTCATATTTCTGAAGTGACTTTTTGCCTAATCAAGTAGTCAAGTAACCAACATGTTGATGAGTTGGTTTGAGCATTTGGAAAGTATGTTTTTAAGACTTTTTTCATAAATTTGAACATTTTCAGGTTTCTGCAAGTTTCTTTAGTCCTCTTTGATGGCAAACTAAATATCTTGAAGGTGTGGAGATAATACAAGGTGGATCAACTCTTTTCTCCATTTTTACGACATTTTGTGGACCAAACAGGCACTGTTTCGACAATATAATCGACCGTTCCAGTGCATGTGAGCGTTAACGATGCTCTGTATCTTTCACTCAGGTTTTTTTAATCTTTTCCACCTCCGCCTGTTGTCCTGCAGGAGAACGGCGTGGAGTTCGAGGCGTGTTTGGTGGCGCAGTGCGACGCCCTCATCGACGCCCTGAACCGACGTAAGGCCCAGCTGCTGGCCCGGGTCAACAAAGAGCACGAGCACAAGCTGAAGGTTTGTGAAACACTTAACACCCAAGTTACACACATACACACACAGACACACACAGTGATTCTGGTCTGATCCAAAATACGATCTGATCTGATCTCGGTTCAGTTGGTTGAGTCAAAACAAACAAATGTGAGAAAAGGACCCGACGAGTTTGATGTTGTAGTGGAAAGGAAATTACATCCATAGAAACTGTACCGACACTGAACCAAAGGCAATCACTGGCTGGCAGGACGGAAATTAATCTGAATACAAATGGCGTGTGCTTTAAAAAATGGATGACCGCTCTGTCAAATGCATGTAATTTGTAGCTAATTGCCTCAAAAAAGAAGAAAAAGGAATGTGGGACCGAGTCAAACCCATTTGTTGTCATTTTGAATTATTCAGTCGAGTTATTTCTGGAGCTCTGCAATTTTCTTGTCTCCACTTTAACTTTCATTACAGAGGGAAAAAAAATCGTTTCAGTGTATGTCGCGATTGCGATGACAATGAGATAAAGCCGGAGACGTGAAGTTGCGGTCGTTAAACCCTCTGTAACACACTGAAGGAGGGCCGTCATGGAAAGAGGTGGAGAAGAGGAGAGGAAGAGGAGGAGGAGGAGGAGGGAGAGATACATTTGTGCTGTACGGCATCCAATTTCACGCTTGGACGCTCTGTAGAATCGAGCTTCCACACTCGTAGGTGGTTCGAAGAACGTGGTCTGTGCCCGCTCACTCACACGCTCGCTTACATGCAGATCCAGGCGTGTTCCCCCCGCCACGTATGAACACGCCTGATGCATTTGGTGGACGTGGCTCATAAATCATACGCATATTGGAAGAGAGGAGAAGAAGCTGCGGTTCTGCGGTACTAGCTGCAGGCGGGCGATGGATGTAATAAAACAGCGATGATAAACAACGCTGTGTGATTTGTTCATGTGTGGTCTTAAGGAAAGACATTTTGTCTTTCTCTGGGAGAGGGTTTATGAATCTGGCCAAAGCTGCGTTTCCATCATAGTTTTTCATAAAATTTCGTTAATTTCAGCCGAGTACAATGGCCACTAATTTTCTGTCAAACCTTGTCCATTGAGACTCCATTTTGAGGAATATGGAAGCCCAAAGCCATGGTTTAGATCTATAGATGGTTTCATTAGAACTGGAAAAAGTTTCAATATCTTCATTCATCCCAGAATGGATGGAAGATATTTCTCATGTAGGTGTTTATTATTGCAGTATTTAGGTTTTGTGCCTTTCTCGAGGTAATGGAAACACACCTACAGACTCGGTAAAGACTTTATTGACTTCATATCTCTGTTGTTAAGCGAGGAACGTAGCTCTCGCAGCAGCCCTCGTTACGCTCGTTTCTTGCGGTGGCACAGATGTCTAAACTCGGCAGCTTCTCGCCAGTAGATGAGACGTGGAGTGACACATTTACGTCTGCCTCTGGACTGGAAACTGTGGGTTCTGCAGCCGCCGAGCTGCGGCGACAGGTTCATAAGCTGCACGCTCCGCCGATGACTGATGGCTGTGGCGTGATGGATGGATCCTGCCGGAGTGGGCAGAGATGCCTCGGATTCATCCACACCTCCGAGATGGAGGAATTTTAATGCGCCCCGGTGCGGATCGGATCCCTCCTGTCAGCGGTGACAGTAGATCAGAGCCTCTACGTGCTGAATCCTAATGCCGTTTCTCAGCGACAGATCCGATACGTGCCTCAGGTCTCAATCTGAGTCCGAGGCACTCGGGGATGCTGCCTCCGTGGAAGGAGTTTCCCACAGAGTCAGTGATGTAAGAAACTCCATGGTGTGTCTCCCCGGCGCTCCCGGCTCATTGGGAGGTCATGTTAATAAGAGTCCGGGACTGTACGAGCATAAAGAGGGAAGGCAGGGAAGGAGAAAGACCACCAGAGGCGTGCATCTACAGTCATTTAACTCCTATGAAATGATTCATGTTTCATTAGAATTGAGCTCACTTATGTATAACTGATCAAGACACATTTCTGCCCTTAAAGGGGTTTTGTTGTAATGCGGTAAAATCTCTATTCCAGGAGGTCGGAAAACATCAGCCCATCCATATGTATTCATAAATAAATGTCAAAGAACTGGCAAAACCCAGCAAAATAATTCCCATGAGTAGTTTTCGATCCAGGTCCACACTGAAATAAAGGAACATGACTGCGAGGTAGCAGTTTGGCAATGAGATGCCGTTGTTTGTGCTCCTGGTTCCTCCTCCTCAATATCTGATTTCTCCTCTGACTTAAACATATAAGACTGGATCCATAGCTGTTATCACTTAATTCAGGAGAAAGCAAGAAACATAATGTCATCCACATAAAATTGTAGATAAGAATAAAACAGATGTCAACACCTTTTAGAATGGCATTCAATGCATCTCTGATGGAACCAGTGTTGCATAGCTTTGTAAAGTTATGAATGTATCGATGCATCCAACAAATATAAATGTATTATTCTAGGTCTACTTTAAAGTTTGCCCTGTGTGTATATCCCAGGTGCCAAGTCTCAGCTCGGCTTTATTTCCATATGAAAAGCAGGTTTAATGCACCAAACAAAAGAAATGTGCCAGCCATGTAGTTTATATATACAGGTCCAATTAGGAGACTAATGAAGCGCCCTGATTATTCCTGCTGATTCAGACACACCAGGCTCCTCTCCTCTCCTCTCCTCTCCTCTCCTCTCCTCTCCTCTCCTCTCCTCTCCTCTCCTCTCCTCTCCTCTCCTCTCCTCCTTATCTGAACTTCTCTGTGTTCTTGTGGAAACGTTGTCAGTGTCAGACCAAGCACTGTTCAAATTATTCAAAGATCGCAACTCAAAGATTCGCTCACATACCCCAGATCTCGCTCCACCCGTTTCATCAGGGATGCATCGATGCAGACTTGTGTGGACTGTGGGGAGTTACTGTACATACCGAATACAGAATGCCTGTTGAGGTTGCAATGGCAGGAGAAGTTTATATATTCTACTGTTTTGGGGTCAACAAATGTAGTTTTCTTTTTGTTTTAATGCAAGATAGTAATTTTTATAATTTCTTGTTTATTTTGCAAACAAGTAGAGAGTTACAATGACACAATGACAAAACACTGAGCACGAACGATAGCTACAGAGACTGGACCGTAAAGCAAACATGTTGACAGAATAAAATAATATAGAGGGCCATAGGAATGTGTGGGGTGGAGTTGGGTGGGGTTGGGGGAGTGGACCTGGGATTGGGAGGGGTTGGGAAGTTGAGTTGACAGTGCTTGGGGGGGTTGGGGAAAGGGGGATTGGGTTAAGTTCAGTGTGTGTGTGTGACAGTGTATGCGAGATGCAAGGTTAGATACAGTATATGCAGTGTCGGGCCGGGGTGATGGAAGCTGGATGGCAGTGAGGGATCGTATCAGGGGAGGAGGGTGAAGAGGAAAGAACTAATGAGCAGCAATTTTTATAACTTCTAATCGGAGTAATGATGACGATATTGATGATGACATTCCCACTGATTCAGCTGCAGAGAGACCGTCCTCCCATGACCCCTGACCTCCCATCCTCATGGAGTTCGGTCCAGACTCTCTGGTACGAACTCGCCTACTTGGGTGTGGGAGAAGCGTCCCTCATGAGAGCTCGGAGAGAGGAGCAGCTTCTAGCCATCTAGGAGCCGTGTGCAAACACGAGGCCGCCGCTGCAGAGTCACCTGCTGCTGGACCTGCGTCTCCATGGCGACCGGCCTGGCTGCGGAGGCGGGAAGTGGCCCTCTAATAACATGAGTCGGGTCCTTTTATTTCCTTCTTCCTCCCGCACGCCAAGAGGAGACTGACCCGTGTGAGCTTCTGTGCGGAAGAGGCGGAAAGACTCGTTTTTTTTTGTTTTGTTTTGTTTTTTTTACAGCGTTATTCGTGGCGTCACGTGGAGCTGTTACAAAAACTTTCTTTCACGAGCATCTGGAGAGTCAGGGGGTTTCAAAGAGCTCCATTCAGAGCTGCTGCCCCGACATGTGATTCGTTTTATTCAGTCACCGAGTCGCTCTGTTCGCTTTGCTGCAAACATAACTGTCCGAAATACTGGTTTCAAACCTCGATAACAGATAAATACTTCCCAGATAAGCAGATAAGTACTTTATAGATAAATAGATGGATAGCAGTAATAGTAGACAGCCCACACACAATATCCACAGTAAATAATAATTAGTAGTACTAGTAAACAATAGATAAAGTAGTATCAGATATAATGGTAAAATAATAGCAAGTAATAACAATCTGTGATAAATAACAACAACAACAATAGTAATAATACTAATAATAATACATGATTGTCCTAAATACTGGTCTCAAACCTCTATAATAGATAAAGATAATTGATAAATAGTAGTAATAGCAGACAGAATTTCCACAGTAAATAGTAACTAGTAGTAAACAATGAGTAAAGTGGTATAACCTGTAACAAGCAAGATAATAACGTAATATGTGGATAACAATAATAAAAATATTGTTATGAATGACTAACTAAAGCAGTAGTAATACATAGTTTAGACAGGAAACATGTTGATAATCTAAACCTGGAGAAAGAAGATATGTCTGATGTTTAGTGGTTTAGATCATAACTTTGTATTTTGTGTGGAAAGATCATCAAACAGAATTATTCTCAGGCTTCATACGGGAAAACGATCGGCTTAATAAACGTCATGTGGAGTTTCCAGTTCAGGGTGTGCTCATAAAACCAAAGACTCGTCCGGTTTATATTCTCATACCGGTGGCAGTTTTCCAGCTTTTAGCCTCTGGGGCGCCACCGTTTTTCTCATTCTCTGTCAGCCGGAGATGCAAATGAAGCTGCAAAGACATGAAACTTGTGTAATTGATAATCCATCACAGCGAGTGTATTTCAGGCGTCTTCCGAAACAGCGCGTTCAGGAGCACGTTGGAAGCTGTGCTTTACGGAGGAGCTTTGGATTTAATAACCGTCCTGTTGTAAAATCAATGAAAGATAAACAGACTTTTTCTGGGTTTATAAAGCTGCCGTTTTTGCAGAAACCTGAATTCCACATACGCATAAATAAAGACTCATCTTGTAGTCGATTTGTACTCTCAGGTCTGTATCTAGTGTTTCTCGGTCAGGACTTCAGTGAGCGATCGTTATATGTGGATATGGAAATGTGGAACGAGCCAGACGAGGTGTGTCTCCTTGTTCCCAGTTGTAATTCAAAGCCGAGCTCCGGTCTTGATATGACTGTTATGAGGAGAGGCTGCAGAGCTCTGCTGACTGTCCTCTTCTCTCTATCTCATGTGGGAAATCCGGGATCGCACAGTCAGCAGCCAGCAGACGAGAGACTCCTCTCATTACGGCTGAATCCGAGGCTCGATCCGCGCCTTCATTTTCCAGCCGATGTTTTGGTCGTCTCTGGACGCCGGAGGCTATTTTCACCTCCACCGTAGTGATTTTTTTATTTCCTCTCTGACCTCCTTGTGGATTCCTCCCTCAGTCTGACTCCTCTCGGGGGGGCTCCGGGGGGGGATATTCCTCTCTCCAGAACTCAGCATGGACAGGAAACATGAGGAAGACTTCAGGCGGAGCTGGAGTGATGACTTAATCAGTGTGAACGACACCGCTGTGGCGAAGAGGGAAGAATTAAGAAAGCTGCTGGTTTAATACTCATCCATCATCGAGAGAGTTATCAGCCGTTTTAATCGTCTGTCCTCATTAGAGGTGTACCTAGAATAAAGAAAAGTTAGAAAAGGTAACTTTAAAATTGGATTTTACAAGTAGAAAGTCGAGAAAATGAGAGAAGTTGGTAGTTTTGACTGTTAGTTTTAGCAGCAAAGTGACTGGAAACATACACTGTATGTGGATTATTAATGAATCTGCTTATTCCTTCAACTGGAAAGGAACCAAATGAGGATTTTCTGCTCTTCTATTCCTTCACGTTTTGACACAGAGACGCTGCTTATAAATTAGCCAGGACAGAGTGAAGCGCAACAATAGTAAACAGATACAGGATCATCTCTATCCATCCTTCCAGATACACACTATTCTCTGTCACTCACACCTCAGGGTAATTCAGAGTCTCCAATTGACCTAAACATGCATTTGTTTATTTGGACTCTGGGAGGAAACCAGACTCTTGTAACTGCCCCGTTTCTCTTTGAAGCAGCTGTAAGGAAATGAATCTGGTCACTTTGTTACTGACTGTGGAAGTGGCATCTTCACCTCCTCACTGCAATTTACAGAATGAAGTCAGGAAGTGACTTAAATCCCCTCGTTCGCCTTCCTCTCATGTTGATTTCCCGTCTCGGGTCCCTCATCCCTCTCTGCCATTCCTTTTGTCTCATCCTCTTACTCTCTCTCCCTTCCTGTCTGTTCTGTCTCTCACTCTCTCTCTCCTCTTTTACCTCATCTAACCCATCCTCTCCCTACTCCCCCCCCCCCTCCTCTGTGTCTGCGCTCTTCTCTCCGTGTCACTATCATTAAATCAACTTCATGACGCCTCCGTAACGCGCTCACACGTCTAATAAAGCCGAGGTCCTGGATGACTGCGTCCCGGCCCGTGCAGCTGCTGAGAGGTCAGATTAGGAGACTGCAGTCGCAGTAATCGCACACGAGGTCGACTGTGCCGCAGTGGCCTAGTAACGACAACAGGAGGAACTAAGGAGAGAGGACCGCTCCTGCACAGCTGCTGCTCAGGCTGAGCGTCTGATGATGTTACAGTGGCCTCTTTCTTTCTCACACAAGCTGCTGGTGACGGCGTTTGTGTAAATGTCACACAAAGCAGATGCTGCAACTTGTATTTCAGAAGAGCCAAAACGGAACAAGAGGAGCGGGAGCAGACGAGGACGGCATTGAAATGAAACCTATACAGCTCAGGACATGTTGACACTGCAGGCAGTAGGGCACAAACCTTACTTTTTTTGCCCCTTTCATGACCCATATCTGATGTTTGTACTCTCAAATCTGACCCAGGACACTCCCATACTTTGTCCTAAATCTGATACCGATATCCAATGTTTTTCAAATGACTTCAGTCTGAAGGGAAATGTTGCATTTCGTACAACTTCTATGTCACAGTAAGGTGCCTGTGTAAATTGCAAGATGAAATGTCAGCTGCTTTTTTCTTCATCTTCTTCTTCCGTTTATCACTTTGGTCGGCTCAGACACCAACAACAACTTCAATGCTGACACACGGGGTGACATATAGAGCATCTTTATTTACGTTCATGAACACAGCTATTTAGATTATGATATGAACAACCATGCAGAAAAAAACAGAATTGGGCATTAAGACCTGCAGTGTGAAGTTCATCCATCCAGCCGTCCATCATCTTGCCCGCTTTGTATCTTACCGGGTCTGCAAGATCCTATCTTGCACCTTGCAGCAATTGAGTCTCCAATCAGCCTAAACATGTACATTTTTGTGATTGTCAGAGGAAACCAGAGCATCTGTAGTAAACCCAAGCAGACTCTGGTGAAACATGCAAACTCCACACATACAGTAAGTGTCTGAGAGTATCTGAGCCACCGTGTGGCCAGGTGATTCAACAAAGCCCCTATCAGCATTATCATATCTGAATCACCTGAGGGAAACCCCCTTTAGAGGTCCATGAAGTCTCTATCTGTCTATTAAACCACTGTATTTCAATGAATAGAATAGAAAGAAATAGAATAGAAACAAGATAGAGATGTACCTGCTGCTCTACAGTGAACCATGCGGGCAGCACAGAGGGAGGAGTCTGAGCATCGCTGTCTTGTTTGGGATGATTTTATCTGTGCCGTCTCTTCGCTGTGCCCCTGTACCGCTGTGTGTTTAATCACCGGGACAGACGCACACGTTCCTGACGGGACAGCGGCCCTGTCTGTGGCCCATTTTCTGCCGCAGCATGACTCCATGTTTCCTCACCTCAGGCCTCTGTCGTGTGAGTCTTTGCCCCCTCTGATGAGAAGCTGTAACGCCGTTGGCAGCTCTTAGAAATACAGCAGGGGCTGATCTATGGATCTGAAGGTCAGCGGTTCGATTCCAGCCAAGATGTCCAATTATTCTTGGGCCAGACGCTGAACCCCTAATTGCCTCAGATGCTGCATCATCAGGTGGGAATGTGTGTGAGTGGCTGGTTAATACAGACAGACTGTGTCGGGTAGCCTCTGCAGCCAAGGTATGAGGGTGAATGTGACTTGTGACATAGTCTGTAAAGAGCTGTAAACCAGTCTATTTACTATTTATAAATCTCAGAAGCTGATAGGAAGCAGATTTTGGGGATAGAGCAGTCGAAGATGAATCGGAGGGAAAAATGTGAAGGGTCGGTGTATGCAGCACCCGCAGGTGAAGCCCCTCGGTTGTGTATTGTGCTCTGAGAATTGAGTGATTGTGATTCCAGCTGCGTGCAGAGGAGGAGGAGGAGGAGGAGGAGGAGGAGGAGGAGGAAGAGGAGGGACAACCAGCGCAATTGTTGAGCAGACAGTGACAGCAGTGAGAACGTGAACCTGGAGCGGAGCCAGGCCACTGCAGGGGTGTGGACGTTCCAGGCCCGACCCAGCAGGGAGGGTCTGGACCTCCGCCAGGCAGATATAAAGCAAAATAATCCAGAGTTTGCAATGAGAGGTGCTCTCTGTACTGGGAGAGAGAGATAGAGAGGGAGAGAGAGGTGAGGCAGAATCCTCCCCCGGCTGATTGATTACAGCATTAAAACAGGAGGATAATTGGAACATGATGAGCTGCATCTCTGTGAATGTTTTCGTACTTGAAAATATTCCGACGATTGCAGACTGTCCTCCCACAGAGCAGCCAGGCCTGGAAGTTGTTTTATTCAGTGCGAATGGAGGGAGGGAGGAGATGCATCTTTGTGTTCCGGTTCTTCTGGGTTCAATCTGTCATAATGCGGACGGGAACTGAAGCACTTAGTCATTTCTGCAGCCGGCAGGGATGCAATGCCGCAGACGTTTTGGCAGAACGGAGGAAGATTCCAGACTCTGCAGCATGAACGTGATTGACTTGTTTGCAGACCTGGCTGAGGTGTAACCTCCCCGGTGTTTGCAGTAGATAAGAGCAGACAAGGAGGCGAGAGGGTCTGTGGTGGAGCTGAACATTAAAATCCATATTTTCGAGTGTGTCACTTTGCGCCTTGCCTTAAGTCTGTCGAGGGCAATGAAAACGCCATCTCCAGGTGTGATAGAAACAGGGATTGTGACACAGAAACCCTCTTCGGTCCTCCTTGTCCCACAACCACAACAGTCGCGATGGTGTGAAATGACAAGAGAAGTGGTCAGACGTCGATGGCAGTGTCGTGAAGCGGAGCTGCAGTATTTAACATTTGCAAAGTGGTGAGATTTCTGGTCAGTCAGGAGGGTGTGCAGATTGATTTGATTGATTTGTCCGGCTTTTATTTCACACACTCTGTCACACACATCTGGTTGCACCAGCTACAACACATCATTGTGCATACTGTACGTAGAAATGTGTTTGCAAGAATGCATGTATGCATGGATGTGCTGCATGCAGGGGCAAATGGTACGGCAGACAATAAGATGTTTGGCTTTGATCATAAATAGCTGCTTGATTGCAAATCTAATGTAAGGGAAGCGTTTTGATTTGAGGGCAACAAGACACTGGAGCTCTGTCTAAGGTGTATTCCTTGTCTTCACCCTATGAGCATCACAAAACCATTAACTTAAAGGATAGATAAATAGATAGAAACTTTCTTGATCCCTTTTGGATGTTAACCAGGTTCTAGTAACAGCACTTGTTGGAAGTGGAAATAAAAAGACAGTAAATACTCTCAGCTCATAAACTAATCTAATACATATACCAAAGTGGGTACGAACTGTATTGTCTATTCCAAACAGTGACAGACACTCTCCTCTGACAAATAAAACGCATTCACAACCTCACAACATATAAAAATAAATTAGCCATGACAGTAAAAAAAAAAAACTCTAGAAACTACTTATTTACTTAGGAACTCTGGAACTGTCGGAGCTCCCAGTGAGCACACGTCTGAAACTGTAGACGCGATACGTCCTCTCAGTCACAGTCCATCATCTATCATCTCTGCATCATCTGCATGTTGATGCTGCGACCGCAGTCATCACTAAATCACCGCCACTCGATAGAGGATTCTCCCCTCTCTCTCTCTCTCTCTCTCTCTCTCTCTCCCTCTCTCTCTCTCGCTCTCTCACATAGCAGCAGTGAAGTTTCTGTTGCCTAGCAACCGCCGGGCCGGCTGGTCGGGCGCCTCCGTCTCCTTCCCCTCCTCGGAGCTGTGATGTGAGGAGGCTGCGTGGTGGACGCCAGCAGCCGCGTAGGGAATCTCCTCCAGATGCACTCGACACGTCCGATCGGATCGAGCGTTTCGCGGGACGTGCGATAACCGGGGTTCGATTATCTGTCGAGTCAGCTGCTTTGCACACGCGGCGCATGTAGGAGGATAGAAATTTTGGGCTAGTGACAGAAAAAATCTACAATTGTGTTTTGCAGCAGATTGACTTTCCTGTTTTTTTTTTGCCACCTGCCGAATGTGCGAGCTCGGCTTGTGACCGTGAAAACAAAATATCACTCTCCCTCGGTTTGCGTCAGTGACAGGACCGCTCGTCCTCGCGGCCTCCTCTTCCTCCACAAATTACTCAGACGCTGACAGTAATCCCTCACTTCTGACAATCCCGGTGTTAATCTCATCGTTGGTATTCCTCCCGTCTCTCTCTCCATCTATCAGCAGCCCTCGTCGATCCGTTTCCTCCATCCGTCCTGCTCTTCCTCCGTCCTTTTCTCTCACCTTCGTCCCTTTGTGGCCCCGCTCCTCTCATTCATCACCACCTCCTGCTTGTTTACAAGCCTTTAGTTCCTCGTCCTCGTCTTTTCCTGCTCTATTTATACTCTCCGCACTTTATGAAACCATCAACGTGCCTCTTATTCCTCTTCCACTCCACAGGGACGGCAGCAAAAAGGGGGGGTGATAATTAACATATAATTATCTTTTCTTTTTTTCTTCGTCCTGCACATCCTGGTTCCCTCACGGGCTTGTTTGCTCTTTTTCCACCACTCAGGTGGTTCGAGATCAGATCTCGCACTGTACAGTGAAGCTCCGTCAGACCACGGGACTGATGGAGTACTGCCTGGAGGTCATCAAGGAGAACGACCCCAGCGGCTTCCTGCAGGTACGAGTGCCGCTTTTTTTTTAAGATCTGCTCTTGAAAACTAAAATCTCTGCAATTTTCTCCCGCAAAGCTGCAATTTTGACACATTTTCCTCTTGCACTGCTGAGGAAAAGAGTAGAGAGAGAGAGAGCACCCTCCTCAGCACTGATAAACTGCTCTCTGCAGACATGAGTCAGACCTTGTACCTTCTGCATCACGTTGATTTTTTAACTTTGATGTGAAAAACAAACTACTACCACAACCCGAAGCAATCGACTGATGCAGTAAAGTTAAGCTTTGTGTTCTCTGTGCCTCGGCGGAGCAATTTTCCAGTGTTAGAATCAAACTTATTTCACATCGTTTTGTTTAAGTGCATCAGCTCCTCCTGTGTTTTCCTGACTGTCTCTTTGGGTCTGAATCTGGTGCGAATCATCGTACGCTAGAGACCTGCTGGAAAGAAATCTGAATTATTTACCTTAATGATTCGATCCCAGATGATGAAATATTTACAGGACAGTGGAAATGCATGCCCAGGATTTGGAGAAATGTATGCACATATATATATAGAAGAAAAACAGCTTTATTTTGAAGAAACTCTGTTTGAACCCAGTTAGAGCTGCAGACGAATTCCTCACTGATATGCACACCAAGTGACGTGACATCTGAATCATACCCAGGCAGAAGACTGTCTATGCTCCAATGAATATACGTAAAACACACATGCAAACTGAACTTTAACTGTTATTATTCGCCGTTCCTAGATCTCTGACGCTCTGATCCGGAGGGTCCACATGACGGAGGGGCAGTGGGGGAAGGGGACGCTGACTCCGAGGATGACCAGCGACTTTGACCTGACTTTGGACAGCGGACCGCTCCTGCAGACCATCCACCAGCTGGACTTTGTCCAAATGAAAGGTAGAGAGAGAGAGAGAGAGAGAGAGAGAGAGAGAGAGAGAGAGAGAGAGAGAGAGAGAGACCTTTTCAACCTTTGAATATCACAAGTGATTTGACAAGTTTACCCAGATTTTCTGGGGTAAATGTGACTTGTGCATGTGGGGACTTGATGAATGTTTTGTTTCCGGATCATGTTGTTGCACAGACCGGTACTGACGTGCCGCAGGTGTCTGTGAATTAGTCAGAAAGCGAGGTGAAGTTTTCGCCATCTTCACATTCATGATTCAGCAGGTTTTCACGAACACGTTCCCAATTCCTCCGAGCTCATAATTGAATTTGTAGGTGTTGAATATTGAGAAGGAGGGGGGGGGCAGTGAGGGTCTATGCATGTCTGTGTGTATGTGTCTTCATGTCTCAGTGGGGTCTCTAATCTGGCCTGGTTTCTCTGTCCCCTTCCTCAGTCCCAGCTGCTCCCATGCTCCAGCTGGAGGAATGCTGCACTCAGAACAACAGCGCCACGTTGTCATGGAAACAGCCGCCGCTCTCCACCATCGCCGTGGACGGATACATCCTGGAGCTGGACGACGGGAGCGGCGGTCCGTTCAGGGTACGTTTCCTCCCACCTTCCAACAGGTACCCGGGATCAGAATGAGGAGGAAAAAAAAGAAATTCATCGATTCCCGATCCCAAAATGATATGACAAAAGCATCGGTGCAGAGTGAGGTGGACGTTCATTGTGTCAACTTAACCTTCAGTCATCCTCAAGAGTTCTTTGCTCATTTCAGTTGTCAGTTTTGTCTTAAGTTGAATGCATTGTATCCTATATTCAGAGAGAGAGTATTAAAGCAAACAAAAAACACATTTGTACTATTCTCTCACCCAATGAGAATCAATTCTAGAACTGATAAGAAATTAGATAGATAAGCAATATCAATAATAGAATCCATTCTTATCTTATCTTATCCATTTTCATGTTTAAATGGAACCCATATCAATCTGTGTCCAGTACCTCAGCTGTCCACAGTCTGGAAACATGGGGTTGTTTGTTGGACACACAAAGTTTCCAAGACAGGAAACGGGAAAAGTGAACACGCTCATCTGAAAACCGGTTTAGTCTCTGGCAGCGTGAAAAAAAAACACTTTGTCACATAAAAACAAAAGAAAAAAAAACTCCTTCGAGTTGCATGTGTGACGGCTGCAGCGTGAGGCGCTGAGTGACACGCCGCCTGCAGCTGAAGGTCTGCAGCGCAGCTGCCAGCCGGGATGATCCCGCAGGAAGCGGGATCCGGGATCAAAGCCTCCGTTCGGAGCCTCTCGGAGGCTCGCCGTGTAATCCATCCACCTAAGACCCCCCCCCCCCCCCCACCCCCCCCCCCCCACCCCTCCTCCCAGCCCCTCGCTTTCCCTGTGCATTGAGGCCCCGGCTTTGTTGTGCCGGCAACTTAAACCTGCCGAACCAAACCCTCCGCACAATGGCAGAGCGTATCTGTGAGACAAGGCCCGTTCAGTCCCAGAACAATCGGTGAAAGAGAGCTTCCCTACTCTCTAGAAAAAAAAAACGTAAGGCTGTTTTAGATAACCCGGCCATATCCCTCCCTCTCTGTGCTCTCAGAAACAGACAAGTCCTAGTTTTTTACAGACTCATACACAGAAGAAAATTAAGTAAATAATGCTCACAAGTAGAGAGAGGATCGAAGAAACAAGGCAGTTCCCTTGTTTTACTCCTTGGTTCACGTGCCACAGTTTGACTTAGATGCTGTCTTAAAACAAAGGGAGAGTAAGGAGAAGGGATCACTCAAAAATCGTTTCTCTATGCAAAGCTGTCTAAAACTGCAGCTACAGCTCAGTTTCCTACACGTAGTTAAAAGAGTCCCCACGTGCCTGCTGCAGATAATGTTGCTCATAAACACGTTTCTGCCTGAGACCGTGGGCTGTCAGGAGACGTTACACACGCAGGAACTAAAAAGAGGGATTGTTTTGACAGCGGAGGCTGTTCGGTACTTTTTTTTTGTTTTTTAAAATAATTTTCTGTCTGAACCATCAGATCTATTGCAAACCCTGTCTCACACTGCGGCTGCATCTCTCTCATAAATGTGGTGTTTTCAGTAAATCCAGCAGTCCTGGTAAACACTGTCCAAGGTAAACATTAATGTGATTAACTGATTGTAATAATACAGTTAGGATACAATTCACCTGTGTGTCTACACGTGTGTGTCCGGCTGCTACAACAAATGATTAGTTTTCTGGTTAATTGATGTGACAAATTGATTAGTTTGGTCTATAAAATGATGCAAAATGGTGAAAATGGTCAATGCCTGGTTCACCAGGGCCAGGGTGAGGTCTTGAAATCTCACCTCAGTAATCCACCTCACTAATAGTCACACTGGGGAACCTGAGATCACAGAATTGCTACGTAGTTCTCATCCTCATCCTCAAGTTGTCGCTCTAACATGTCCAGACCTGTTTATCCAACACCTGCGTCTCCGCCTGAGTACCAACGTACACGTGTATCGACACTTGTCTTGTCTACGCATGTGTTTATCTACGCCTCTGTATCTTCACTTTCCCAACTTTATTATTTTTTTCCTCCAAACTGTACTGGAAGTTTTCCCTCTGCTCTTCCTCTTCTACTCTGACTCACTGACACTCGCCAACGCAGCCCCTCGCTGAGTTGTGTCTCCACGTCTATTTATACTGTGTTGTGTGTGTGCATGTGTGTGTGTGTGTGTGTGTGTGCGTGGGACGCCTCACCCACACTTGATTGTACACACACACACACACACTCACTCTCTCCCTCTTACCGATCAGCCTCTCCATCAATTCCAGAAGGAGCTCTCCTTCAATGGGAGCTCAGAGCCATGTAGGAAGTCTGCCTGTAACGTGTCACAGCCGCTCACTCGCTCGACGTGTCTGTAACGAGGAGGCGCGCTGCCTTGTCTCCGCAGGAAGTGTACGTGGGGACGGAGACCATCTGCACGGTGGACGGGCTCCACTTCAACAGCACGTACAAGTCCCGAGTGAAAGCCTTCAACGCCAGCGGAGTGGGCCAGTACAGCAAGACTCTGATCATGCAGACGTCTGAGGGTACGTGGAGCGTACGCTTCAGTCGGTGAATGTGTGAAAAAAAACACAAACTGTGAAACAGAATTCATGCATTTTTGCTCCTCTCATCTAACTCTCTGCCAGTCTGCAGAACAAAGATGTTCCGATCTAAGTGAGTCTCTGCAAGGCCGGCGAAATAAACTCGTTACCGAACCCGACCGTCTTTATATATTTAACAAGAAAACTTAATAAGCGCCACGCAGCACTTTCCCAAAGCAGCAGGCCTCAAGCAGACTGATAAATCAGCCAATAAAGCCGGCTAAGACTCATTGATGTCAGTGAAATGACTCCACAGAAATGGAAAATTAGATGCGAGGTAATTTACCATTACGACAGCATCCACCAGGGGGCGCCGATTACAATTTTCTTTAAAAACAACAAACGTGAAGGATTAAGTCGGTATTTGACCGACAGGGTGATTTGTTTGTGATACTTTTTAATCCTGGAGAAGATAAGATGTATTTCTATCCTGCCTTAGTTCTTGTACTGGTGCAGAGCTAATCAGAGGAAGAGGAGCAAGTACATGATGAAAACTGACTGTTAATTAAGTTCATATGTAGTTGTAAGTAAGTAAGTAAGTTATAAGACAAAAGAAAAACATGTATTGGACTAAACATTTTAGGCTGCTTTTCTAAATACCTGCCACATGTTTGTCCCTGAATCCAAAGGGTTTCTATTCCTGTTTACTCAAGGGTGGTTTGAACTCCTTAGTGTCAATATTTTGCCTCAATATGCATTTTGTTTTTTCTCACATATGATAATGGGGCCTGATGTGGTGCAGAGACAAACAGCTGGCGGGTTTTTATCACAGGGTCTCATGAAGGTGATTGTAAGAGGAACCAGGGGCGTGCGTCACTCCTCCGCCATCTTCCTCTTCTTCTTCTTCACTGTTCACTAACAGCAAATAAATCTCGACTGAACTTGTAGAGATCTTAAGAATATCAAATAGTTGCTGCCACTCCAAAGCCTTGCATCTTCAGAAAGACATCTTCAGAGGAATTTAGGCGAAGAGCTAAGAGAACTTATGTGACCACTTCTTTGACAGTTTCTCTTACTTTTTCTCAGATTGAACCAAGCATTTTTTAATCATGAGCTTTAAAGGGTTCCCATAAGAAATAAAAACCTGAGGGCCATCAGACGTACTCGTCCTCTTTCATCTCCAGTGTGCATTAACAAGAGTAATCACAGTAAAAGCCTCCAAAATATGAGTTGCAAGGTTTTCGAGCAGGATGCGGGATTCTGTTT
This sequence comes from Karalla daura, assembly GCA_029224185.1. Taxonomy (NCBI): domain Eukaryota; kingdom Metazoa; phylum Chordata; class Actinopteri; order Chaetodontiformes; family Leiognathidae; genus Karalla; species Karalla daura. The sequence continues at coordinate 17,014,275 of CM055199.1, forward strand.
GAGCTTTTTTAAACCAGGTACATCCGGCGACGGCTGGCTGGCTGGCGTCTAATCCTCCCACGCGCTTTCGCTTTCCCATTAGTTAAAATGCTGCTCTGCATAGATGGAGGAGCCTGTCATCCATCAGCAGGTCTGAAAGGCCTCAGACGGCCTCCCTACACCTGACAGACACAGAGCGGAGGGGAGGGGAGGGGAGGGGAGGGAGGGCTCTACAAAGCCCTCTAAACACTCAGATGCTGGACTCTGCTTTGATATTTTTTTTCCCCCTGGAAAGATGGAAAAGCGTGATTGTCTTTCATATTTCTGCTTTTATGCTGTTTTTTCTCTCTCTCTCTCTCTATCTCTGATCTGTTTGCTGGGGGTTTTGTTTTCGGGGGTCTCCTCTCTGTCTGTTGTTTGTAGCCACTGAGCTGAAGCTGCTTCTTCCCTGATCAAACCTTGCTTTTTACTCCCTCCCTACCTCCCTCCCTCCCCCTCCTCCTCCTCATCCTCCTCTTCCTCCTCCTCCTGACCTCTTCCTCCACTGACGGCTTCGCTGCTACGCTGCGCCTCCTCCCTCCTCCCCTTCCTCCCTTTTCTTTCTTCCTCCCCCCCCCTCACATTACAGCTGGACTCCCTCCATGCGATATTCAGTCTATAGGCTCAGGTATGGATGGCTCTCAGCCCCAAACTCCCCCCTCTCCCCCTCTTCGTTCCTCCCTCAGGACCATTCTCCTGATTCATCAGTGCAGTCTTCACTCTTCACCTCCCGGCAGGGGGGCAGTTTGCCGCTCCGTGGGCTGCACTTATTAAGCTTTCGATACAAGGTTCCTTGTAAATGCCTTTTTTTTCTTCTTCTTCTTCTTATTTCCTCTGGGAAATAAAAGCTGTGTAATGAAACTTTTACTGCACCTGGTGGCTAGACCAGTTCATTGTCCAGTGGAGCCCACGTAAAGAGCAAACGTCCAGCCTGTCAAAGTCGCACATTTCACTGCATAGAGTTTATATCTTCCACCCTGAATGGAGCAGTTTGCTGAATGGGTCGCGTTTGGTTTCACCTGCTGGCGGTTAAGCTCACAGTTAAAAGGCCAGCGCACCTTTAATGGGAAACAACAAGGTCGTAAAGGTTAGCTACTATCAGAGAACCAAAGATACATTGCATTGTATCTAAAAGTAAAGCAAGCAGATGCGCTTGTATCAAACATCAGTGTTTGATAGTTTGAGCAGTAAAAACAAAATGCATGAGAAGAAATCAGCAAATACAAGCAAGTAGGACATTTGTTGATTGAAATAACCATTACTTAAGTAATATATCCATCAATCACCCATCTTTTGTACCAAGCAGGAGAAAACAAACGCTTCTTATCATTTCCAGGCTGTATGACCAAGGTGTATATATATTAAGTATAAGTATAAGTATAAGATATAATATTAAGATAATTAAGATAATTAGAAGTAAGTTAAGATAAATTAAGCTAAGTTAATCTTCTTCCTCTTCATCATCTTCTTTCATGCGTTTATCGTTCCTTTCATTCAAAGAGAGTAGCTTCACCACCATCACCTCCGGCCTGTAGATCCATGTCACCGTGGTAACCTCATAACCATCCTCTGGTCCGTTTCGCGTCGAAAACGGAGATTAACTCGTTCTCACGCGTGTGCGCAGTTGCCTGGTTCACCTTCGACCCCGCCTCGGCCCACCCGGACATCATCCTCTCCAACGACAACCTGACGGTGACGTGCAACAGCTACGACGACAGGGTGGTGCTGAGCAACTCCGCCTTCTCCCGGGGCGTCCACTACTGGGAGATGACCATCGATCGCTACGACAACCACCCGGACCCGGCCTTCGGCATCGCCCGCGCCGACGTCCTGAAGGACGTGATGCTGGGCAAGGACGACAAGGCCTGGGCCATGTACGTGGACAACAACCGCTCCTGGTTCATGCACAACAACTCGCACACCAACAGGTGAAGAATCCACTCACGAGTACGATATTTGCCTGCACGTGTGAGGAGGGACAGGTGTTTGAGGTAGTTTCTCCTCTGTTGTCTGCAGGACGGACGGCGGCATCAGTAAAGGAGCTACAATAGGAGTCCTGCTGGACTTCACGCGTGGGATCGTGATCTTCCTCATCAACGACGAGCAGCAGGGTCCCGTGGCTTTCGAGGGCTTGGAGGGCGTCTACTACCCCGCCATCAGCATCAACAGGAACGTCCAGGTACGGGACGTTACGTAATGTAATGAAATGGGAGTGCATGTACTGTTCATTCTGATTAAAAAGTGATATTTATCCTTTGTGGATTAGTTTTTTTTATGTGTTTGTTAATCTTCATGAACAGCTAGGAAACACTTCCAAATGTACTGTTACAGGACAAAACGCTACTGTAGGACTGTAAGACTGTGATGATATGAATTGATATGATATGATATGAATTATATGACCTTAACTTTGTCCTAAAGAAAGATTTTCTAATCTCCAACTGTTTTTAAGTGAAAAATGAAATGAAATAAAAGGATTGTGTCACAAATTCAAATATACAAGATAGGAAAAATAGGTCAGCTCTAAGTGTTTGTGTTACCGTCTTATTTACTACATATAAGTTGTTTGTGGTGTGAAATACAAGTCGAACCATTTTGATATTTAATTTACAATAAATCGTCAAGCTCTGAGCTTTCAAACAGCTTCAGGAGGGGGATGTTTTAGAGCGAGGCCTCGGCTGCCTGTACTAATGATTTACCTTCCCCGAGCAGCGCTGCAGGCATAAACACAAGTTTTTAACTTGCAGATTAATGAAGTATCTCACGAGTGGAGTTGTTATTCAGTAGGACTGTTTTTTTTTTCAAGTTTTACAAACATGGGCTCAGCGGATTAAACCTTGAAAGAGAAAGCTTCAAAGACTCAACAACAGTTTGTTGCTTTGAATTTCTCATTGCTCGCAGCGTGTTTTCCCATTTTTGATGCTGTCTCTGGGTGATGTGGAGCACAGGCTTCGCCCACAGAGGAAGTAGCGCAATACCGCCACCTGCAGGCACGGGACACAATGTTTTTTTATTTTTTTTATCCAATCTTGAACTGGTTAATATGGACCCAACTGCAAACACGTTGCAAAGAGCCAATGAAAATGAAGAGTTGGGACACAGGAGATGGCGTAAGATTACGTAGAAGGCAGGAAAGTTTCTGGAGCCTTTAGGATGATGTGGTGGACCCAGGACCTTTTGTATGGACACTTATGGACACTGGGTTTTGTTTCGTTTTGTTTTGTCGGGCTCTGCTTTGTCTATGTTGTCTAATCGTAAACAGTCGTGCCAGTTCATAACCTTGTTATGAAGCAGAGAGCTGCTCAACTTCGAGCCATTTGTCAATATTTTCTATATTTGTTTACCTCTAAACTGTCCGTCTCACAAGAGTTTATGATACAGATTAGGTGTATTTGTTTAATTTGGCGTTGTCCTGAAAAACTCTGCTTAGTGTGTGAACTCTTTTCAGAATCAGTAACAGCTGTGAAAGACCTCGTAGTGTGTCCCAAGCTAAACACTAAAAGTGTTTGTATGTAAATGTGTTTCCTCCAGGTGACGCTGCATACCGGACTCCCCATCCCTGACTTCTACACTCCCGGGGAGGCAGACCCCACCGGCTCTGTGTGCTAAAGACTCACCAACACCTGCCCTGCCCGGGTTCATCCTGCCAGTCAAAAACTATGATCCCACCCTCCACCCCCACCTCCTCTCGTCCCCCTGACCCACTGACCCTATGACTGTCAGCCAGAGGCCCCATCCAGCACTGAGCCATGCCTTTATCATGCCTAAACCTTGGACACATGGACCAACTGCAGGAGAGTGGCAAAAATGTGCAGTGCTTTTTACAAGCTGTACTTCTGACACACAGACAGGGAGTGAAGGTGATAGCCAGCTGAGAAATAATAGGAATTAGGTGCCAGAAAATAAAACATCTCTCACATCTGCCTGTTAAATGTGAAGCCACAGGTAGCAGTCTGTTAGCTTAGCTTAGGACTGGAAACAGCTAACGTAGCTCAACTTAAATGTCAGCATGCATTTTTGCACCAATATCGACTTTCCCTCCATTTCTCACGTTAGAACCACTGGGGTTGTTGGAAGTAGTTGGTAGGATGCCATTTTGATGGACTATCTTCTGTTCCTACATTAGGATAGGATAATTTAACAACCAAAATGGCTTTGACATTGTCGTATGTCTTGCTTACAGTATGTGACCCTCAGCTGAAGTATATCATTGCAGTCCTGCTAGCAATGTGAATCTGAGCCAAAAAAACAAAACAAACAAATGACAGCACAGTTCCTCCCCAGAGGTCGTTCCTAATCCATAGAGCCTCAGAGGTATTTTGCCTCTGATTTTGTAAACCCATTTTTTACGCATCATATAATAAAGTACTACTTTGTTGTTTGTTAGCTTTGAAAGCTAATGCTACTCAGAGCCGAAGCACTTGCTAGCACTTAGCCACTCACCCTCTCCACCTTTCACTTTCACACACGCACACACACACACACACACACACACACACACACACACACACACACGTGGCAGCTTGTTAATTTCCTCTGGTGCTTTTCAATGTAGTGATTTTGGCATATTTGTACTGAGCTACGCTAGCTGTTTCCTCCTGTTTTCAGTCATTTAGCTAAGCTAAGCTGAGCTCAAACTGTAGCTTAATATTTAGCGCATCGGCACACAAATACCTCTGCTCCTCTGATCCAGTTCTCAGCATCAAAGCAAAGGTTAATTTTTAGTCATTTCAGTTGCCCCTACACACACTGTACAATAAACCTACTTAGCTCAGTATCTTAACCTTCATTTTCCTTCTACTTTCAGAGAACATGCGTATGAACAAAAACCACTCTGTGATTTTCTTTTTCCCTCTTTTCCTGTCTTTACACATCTGACACAGCAAGGGGAGTATGACGGGGGTATTTTGTATGTAAGTGTGTGTGTGTGTGTGTGTGTGTGTGTGTGTGTGTGTGTGTGTATGAGGGAGACTGCTGTAACGATAACGGGACAAGAGCAATAGTGAGACTCTCGGCTGTGTCGCTGTCGTGTCCTCGTCCTTATACCTGAGACGCTTTTCTTTGTAGCTTCCGTATTGTCTGAAAAGAAAAATATATATAATAATACAGCATTGGCGTAAAAAATAAATAAATAAATAAATAAATAAATGCTACTAGAAGCGAGCTCTCAAAACAAGGGGGGGGGCATATTTTGGTTTTATGTATCATGAAAGCGGGCGACTGTGCAGTGATGAGTGTTGACAATGGTTCATATATGACGACTGTGAAGCTGCTTAAATAAGGTGCTACAGCAGCTCGCTTCATTCTGGCTTTTTCTTTTTTTTTTTTACTGTAGGTGAGCAAATCCTGGTAGTTTTGTAATATTGTTATTGAGATGATCTATTGCAAAGAGGTGTATAGCTAAATAAGTTATTGATGTTCAGAGTTTTTCAAAGAGAATTCATCAATGTTCCTTTATTTGATGTATAGTTATTACGGAGAGAAACTGAATCTTTTTGTCGCTTTGAAACCGTAGTTTGTAGTTTGTTCTTGAACTGGAGAGGTTTTACAGTAGACGTGAGAAACAGTTTGTGTCCTCTTAAAAAAACCAACAGGGAAGGTGATGATGCACTGGGATGTTTCTGAGGGCAACAGTTTCCTAAACAGGCAACAACATCAGTAAAACATAACATATAATAACAGAGACTATTCTAATGCTAATGCTAATGCTACATTAAGCAGTCATAATCCATACAACATCCACCATGGTGATTGAAAATGCTAACTGGTAAACACCAGTGGAGAAAATATATACATTCAAATGTATTTTACGTGTTGAAATGTTGGGTTTTAGATCATATTACTTTAACAACAGATTCATCAGTGTTTTTAATCACTTTTGGTTCATCTGGTTAAAGGTATATTGATCTCTATTTAATGACTGCTGTGTAGTTTAAACTGCAAAAGTATCTGTTAAGCACTCAAAATTAACAAAATGGCATAATAAAGTTATGGAGAAAAAAATACAGTGTTTGCAGGTGTATAATTACTCAAATAGAGTAAAAATACCTCAAATTTGTCAATTTTATTCCATGCAAATATTTAGTACCAAACATACCAAAAAAAGTAAATTATGACCAGATAATGATCAGATTCATCCTTTGATGTGAATAAAAGGAAACCAAAGTCATCATGCCAGATAATCACAAATACATAACAGCTGCATTTCTATTACAAAATACCACTTTGTTTGAAGATAATTGGTCATGTCCAGTGACACAAAAATGCTTTAAGCGTTTCCACGACACTATCTTAACTATATTGATGTCTATAAGTGTTCCCATTACCATTTTTTTATTGCACTGTTTACTTTTCTAGAAGTCATTGAAATGCACCATATGGTGCATAGTCTACATCTAATGAATGTCTGTACAAAAAGTCCCCAGATCTTTAATTTCATACCCAACCGAGAGCTGCTAGCATGGCTAACACAACGGAGCAGCTGCAGTGTGAGCGAGGATTACATGTTGAGATGTCAGTTTGAGGAAACTGTTGCCCTGCACGCAAACAGGTTCAAGCGGAGCATTCAAGTGAGGTGCCAGCCTGTGTTTGAGCTTCATGGGTGTGCCTTGTCCCCTCCTCGGCACCTACAGAGGTGTCTGAGCCTTTGCTACGAACTCGTCCTTGCTACAGCAGAGTCGCCTGTAAACATCTGTGATGCCTGACTTTCACCTGCTGCTGCTGCTACCTGTTTTTCTTTTTCTATCGGCGGAAGGACAAACCCAACGAAAGTCGTGCTTGTTAGCGATCTAACAACCACAGAGTTGAAGGGAACTGTCAGGTTTCGACGAGGCGTCTTTAACTTTCTCATTTTCTCTCTCTCTTGTATCTCCCGGGGTAACACTGATTGTATCTGGGGACCGATGCTGCTAAAATGGCTTCACAAAACGAACTACATAATTTTCCTAGTGTGCATGTGTGTTGGCAGTGATAAACCAAACCAGGGCCCTGCAGCTCAGCCTTTTATTTAATTTTCGCCGTAATGCTCGGATTCAAGATTTATGCAACATTTTCCAATTGGCAGTTTTTCAAGTTGAGCCTTTTGTCCGGCCGTAATTATAACACTGGGGGGACAAAAGCAGCACGTCCACTAGTGGGTCAGTGAGCAGCTCAGAGAGAGCTTCCTTTGACTCGTACCGAGACAAGAGCAGCCTTTATCACAGCGTTACACAAGCCCCCCTCCTGATCCCAGCACTTATGAACAAATTCACCAAAATCCTCCATTCGAGGGAGGGGTTAACCCGATTGTTTTTCTTTTTATCGATGCTTTTTTTTGTTACTGAAAAGCAGCAGAAATGTGTGTTTCTGTTCTGCACACATGAGAGTGTTGACATTAAAAAAAAAAAAAGGTGTGTGATTGTAATATTTCTTATTTCCAAACCAGCCAAATACACAATAGTGACATAAAACCAGACCCGGGGATTGATTTACGAATCGCAGCAGCCTCGTTAAAACTTTTATGAATTACCAATAATTTACACGCAGTCGCTGGGCGACATGTCCAAATGTACATACATAAAGTTTGTATGTGTGTGTTGTGTGTGTGTGTGTGTGAGTGTATGAGAAGGTGAGCGTGTGTTATCTGCATTATAACCTAATTTTAACTCCAAAGTGATTTTATTTCTTTTATTTTTCTTTTCTATTTGCCCAGTTTGATCCGAGGTGGAGCGTCATCACTCAGTGATGCTGATTTACGTCAATGGAGAATTTTATCAGTACAAAACGAACGTTGTTGTTTCTATGATTTAACAGAGTATGATTACTACGATTGTTCTTATTACATGTCGACCATTACCATATTACTGCTATTATTATGATGATCTGAAGTGTATTATGAGCCTCTGTGTTTTTTTTGTATGTGTGAATATTCAATAAATAGGTGTTAACAAGGAATTATAACGTTTGTGTTCGATTTCATCTTTGCTTGTCCTACAATAATGAATTAAAGTAGATTTAGATGTAGATGTTAGTTGATGTTTTTAAGAGGATGTCAAAAGTGAAAACAAACCTTTGCAAAATTATCTAAGGTAATGAGAAATTGACACTGAATAGGTGGGTGTTTTGTAGCAGTGCCAGCCTTGAGGCTGTGACAAAAGTGCTGCAGTTTCCTCCATTTTTCTTTGCCACTGTAATTCCCCATTAGATCAGTTTGGATTCAGGCTCGACTGCATTGTTGCTTTAAGTAGTTCCTCTAAAAGCTTTGGCTCGATGTTTGAGCTGGGAAACAAATGTTCCCCTTGCGTTACGGGTGTTTTGTTTGTTTGTTTTTTTGCCATTTGTCAGATTTCCCCAAAACTCTCACAAACACAAACAACCAGGGATTCAATGCTTTACATTTTGTTGTTGACACACACACACATACAGCAGCATATGCAGCACAGACTGATGGACAGTCAGACACTGAGGACGTGCCTTGTTTCCCGAAAAGCTGAATCTTGTGAAGGAGCTTCCTCTCGAGTCTGTTCTGTCCCTTCTGGCAAAGAGACTCTGCGTGAGCTGTTTTCCAAGGGCAGCTTTCCCTTCAACAGCTGTTGTAAACACGCACACATACTGTGGTTTGGGAATTTTCCTTTGCTTACACATCGCCTTTCTACAGCCTCCATATACAGGTATCTGAAAGCTCTTGCAGATGCTCTTAGCATGCAAGGTGTGCCTGTATAAGTAATTGTTATAGGAACTACTGGATTACTGGATCACAGTCAATGATAGTGCTGTCACCCCTACAACAAGAGGGTCCCCAGTTTGAACCCATGTTGGACCTCTTTCTGTGGAGTTTGCATGCTATCCATAGGCTTTTTTTCCAGGTTCCTCCCACAGTCCAAAAACGTGCATATTGAGGTTAATTGAAGACTATTAAATAGACATAGGTGTGAGTGTGAGAGTGAATAATGTGTCCTGTGATGGACTGGAGACATGTCCAGGTTTTATTCCCTGCCTTCATCCAAGTCAGATCTCTGAAGAATCGCTGGGAACAAAGAGGATGAGATGATAAGGAATGAATGAGCAAATGAATGAAGTGTGTTCTACCTCAATACAACCCACTAAATACTCCTCCTAAACAACGAGGAACAGGAACAAGTTCATCCTTGTATGTAGATGAACTTTGTAAGAAAATGGAAAATATAAAAACAAAACTATTTGATCAGGAGATGCTGGGAGCAAGTTTGTAGAGCATGCAACAGGTGTGCACAAGAAAACAGTGTAAAGAATTAACAGAAGACATGGACAGAAATGTTATAACATTTTGTCACAACATTTTGTCCAAAAGGTTATTTGTCTGTATTTAGCCATAAAAACTAAAAATCTCTAATGAATAAAGGCTAAGTAAGGTTGTTTCATATCAACTTCACATTATTACCAGCAGCTTTACATTAACATCTGCCTTAACAAGCCAGAAAAACTGGACCAGCATTAACTTCTTCTTATCTGTGAGTCTGTGTTCCTCTTCCTGGTGCCGGGCTCTGCAGCTCAGCAGAGGTCGGGCCGAGGAAACACCCTCCCCCTGCTCTCACCAATGAGACTCGGCAAAGGGAGGAGACTGCTGCATGAAAAACCACCATCTTACCTCTCAGCTTCACTTCCAGCCAGGGACAGGACAGCTGCTGTGCCTCAGGAACCAAAACCTCTCCACCCACCATGGCCAAACCTCTCACCGACCAGGAGAAGCGCAAGCAGATCAGCATCAGGGGGATTGTGGGAGTGGAGAATGTGGCCGAGCTGAAGAAGGGCTTCAATCGTCACCTGCACTTCACCCTGGTGAAGGACAGAAACATTGCAACACCCAGAGATTACTACTTTGCCCTGGCTCACACTGTGAGGGATCACCTGGTGGGGAGATGGATCAGAACTCAGCAGTTTTACTATGAAGCAGATCCAAAGGTAAAGGTGTCACACTAAACTTTCACACCTTATTAAATACATTACTGCACAGCCTTGAGTGCAGAGTGTGATTCAGCTGCATTTCAACACCTCAAATTGTCTGTGATGCGGATGACATTCCCATAAAAGACATGAGGTGATTCAGAACTTTTGCTCTAGATATTTCACAACTCTGTATATCACATGCAAATAAAATTTGTGCTGCTCTCTGCAACAGTTTTCCTGCTTCAGGGTGAGTGTGTGTGTGTGTTTGTGTGCGTGTATGTGAGTGCACATAGGAGCCCTTTTTTTATTATGGAAAGAGTGTTTCTGTTCCAGATTTCCAGGAACTGCAGAACGAGGTTCTCTCAGGTTGTTGCTTCATGTTTGCTCAGCAGGAAAATGTTTGCTCCTTCCAGTTTCATTCATTGGCTGCTGCCCGGGCTGCACCGTCATTCTGCAAACAAATAAAACTCTACCGGGTGTATTAGATTAATAGGCTCTGTGTCTGACCAATAAAGTCCTCTCATCATCATCATGCACAGAGGGTGTACTACCTGTCTCTGGAGTTCTACATGGGCCGGACGCTGCAGAACACCATGATCAACCTGGGGCTGCAGAACGCCTGCGATGAAGCAATCTACCAGGTGAAACACGCATGCGACCACCTCACCTTCCTCCGTTAGTTATCGAGGTGCAAACACTTAATGTCTCATCCTGCTGCAGCTTGGCCTGGACATGGAGGAGCTGGAGGAGATGGAGGAGGATGCAGGTCTGGGGAATGGAGGTCTGGGTAGACTGGCAGGTAAAAGGCTAAGCAATTCACCCTCGAATCACCACTCTTTTATGCATGCATGCTCTTTTATCTCCATTCTCTCTCTCAACAATACTCTATTATATATTCAATCCAATGTTGGCACTTGTCCATCAACACTTATGAGTTGAACGTTTGAGGGAACTTGAAGCCACATTAATGTTGCAGCAGAGGCAGAACTTCCCCTGCACAGGCAACACAAACCGTCATATTGTTTGCTGTTAAAACTGTTCTTTTTCTTGTTTGTTTTTTTTGTCTAATCTTGAGGATCTTTGTCCCGCATGCAGCATGTTTCCTCGACTCGATGGCCACTCTGGGTCTGGCAGCGTACGGTTACGGCATCCGGTACGAATATGGGATCTTCAACCAGAAGATAAGAGATGGCTGGCAGGTAAACGAAGCTAAAGCTGGATTGATTTTATGAGTTTCACCTTCAACTTTTAAAAAAATGTAGTCTGGCATAACTTTTCCCCAAAATCATTAAATTCCTCAGATTTCTACGAATACACAAGCGGAACCCAGGAATCTGTTGTCAGGCTGTTGAAGTGGAACAAGGCCAAAGTAGAGATGAATTAGGTCAGAATACATCACAGGATAATGATTAACATTGGCGTGTGTGGTCTGCACACCTACAGTGACACTTGCGTCAGGGCTTCAGACCCCTGGTAGAACCGGCCCTCGGCTAGTTTTAGAAGCACATAAAAAGCATATAAACATTGCGTCTGTGGTGATAAGACATTCCCAAACCGAAGGCTTTTGCCCTTTTGAGTTGTACCAGGTTATGTGTGGCTTGAACCCCCAGTGTAAACATGCACTCATGAACACTGAACTGGATTCAAGCTCAGTGTTTCCTCACCGGGGCGGATGAACAGGTTGCGTTCGATCCCTGCTGCTATTGGACAGATAAAGGCAGCGAAAGCTACACTAATCATGAGACCTGAGTGATGTTGATATGTCATTGTAAAATGAGATTGATAGGTTGAGGGAAATCCTGGTTTCTGCAAAAAAAAGAGGTCAGAGATCATGCAAGTTTCAGTGTGTTGCTCAGTCTTCAAGGTTCATTTTAAAGTTTTCTTTTTATCTGCTTCTTGGGCTGATCTGCTGTAGGTGGAGGAGGCAGATGATTGGCTGAGGCACGGAAACCCGTGGGAGAAAGCACGTCCGGAGTACATGCTGCCGGTTCACTTCTACGGACGAGTCGAGCAAACGAAAGACGGCAACAAATGGGTCGACACTCAGGTACAGGACACGTGTGTACACTGATATATATAGAGGCCACAGGTTAGAGGCTCTGGTTATGTAAAAGCAGGTTGAGTGATTCCTGTTGGATTCAACTACAAAGCGACACCCAAGTAATACAAAGAGAGAGAACATGCGAGCAGTGAGGCTCTGACATTAAAGCTGATAACATTTTATGTGCAAGATGACAAAAAGATAAAAAAAAGAGATAGTTTGGGTAAGATTACAGTCATTAAAACCCTTAAATCCTGCCTCCAAGTTTAGATTCATTCTGTCAGTATAATCTACAGGTTGTTCCTGACCCTCATAGCCGTCATCATGTGCTCTCTGACTGATGCAGGTGGTGCTGGCGATGCCCTACGACACGCCCATCCCCGGCTACATGAACAACACTGTGAACACCATGAGGCTGTGGTCCGCTCGGGCCCCCAACGACTTCAACCTGAGAGACTGTGAGCGCCCGCAGCAGCTGTTTTCTTGCTGTCAAAACACAACTTTTCCCTTTGCAAAACAGTCAGATTTCTTTTGAACTTACGACAGAGCGACTGGCAAGGTTGCTGCAACATCGTGGTGGATTTGCTGCTGGTTCTTCTCTTGCATGAAACATGTTTTCTAGCTTGTCATCAGTTTAACCAGAGTGCTCCTCATCCTTGTTTAGTCAATGTTGGAGATTACATCCAGGCTGTTCTGGACAGGAACCTGGCGGAGAACATCTCTCGGGTTCTCTACCCCAACGACAACGTACGTTTTTCTGGGATGATTTTAGATCATAACTTTTGATAAACTGGACCAGAACCAGATCTAAACTGTGTGTGTGTGTGTGTGTGTGTGTGTGTGTGTGTGTGTGTGTGTGTGTGTGTGTGTGTGTGTGTGTGTGTGTGTGTGTGTGTGTGTGTGTAGTTCTTTGAAGGGAAGGAGCTTCGTCTGAAGCAGGAGTACTTTGTCGTGGCTGCCACACTCCAAGACATCATCCGCCGCTTCAAGACCACGAAGAAAGGCACCCCGGGTCGAACGTCCTTCGAGAGCTTCCCAGACAAAGTAGGTTTCTAAGTACAGGGAGGCTGAAGGAGTGTTGATGATGTACTCCTACACAAACTGCCTTCCCTAAGGTTCCAGCAGAATCATCATGACCTGCAGATTATGCCAGCTACAAAATGCACATTTCATTTCATATCAGTCAATAAAGACTCGACTCTGCCAAGCCGCCAACCCTGCAGACAGTGTTGTGTAAGGGCAGGTCGTGGCAAGCATTTCAGACACTCAGCAACTCCCACTTCATTGTTTCACGGCTTCTTATCTAATCATCAATCCTCATATCAGTGAAAGTCAGCTACAAAGCTAACAGCTGTGATCAAAACAGTGAAAAATCACAGAACCAACAGACTCCTCCAGACACCGTCGATGTCTTTGTGTTTTCCCAGGTCGCCATCCAGCTCAACGACACACACCCGGCCATGGCCATCCCCGAGCTGATGAGGATCTTTGTGGACATCGAGAAGATTGACTGGGACACAGTGAGTGAGACTTGATGAAATATCGCAGAAAGTGAAATTGCAGCTGAAAAATGTGACAAATGAGACAGAATATGCGGATCCGGATCAATAATAGGCAAGCGATAATAGGCAAACCAGTTTCATAGCTTCTATGATAAATACTCCATTCTACCACTCTAGGTCGTCTTTAAGTTGAGAAATCACAAAGTAAGTAAGACACCACAGGGGATGTCTTAATGACAGAGCTTGGCACACAAAACTGTGTAAATTTCTGTTGCATAACATTCACATGCAATAGACAAAGGTCTTGACAGGTTGGAAAACAAGATGCTGCTTGTAGTGGTAGTAGTAATAGGAGGTATTTTGATGAATGCCTTGCTCATACCTCAGTACCTGCACGTTTTAGACGTTAAACTCTCTGTCTCTGCAGGCCTGGGACCTCACCAGGCGGACCTTCGCCTACACCAACCACACAGTCCTGCCCGAGGCTCTGGAGCGCTGGCCCGTTGAGCTGCTGGAGACGTTGCTGCCCAGACACCTGCAGATCATCTACCAGATCAACCAGGCCCACCTGGACGTAGGTGCTCACACATTGCTAGAAACAGGAAGCAGTAAAAACACATTTTCCGACAGATGAATGCGACCGCTCAGAGGTGAATCTGTGCCTGTTCTGTTGCTGCAGAGGATCGCAGCACTCTTCCCCAACGACATAGACAAGCTGAGGAAGATGTCTCTGATCGAGGAAGACGGGTGCAAGCGGGTCAACATGGCCCACCTGTGCATCGTGGGCTCTCACGCCGTCAACGGAGTCGCAGAGATACACTCCAACATCATCAAGACACAAGTGTAAGACCTGTGCAGATGACACACATCTTCACAATACCAGACAAAGGTTCCAGGAAGCAAACGATGCTGAAACCAGGAAACAAAGAACCTGGAAGAAGGAAGTAAACTCAGATTCCTGAGGTTCAGGCAGTGAATGCTGTCTGATGAGTCGCTCTTTGTCCTCCTCCTCTTCCTCAGAGCTTTCACACGCGTTAGTGAATTTGCTGCAAAAACACAAAAAACAAACAATGCTCCAGTGTGTTGGAGCTGGTTTCTTTCCTTTCTATCAATTGTATTACGATGCAATGCACAATAGTGCAAACTACATGTATGCTACTACTGTTCCATCAATTTGTGTTTCATCCTGAAGTGTGTTTCCTTTTATTCTGCCACAGCTTCCGTGACTTCAGTGATCTGGAGCCGGGCAAGTTCCAGAACAAAACCAACGGCATCACTCCCAGACGCTGGCTGCTGCTCTGCAACCCCGGGCTGGCCGAGCTCATTGCCGAGGTTCCCCCAGAAACCGACTGAGCACGTCCTCAGATGTTGTTTTGTAGTCACTCACCAGTGTGTGTGTGTGTGTGTGTGTGTGTGTGTGTGTGTGTGTGTGTGTGTGTGTGTGTGCGTGTGTTTCAGGTCATTGGGGAGGATTACGTGAAGGAGCTCAGTCAGCTGCAGAAGCTCAATGACTTTGTCGAGGACACCGCCTTCATCCGCGACGTCTGTAAAGTGAAACAGGTATGAATCAGTGGATGAAGTCATTTAATGCTTTTATTTCTCATAACTTCAGGGGGAAATTATTAAGATTGTAACTGTTCAGAATATGATAAAACTAGTTAAAAAGTGACTGGCGAACATTCAGGTGATTTTCAGATGATGTTATCCATTGAAAGATTTCACTGGGCAAATCACAAGTAAAATGAGAGAAACAGCATCAACAAATGACGAAGTTTGCATGACATGAGAGGAGTTAAACTCAATTGATAACCTGGTATAGCTCACTGGATCCTGTTTTCATCATGTAATGATTGCATGATGTTGCAGATCCACAGACTGGAGGTTTCTTCTTCCGGTTGCACCACAAAGTCCTGCATTTCAACACCAAACAGCACCAACTTACTCTGCTTAGCTGCTTAGCACATATTCACAGAGATGTGCACAGTCACTTTCCTGCCGGTAGAAATATTTCAGTCAGATTTATTTGTGCATTGCAACAGTGCGTTTCACAGCGACCTGTCCGGACTGGTCACACCTGTCTGGCTGTGTCACCTCAGAGAAACTCTTCCTTGTTTTTACCAATTCGACTGATTGTGATTCTCTGGCAGGACAACAAGCTGAAGTTCGCCCAGCACCTGGAGAAGGAGTACAGGGTGAAAATAAACCCGTCCTCCATGTTCGACGTCCACGTGAAGAGGATCCACGAGTACAAGCGGCAGCTGCTCAACTGCCTGCACATCATCGCCATGTACAACCGTACGTCAAACCGCTCACTCAGCAACATCGATGTGACGTGTCCCTGCCGCAGAAGAGAGCCTCCGCCCAGTCGCTGCTCTGAGCAATGTGAAACAGGACAGTGAGAATAAGATGCATCGAACCATGATCGGTTCCATTAGTGCTTCGGCCGGCCCTGTTTCTTAATGCACACTTCCCCTTGAATCAGGAAGCTTTTCCTCTCTTGGAATAAATCCTCAGCAAACAGGGCATAGACATCTACAGGGCAGCAGAATGAGGATCGAGCAGCTTTAAGTTTAATTGTGAGGAGATTTTGTAATCGTAGAATATAGGTGTGTCGCTGCGCTGCGGGCTAGAAACGACAAGCTGATGAGAACAGCTGATACGACAGCTCCAGACAATGCAATCCAGGAAGTGTGTAGTAAGCATGTGTGAGAAAAGAATGGGGCTGAGAAATAAACGACAGGTCTGTGCCTGTGGAGAAACTTTCACCACAGCCGCAGATCTGTCACAACACAGGAGTTACAGGCAGAGGCTGCAGGGCTGCAGGGTTACGTGCTAATGAATGCTCACGCTGACAATACTGATATTTCTTGAAGCCACAAAATATTGCATCAAAGATGCATCACTGCACTGCATAACGTACTCTAACGCTACATTTTCTCAAACTCAAAGTACAAGTGAAAATCGGATCAGAAATTCTTGAGAATAGAACAGAATCGAAAGCCTTTACCGGTATTGTACAACAAGACGTGCTCTAAGCACAATGAAATTACAAAGGCTACTTGAAGGTGCTAATATGAATAATATCAATCCTAGTATACAGTAAATAGCAATATAAAAACCAATCCTGTCACAAAATACATGTAGGAACAGTTTAGATGGATTTGCACAACACATGACGTTTCTGCAGCAAGATGTTGCATACTGTACGGTGCCAGACAGACACAACAACACCCTTGTTTGTTATTGCATTGAAATGATGTTTATTTATACCTGTAGGGAAATTAGACTATCCATGCACTTCAATGATATAACATGTAAAGAAGACGTAAATATGCAAAAAAAAAAGTGTAATTTTACACGTTGCACACCGATAAAACGTTGATTGCATCTATGATGAACACTTGTGGCATATATCTAGTCAGATGTAATCAGCCTTAGCTGGAGAGAGCTTGTAATCAACCAGGAAATGTTTTCATGTGTGTGAATCATACAGAGAGGGCACAGTGCCACTTCCCGTTTTGGAGTGTAGCAAAAATACTTCCCAAGGTGTGAAATTTCAATGCCTCATTATGTGTATTTGAAGTGTATAGATGTGACATGTGAAACTGTAACACATTTACATCTCTTTTTACATTTTCTTGCAGTATTTTGAAATGCATCACAGACTGTTTTATTCCCTGACTCCAAGGTATCAGGAAGGACCCCTCTGCTCCTTTTGTGCCACGCACCATGATCATCGGGGGAAAGGTAACCCCAACCCTAACCTAGACCCAGGAGGTGTGCCATGTTTGTTTGTTTGTTTGTTTACAGTAAGTTGTGCCCTGTCGTCCTCTGCAGGCTGCTCCTGGATACCACATGGCCAAAATGATCATCAAGCTGATCACGGCCGTGGCCGACGTGGTGAACAACGACCCCGTGGTGGGGAACAAGCTGAAGGTCATCTTCCTGGAGAACTACAGGGTCTCTCTGGCCGAGAAAGGTACGGTAAACGTCCAAACTGGCAGCTTCGGCTGCAAGTCTTCTGAGCTCCAAAGCACCAAAACACTTGAGAGAAAGTGTGAAAAGAAACAAAGAAACTGTACAAGTCTGAGGAATGAATGGAGATTCTTGAATTCTAGAATCAAAATTCAGTGAAATTCAATAAATCTATGTTATTTACTGTTGGTAACGCTGTTAGCATGACCCGCTTCTTAATGCTAATTCCACTTGTGAGGACAGTTTGGACTAATTAAATAAGAAGATGAGATTAAAATAAGAAAACAAATGGGTCTTTATCTATTTGGGGACTCAATTTCAAGAGCTGCATGAGCGACAAATGAAATATTCACTAACTAATTAAGTAATGATGGAAATAGGTAAAAATTCTCTGACCTCTACTTCATAAATGTGAATATTTTGTGGTTTCTTTAGTCCTCAATGAAAAAGAAAAAGAATGTCATTGTTGTGAGGACAAAATAAAGGTCTTAAAAGATCTTATTTTGACCTTAGTGGAACAGGGAGTAGCAATTTTCACTGTTTTTGTTCTATTAAGCAACTAATCGATCCACAGATTAGTTGAAGGTCCATTAACTCTTGGAGTGTGTGCTGTCTGCCAGTGATCCCTGCCACAGATCTGTCGGAGCAGATCTCCACTGCCGGCACCGAGGCCTCGGGAACAGGAAACATGAAGTTCATGCTGAACGGAGCTCTGACCATCGGCACCATGGACGGAGCCAACGTGGAGATGGCCGAGGAGGCCGGAGAGGAGAACCTCTTCATCTTTGGGATGAGGGTGGAGGACGTGGCTGAGATGGACAAAACTGGGTAAAACCAAAAAGATTAAAGCCTAAATTTACTTTATTTCAACGCCTTAAAGTTGTTTCCATGAGGTTAAACTGTATTACATGTTGTAGGTATGACGCCATGACGTACTACAACAACATCCCGGAGCTGAAGCAGGTGATGGACCAGATCACCAGTGGCTTCTTCAGCCCCAGAAATCCAGATATGTTCAAGGACCTCACCGACATGCTCTTCAAACATGACCGGTGAGAGACTTCAATCCAGTTTAGACAGTTTGAGAAGGCATATGAATGTTTTTATGTTCTTTTTTTCTTTAGTTTTTCTTCTTCTGATGGATGTCAAACTCTGGAAAACTTGTTTTTTTTTCTAATGTCGAGTCACGTCATCAGACTCCTTGACGTATTTCTCCGCCCTTGTCTCTCCTCAGCTTCAAAGTGTTTGCAGACTTTGAAGCCTACATGAAATGCCAGGAGAAAGTCAGCGCGCTCTATCAGGTAACATTTAGCCTCTCTTCATTTCTAGTCCCTCTTCAAGCATCGCTATCCCGTTACCATGACAACCCAACTTAACTTGTCCGAACTAATAGAAAAGCTGCAGTTAAAACATTATTGATTTCAGGCCTTTTTTAGTTTTTCTAAAACTTCTGATCTACTCTAAGGCATGTGATATTTCCCCTCTGAAATCACTTTCAGCTCTTGCTATGATTAATCTTGACCACACATCTTCTATTTCTTCTTCTGAAGATTTAACTGGAATGATACACAACTTTGCCTTTTTCACATGAGTTAATAGTCATATTCATAATGATGCCAGATGTTCAGCCGGATTGGTTTATAGTAAGAAAAATGCACATGATATCATGTGATATCTCCTGGATCTAGAAATGTAGAGTTACCTGTTGGGTCAGTTATCTTCTAATGTCATTCTATTTCTAGTTTTCTATTTACAACTCTTTACAACAGGAGCAATGCCAAACACCTGTATTTGCTCAAATAATGGCCAATAAAGATGATGCTGAGCACAGGGGATGAAAGTGTCAGTTGACCACAAGAGGGCGTACTGCTCTTTGACAAAGATCTTAAGCAGAAAGCAGTGTGAAAGGGAAGGGTACAGAAAGATGCAGGTCACAGATTTACACTTCCTCTCTCAGAATCCAACGGAGTGGACGAAGATGGTGATCAAGAACATCGCTGCCACGGGGAAGTTCTCCAGCGACAGAACCATCACGGAGTACGCCACCGAGGTGTGGGGCGTGGAGCCCACCGACCTGAAGATCCCGGCCCCCAACGAGCCCCGGGAGGCCATCGAGGAAACGGCCCGGGCGCTGAAGAAGATGTGAGGCCCGGCAGCTTCACGCGTTCACTGTTTACAGATCATCCCCCTGTGCCTTTCCGACCTCCAGCCTTTCTGAACTTTTTGTTCTTCTTGTTTTGTTTTACAAGAAATCGCATCCACGCACGTCTTTCATTTTCAACTCCTTTTATTGTCCCAGCACCAGAATTTGTCTGTTACAGTCCTTCAGCATGAGCACGTGCAGTCAGTCTGTTAGAGGCCGAGCGTGAGAGGACGAGAGGTCGGACTCACAACTAGCGGCTTCATATCTGACATTCCTGCAGATGAGGTCGGTGGGTGTTTCTGCATCTCAGGAATCTAGTAGGATGGCAATAATGGAGCGGCCGACTCAACTCAACTTTTAATCACATTCCTTTTGGGTTTTTTTGCTGTATGCACTGAGTGACAACCTGGCCTGTGTAAACAGTAGGCAGACTGAAACCAGCTCTAAGTTTTATCATTATTCTATTTACATCTGTATCAATTACAACTTGGCCGTCAGTCCTGCTTCACTTGATCTAGAGGATTTTAAAATAAAAGCATATTTAATATAAAAATTGCAATCAGGTCTTTTGTGTCCCCTTTTTTCCCCACATCTGAAATCACATTTTGTGGCTAAAGTAAGTCTGTTCGTTTAAGCTTCCTGAGGAGAGATCTGTTTCTCTGGAGGAGGAGGAGGAAGAGCCCAACTACCGCTTCAGATTTTGTAGAAATTTCCTGCAACACAAAACACAGGAAATTTCACATTAAACTGAGTTTCCTGCCAGCTTTCATCTCGTGAACGGGATTCAAGAGGGAAGCACAAACACTCAATCATGACTCTGAGATTTTGCTTTAAACTTACTGTCTGAAACCATGAATCCTTTGGCTCATTAGACTAACATGCATCGTAAAACAAAACTTACCCCACCGTCTCTATCAGGTCGGGTGCTTGGTAGGTGTTGCTATGGGACAGTCCCAGATTGGCACCGTAGGAGATCATTTCAACCTGAACATCTGTGTTGTGTTTCTCTCTCGCCTGGAGTGATATCTGGTACAGCTGGAGAGAGAATGTGCACAGTGATTCATGAGGAAATGATCTGAAAAGTCCAAACCAAAGATTGAAAACAAAAGATGTACTGTACCTTCTGACCCATGTGATGCGGCACAATCCTGTCGCTCTCTGAATGCAGGATGAGAAGCGGACTGGTCAGGGCCTTTAAACTGAGCAGATGTTGGGATGAAACATACAGTATGTCCACAGTCATGTGGTTTTCATTCGGTTAATAACATTTATTCCATCAGATTTCACACTCTGCTCTCTGGGAAGAGAACTGAGCCATGGAAAGATTGAGACCCAGAGAATTTGATATGCCAGGAGAAGAAGAGGTGAGTGTGGTTTGCTGCCACCCAGTGGTGAGGTTGCAGACTGCAACAAGTTTGATATCATGACCCGATGCCACAAAATATACAAAATGTTAAAGCCCAGTGTCCTAACGAGACAAAATCGTGTTTCTTATTTCCAGGTCTTTCTTTGCCAATTACCCACCAACATCTACACATGGGACCTTTTAAAGGGCACTTACTTTTTATCGTTGGCAAATACAATGTTGTTCTTTTCCAAAATGTGCCAAACAAGGCTCTCAAATCCTGGCAGGAACGAGTAAATCTGGAGGAACACAGTGCACAAGCATTGCAAACTCAGCAAAACCTTGATTTTCCCCTCATATGTTTGCTGTGCAAGTTAAAGGGACATTGTGTAGCACAAGGGTTCTGGGACCCACATTTTCCCATGGTCATTAAGTCGCGACCCATTTTTATAGGATTCAAACCAAGCAACACACTGGGGTCTCTGGCCCTTATTATCCTCAATATTTTAAAATCCACATTTTAAATATTTAAATTTAGGCTTTGCCATCTTACTGTAGCTCATAACTGTGGAAGTGAGCATCAATCAAGCTGTAGTTACCATGGTTACCACGCCTCAGTGGCTGAACTCTGACTCATGCTTTTCAAAATAAAAGACCAAAATGTCCAACATCAGATTATTTACTTTTTTTTAACCAGCTGTCTATGACCCATCCTGAACAGGTCTGCGACCCTAAATGGGTCACGACCCACTGATTGAGAACCACCGGTGCAGGATTTGTTCCCGTCTAGGCATGAAATTGTGTTCATGCATTCAAACAAAGCACGCATTGCAACCACAGTAGCTGTCGAGTGTCAAAAAGCCTCTCTCGCTGATCTTCTCCTCCAGCATCTCTGTACTGACCCCCCGAAAAAACACGTTGGTGCTATCTGTCCCTTGCCAGCAGCTTTAGCTTCAAGATGGCAGACTGTCATGGCACATCCCTATAGGCTTACCCTTCAAACATATCTAAAACAAACAAATCGAAAATCACCAATGATAACATACAGATGAATGCAGACGTCAAATTTAGCCAATAAACAACAAAAAATATTACACAATGTCCCTTTAAGCTGTTTGTTCAGATATAGTGAAAATATACAGTAGGGGTAGTACAGCTTTACACTTCAAAAGGCTGTGTGTAAAAATGTGAGAAACCTTTCTCACCTTAGCGAAACGGTGGTTGGCAACAACCTCTCCGATTCTTGTGTACGGAGCTTCAAGGATTAAAGCCTCAACAGCTGACCCTGATAATATGAAAATATAGATCAACAAAAAATGGTTAATATGCCATTTTAATCAGGACCCTTAAAAAATGTGAACCCACCTTGCTCTTTCACTTTCAGTGCAGTATTTGTCGCCACTCTGCAACAGAAACAAAAAGTGTTTACATCTTTTTCTTTGTGTTTTCAGTGAAGGTTTATGGTTAAAGGACCTTGGAGATAAACCGACCCAGTGCCGAGCGAGTGCCCCCACAGGCAGACCAGACTCCCTCTGCTGCGCTGCTTCACCCACTGGTACAAGTGGAGGGCGTCAGTGGTCAGACCGGCCTCGCTGGGCTCCCCAGTGGAGTCTCCAAAACCTCGATAGAAAACACACAAACCTTCAGTCAAACCTTCAGCTTCAGTCAAGCAACTTTCATTATCTGAGGCTGATGTTAAAGTAATGAGGAAATCCTCAGAATGATATATTCATTACTGATCTTTGCTATCAGATCCCATACAAGTGTGAAGGGTGCTTTTTGTGAGCAAAGTAGATAAAATTAATGGT
The DNA here is from genome assembly GCA_029224185.1 of Karalla daura. Lineage (NCBI taxonomy): Eukaryota > Metazoa > Chordata > Actinopteri > Chaetodontiformes > Leiognathidae > Karalla > Karalla daura. The sequence continues at coordinate 17,037,010 of CM055199.1, forward strand.
TTATTTAATTGAAAGAAAACCACAAAGTTACCACAATTACTGATGTAGATTTGTATTTTATTTTGCCTTGAGACCTGAACTATAAGAATGAAATCACAGGTTGAAAATATATAAAAACTCTGGGACAATTAATTGTAAAGCTGTCAGAATGAGTTGCCAAAAATCTATATCATGTGTGTGTTTTGCAATCTTTTAAAGGGCGCCTAGAAGGACAAAAGAATAGAGATTAAAGTCAAATGCTGTAGTTTAGAAGACAAAACACCAACAAGCATCTTACCTCTGTATTCTAGAGAGACAACGTGGTAATCTGCAGCACTTAACATCTGAAACAAAACAAAGATCAAATCTGTTTATCTGATCTCAACTTTCAGTCGCCATGAGTGACGAGCCTGCAGAATGGAGGCCGTACCTTCATCAGCTCCACTCTGTGACTGATGGCCCTGCAGAAACGAAACACACAAACAAACAGAGAGGATTCACATTCACTCCGACCCTCAATCCCCTGCATGCATTATGCGTGCGGGTCCACCCAGGGGCCCCTGATGCCCACTAGACTTCATTAGGATCAATTCAAGGGTCTCTCTCGTCCCACCTGGTCCCTGTGTTGCCATGGAGATAGATAACAACAGGACGGCCGTCTCCCAGAGTCTCCTGGTACCACTCAGGGCTTTTCCCCGCGGCCCGCTCCCATTGGCTGGCAGGGAGCGTGTGCCTGAGAGACATAAAGGATAGAGAGCGAGAGGGCAGAGCGATCTTTCTTTCGAGATGAGCAGTCGTTTTGTTCTGTTTTGTTTTTTTCAATCAAGTGGTCTCGTTCTTGGGAGCCACCTGTGTTTCTATTATGTGCGTGTGTGTGAGACACTTCAGAGGACAAAACAAGAGAGGAGCGGTCCACAGGTGACCTACCAGACGCCCACTGAGACTTCCTTCTCCGTGTCCAGGTAGAAGTTGCATGTGTGGTTCAGCACGTCTGCAGGCCGGCTCAGATCCACCCAGTATGGAAATCTCACTGCAGCACATCAGAAGACGCAAGGTCAGCGTTTGTCACTTTAAGTCACTACTTTTTTTTTGCTGTGTCGTGACAGTCTAGTACGCTATGTAGTTCATTGGATTATAGTGTCGAATCATGTCAAATTTAAGACATTTTACTAACTTCATATCACATCCTAATATTAGTCACATACATTTGATGTTGTATGGTCTCCATCAGTGATAATAGCTATGGTGTATAGTAACATATTAAAATACTTTGTGTCATATCTAAATGTATCTTCATTCATTTTTGATTTATTTACGTTTTATTTCTACAAAATACACACAATTATTTTAAATGAACACAGTTAGATTTGCTTAACCACAGGAGAGCGGACACAGTCCTTGTTTCATCCATATTTATAAGATAATTCCTCTCAGTTGTGTATTATCAGCTAGTATCGTGTTGTTGAAGGTTGGCTTTTACTGTGTGATATTGGAAATCAATTATTATCAGCCTTATTTGTTATATCATCTCTTTGTTTGCTTTTCATGGTGGTGTGTCCCATTTGGTTTTCAATTTGCTTCTGAAGCAAATTCAGGTGAAGTCGACTAAAGGCAAAAAATGGGTCAAACAACCTCTATTGTTCATTCTCGAGTGTTTTCATCAATCGTAGGACAGCACTTGTTTGCCAACCGGTGCAGCTTTTGTATTGAATTTTTCTTCCATTTAAACACATGTAACTGTGGTTGTAAGAACACAGCTCACAGAGCAGCTGCAACACACAGCCAGGTTAAGTCTCGACACTTTCAGTTTCACAAAGTGGCCACAATACTAAACAGGAAAGTTGGTTTCCTGTATTTACATAAAGTTAACCCCGTATGTATGACAATACGTGGATCTAGATGAGCAGTAATCTAATATGCAACGACCGTGAGCTGAGCAAACGCTCGTTACTTACACAAGTGAGCAAACACAACATGTCCCAGTATCCAGGGGAACAGGAACAGAATCACAGGCACCGAGGCGTAGACGGTGATCAGGATGAACACAGCTCTCTTCGCCCTGGCTCCAGGTGACATGGTTTCCCTCCTACGCCGACGCTTGTGGCTCAGATTCAGCAGATCTCACGTTCCTCTTCTCAGTTGCAAGACGGAGTGAGACAGCAGCCGAGCTCCTACCCCGACCGACAACACCAGTATTGTGAAATACTGAGAGAGAGAAAAGAGGTCAAAGTTCAACTGAGATGATTCAGACCTTGGCTGCTGTCAGTTCACAGCTGATACAGGAAACAGAGAGGGCCAAAAAAAGTACTACCATTGTGATTTTTGTGTGGCTGGATTATCACTGAAGTATAGTTGACACTTATAGTTACAAAACTTAGCAAACACATTCAGGAGGATAGTATTTTGTTATATTTCATTTATTGCAGCAGCCTCTACAGTTCAAGCAGTTCACTGCCCAGAAATGAAGTAAAAATCTGAATGTTATATTCTCCTTTATTACTTACACTCTGCTTACTCGATTTGACCACTTTATTAACCTCCCATCTATCATTAAATCCACACTAGGTCAAAAGAACCCATTTTTATAGACAGAGCATGCGATTCTAAACCTTTCAAAAAAAGAAAAGAAAAATCTTTTAGATTCAAAGATCCACACAAATTTAGCAGTAAAAAACTTGCCTCAGATACTTTGACCTCATTTTGATGTTAATGTTTTTCTACTGTCACGTCAGTAAGATTCTTATCAGCAGCAATAATGTTAATGAGATGTTAATAAAATGAAAACAATCCTAGAATTAGGTCATAAAACAATGCAGCTCAGAGAACTACGTTGTGTAGTGTTTACAGTAAATGACCAGGAGTGTTTTTCATGGTGGACATTGTGTCTATTGTACACATGCTGTGCTCAGCAATCATATTACTCACACTTGGACATTTTCCTCTGTCCTCTGCTCCAAAGGATGGGAGAGTGTGAGACTGAAAGTCTTTTTTTCAGTTGGTGTACTTTTTTTTTCTCCTAATCTTTGATTTTTCAGTCCCTGAAGTGGAACTGTGAGAGAAGTCTAGAAAGGAAGTGTCTGTGGTGGAACTAACACTGAAACTGGAACGTGACAGACGCGACTGAGACGCCAGATTTTAGGTCACAAGTCGTTGGACATCACGGGTTTGGTGTTTTTTAGTGAAGTGTGCAATATTTTGCAACTGAGATGTATCTATCATGTATCCACTCATACCCATCCATCCATCCATCCATCTCTAAGATTGTACTCAAATACCATTTTACAAAAAAATTGAAGTATCTTAGAAAAATTTGACTTTTATGTTCTCCAAGACTGAGTAATTTCCTGCTCTGTTGGCTGAAGAATTGCAACATTTATTGCATTTTTGACATTGCACTGTACTGTACTCTCGGGCCAAATTCCAAGGCCTATATCATGCTCAATGGCATTTGCAGTCCCACAGTTTTGAACAAAAAAAAAAACCAATAACTGATGATGGAATATTATAGATGGAGCATTAGTAATCAGATGCTGAAGCAACATCTTGCATGTTTTTATAGTTTTTGATTGCTTTTCTGGTATTGCTCTTCTCTTGGACCACATCCCGGGGAGCAGTGTTGTACTCTTTACTCTACTGCATTTGCAGCCCTAGTCATTAGCAACACAAACATCATAGGTCAACACATTACATTTACACACATTCCAGGGCCACCATTGTACTCGTTTTTTGTCATCTAAAACATCTTTTACAATCTATTGTGTCTTTTTTCTCTTGCAGTAATGTTGGTTTGAGCGACCCTCTCCACATTGTATTGCACTTTTTCAAGTTGAAAGGACATGGCCACACTCCAAAATCGTGCTGTTTTATTGCAAATGCAACATAGTTCAACTCCAGGATGAAACACATGAGATGTCCTGCAGATTAGTCAAGCAGATAACGTATCAAATCCGGTATTGTTGCCATTTTAAAAGTAATCAGCCCAGCCCACTGTGCAGCAGCAGCAGCAGGACCAGCGGCAGCGGCAGCAGCAGCTCTGCGGGGCCGTCCTCAGGGGGCCGGACTCCGGCCACAGTCCAGCCCCCGGTCCCCGCCCCTTCCTCCATCCTGCCGCTTTTCAAACCCCGCTTCCAGCCTCCAACAACCACTGGAGGATGATTCACGACCCGTCGACATAAAGCAGCCCTCACAGCCGAGCAGAAACCCCCCCAAAACGCGGAGATTATCACTTGTAAAGCCGCTCCTTGTCCTCGCTAACGGCGCGTTTCTCCCGGGAAAACAGCGACATAACGGCGGGAAACAAACAATGGTGTGAAACTTTTATCCTAGTCGCTTTTAGCTTAGTTTATCAGCACATTCCGGCTGGAAAAGGAACCGGCTGCCCAGGTCGTGACATTTCGGTGAGTGTTTTCTCAATGGCATTACTATTTCCGACTTCCCCAGATGTGAGATTTAAGCTGTAATTTTGTTGTGATGTTGACAGTTTATCCCGTCATGGCTGAGAGTGAATTAGCCTGATTAGCATCGCTTTCTCCCGAACAGCTGCTTGAAGAACCTGCAGCTGGTTTTCTGCTCCACAACCGACTCCTAAAAACTTAGAGTTGACTCGCATATTCCTAAAACAACTGTTGACTTCCTGTTAAACAACATAGAGATAAACAGGACCCGGCAAATGACCATTATCGTGCAGTTAACATGGTCTCCTCGCTGCACTTTTATCTCGTTTTGTTTTTCCACCCTCACAGAGTTTATGACAAGGTTGTGTGATCTTAAAAACTGGTTTGTTGTTAATGTATTCATCCTCACACACCCTGGAGACCCAGAGGGATGTGGAGGATTTATGAGGCTGCAGCAGATTGAAAGTGATGCCTCTGGGCTCGATTGATTTATTGGAAATGAGTAATTAACGAGATCATGATTGAACCCTGGGAGATAGTGATGGTTGCTGGAGTGAAGTTTGACCCTTTTTAAAGAGCAAGCAGCTGTTTTTTTTTTCTTGTTTTTTTTGTGCCTAAAGTCATGAGAAGTAAACTGAAGTTTTGGGACTATTCCATATCTTATCCTGAAAAGTCCCTCTGATACAAGTATGACCTTTCTAAAGGTCATGCAGTTGTTTTTGTTGTGCTTCAAGTGAGCAAAAAGCCGGTAGAAGTGTTATGGTTAAGAGAGCACATCAAACCCAGGATGTTTGCACAAAACTAGTTGAAACTCTAATGATATTTATGATAATGAAACCACAGAAACCTAGGGCGGAATATATCCTGCAACAACATCCTAATGGTGACCATAGTGATCCTTTGTATTTCTTGTAGGAAAGTAAAGGGAAAATGCAGCAGAAATGTGCTACAATTAAAAATGTGTTGCATGATTGGGACGTTTGCACAAAACTAATTGAAACCAGGGAGATACAGCGACCATAGAAGGAAATTTGGCCTATGTTTGTGAAGTATTTCATGCATATTATCCTGGAAAATCTTCCCGATGGATGACTATTGCGATATCTGACCTTATTCGAGACCCTGCAGTTGTTTTTATTCTGCCTAAAGCATGATGAAGAACATGTTGCGTGATGGTGATGGGAGAAGGTATCGGACCAAACTATTGTTCCAAACACATGGAAACGGGGAGATAATGAAGCTCAGTGGGATGCATTTTGCTCCTGCTGGATTGCACTTTTGGGGAAAGTAAATTTTTAGTGCATGTTTAGTCCATATGTTATCCTGGAAACACTTTGAGCTTAAAAACAATCCTTTCCACCTGTTATCATCATCTCCACACACGGTTCCCCAAGTTGTGAAATTTCACTTTTTCCTCACGGACATCTGTTGGTGATAATGACCGGCTCTCCCCATTATCTGTGAATGCTGCGATAGTGTGAAGGATTAACCTCCTCCTCCTTAACCTGACCTGGACTAAAGGAGTTGGATCTGTGGCCGCAGCAGCTGTCAAAGCCCCGGACCGCCTCGGGTCCCGGAGCACGCAAGGACGGCTGCGGAGATAATTAGCTCGGAAGCTGCTCGGAGAGCCCCGCATAGTGTGACATTATCATGTAGAAAAAGTGTGCAAAGTCTAAGTTGCTCTTGCAGAAATCTGAATTAAGAGTCCAGATGATGAAAATATAAGCAAAATCCTGCTGTCGTTTTATGATTTGATTCTATTCAGTCTGTGCACATTGATTTTCATAAACCTCTCCAATGTGCAGATGCAGAATACAGATTTGTATGTGTGTGTGTGTCTATTGTCTGTGATGAATGGGGACCCCGAGTCTGAGGGGTGTGTGTGGAGGAGGAGGAGGAGGAGGAGGAGGGAGGGGAGACACCTGGTTGCAGGCTGTGATGAGGGCAGCTGGAAACACAGGGGTCAGGAGGCTGCTCTTTGTATAGGCATCTAGGCCCAAACTGGGAAGCTTCAGCTCACTGGTTTTAGTGGTTAAAAATCCATTCACAAATGCTGCATGTGTGCACATGGTGGAAGACGGCTGGAATAAGGAAAACAATGCGTTTTTACAATGAGTTATACGGCAAATACAACAGCGTTTGTTTCAAGGGTCCGTGAGGACAAAAGGAGTCGATCAGCTGGTAATCAACTAATGAATTCAGCAACAGCTACTTAAATGATTGAAGCATTTAAAGCCATTTCATGGTGATTTTAAGAAATTATGTCTAAATTCTGATCTCAGCTTCTTAAATGTGAATATTTTCCAGTTCCTATGACAGAAACTTCAACATTACTGAGGTGATGATTTTAAAAAAAAGCCATTTAAAGACTCTTTGTGAATGGGGAAGTGATCGACAGAATAATCAACTTTCATTTTCAGTCTCAGGTTTGAGCTACATGCAGTAAATGAATCAAGACGTTTGGACTAAAGGAAGAGGGTCCGCCAGGACAAACGAGCGCATTTCGCATATAGAAACGTGTTTCTATACTCGGACGTGATCTGTATTTTTAAGTGCGTGTAAAGATAGAGGTCGGACGGGTTTCCGCTGCTATTCCCAGCCACGTTACACGGAGGTTTGATGTCTGCCCTAAGCTCGGGACGGGACGGGACGGGACGGGACGGCTGACGTCTGAGTTATGTCATCACCCCCCTCCCAAGTTAGTCGGACAGGCTCGTCTCCTCACGTTCATCTGCCTTAAAAAAGATTACCTCCCTGAGTAATCACCCCCAGGATTCTCTTCTCTTTTCGCATGTTTATGCTCACGAAGCGTGTTGCGTTCGGCGCGTCTCTCGTTTCGGGTTGTTCCGGTCGTTCTTGGGTAAGAGCGGTGACGCAGGCGAGCGGAGAGAAAGTTTTCACAACTTTGGTGCGTGAGCGAGGCTGCCAGCCCCCCGAGATGTTGGCCAAGGCCTTGGCGTGACCTTCTCAGTCCAGCTCCTGGCTGCTCGCTCCACTTGGTGCACGGCCAGATCAGACTTAAGCCCTCGCTCTGCACCACCAGTTTGATCGGCTTCCCTCTGGTCATGATCTACAGGGGAAGGTTCTCATTTTGTCGACACTTTTCTAAAACCTCCATTTACTTATAATGGCCATACAGCTAATGCTGCCACTTCTCAGAAAACATGAGTAAACCTGTTATTTCTTTGTTTTTCCTGCCTTAACCATTGTTATTGTCATTATTATTGGTATTATTGATATTATTTTTGTGAATGGATTGGTTTATGATGGATACTTGCATGGATACTACCATTGTTTTACTAGGTTAGTCTCATTGAGATGTGCATCTCTTTTCCAAGAGAGATGTGACCAAGATGGCAAATAAAAGACATAAAACAAATAAATCCATATAAAAGACATAAAACTGTATTAAAAAACAAAGGCATATCCTATTCTGCACTTCTATCCACTTATTACTTACTATAATTTATACAGCTTATTACTTATCTTTAATTACTGTCCTAATATTATCATTTACTGTTTTTCTTTTTTAATCATTTTGCTGAGTCACAGGTTTTGTGTGAAGTGTGATTTTAGCTGCTGGTCAGAATGATTGCCCTTCAGAGATAAGTTAAGTACTTGTCTTATATATAAGTATCTTATCTTATCTTATCTTATCTTATCTTATCTTATCTTATCTTAAAAGTCGTTCCTCCGCGTTTAAACCTAAACCGAACTTTCTGTGCGGCACAAGGTGAAAGTTTTTCCCCTTTTCGGATCGAGTTGCGACGTGGAAGTTAAGACGTTAAAAGTGAGTCATGGTCAGTGTCAGACCCGGGCCAGGTATGTCAGTTTGCCTGATCGTCTAATCGTCCTAATTAGCTTAGCTAAAGCCTCCGCCACAAATGACGCTGGAGCGAGTGTGTCAGAGGCTCAGTCGCTCGCTCAGATGAAAGTGGCATCGGAGGCACGTCCCGTAGATATCGATGCTTCCTCCCTGTTTGTGAGTCATATACTCTAGATTTAATTGTGGATTTCAGCCCAGGTGAGGTTCTTTATGTCCTCTTTTCTTCCTCCCGTCCTCCCAGGGCAGGGTGCTGTCCTGTGGGATGGATGACAGCCAGGAGCAGGACCAGTACGAGGAGCGTCTGAGGGAGGTGTTCAACGGCTTCGATGGCAGCGGCGCCGGCTCGCTGTGTCCGGAGGAGCTGTCCGACCTCTGCCAGTCGCTGCACCTGGACGAGGCCACGCCGGCCCTGCTGGAAACGCTGCTGCAGACCCAGGACAGGCTCACTGGCAGGGTGGGTCCATCCTCCGCCTTCACAGGGGGAGCGAGAGAGAGCCTCACGTCTGATGTAGTCGTAACGATGTGGAGGTTTCCTACCCAGTTAGCGGACAACAAAAAAGCATACATAGCGACCCTAGCTCGTCTTTTCCCTTACCAAAAACCAACAGGTGAAAAGCATAGCATATAAATGGACCCACTAAAGCAGAAAACTCCATTTGTGGCTCCTACATTTGCTTTTAAAAGTTGTATTTCATGTGTGCATGAGCTGTATAGAGTCTTTGTTTCCATGCACAAATAACGAAATGCACAACACCCAAATGTTGCAATAGAAAACTGGTTATAGAAACCCTCTCAGATATCACTAAAACATCTTTGCGCTCTTGTGAGGTCATTTTAGAGGACGAGATATAACAAAAATTACATCCCATATGCTAAACCCCCCCCTGTCAGTGGAAAGACCTGCCATAAGCAGGGGTTGTATTTGGTTGAAATTTGAGAAATGTCGCTTGTATTTTGCAAAAACCTCTATTGGAAACAGCACAGCTTGTGTGGAGCCACTTCAGCTCGCAGGTCTTTGTGTCTCCAACCTTTTTTTTTTTGGTTGCTCCTTTCTTTCTTTCTCTCGGCTTTGTCCGTCGCCTCCTCGAGTATCAATCGAGCCTCTGGCCAATCGGCTCTGACCTCAGGTGTCTGTCGTCACGACAACGGGACAGATGCACGTCGTCCGGGATGCCTCAGATTTCGGGGGGGGGGGGGGGGGGGGCAGAACGCACTACTCTCCACTATTCACGGCCCCCTCCTGCCCGGTGTTTGCCTCGAAGCGTGTGGACAGACGGGCGGCCATTGTCTGCGGGCACAGAACTGATTGCCTGCTCACGGCATCTCACAATAAAGTCAAAATAAAAGAACAACCCCCTCAGCCTTCCTCTACACAAAAAACAGAAGAAAGAAGAAGAAGAAGAAGAAAAGCCGGCAGCCGTCGGCCTCGCAGCACAAAGGAAATCAGCATATTCAGGGTCGGCAGCTGTCGATTCTTGGAGTGTGACCTCCACGCTGCTCCGGCCTCCGCCCAGTCACGCAGCCTCCACGGAGCATTACGTCCAGGCTGAGGAATTCATCCTCTAATTTGTTTTGCATACAAAGCGTTGCTCGCATATTCTCACATCAACATCATTCTTTATATATATGTATGTGTGTTCCAGGTCGACTTTGACCAGTTCAAGAATGCACTGATTCTGGTGCTGTCTTCAACTATTGAGGCGCCACCACAAGAAGAAGAAGAAGAAGATGTAGGAGAAGTAGAAGAAGAGGAAGAGGAGGAGGAGGAGGAGGTAGAAGAGGAGGAATGCCAGACTAAACCAGGTAGAATTTCACATAAGTCGTACAGAAAACAGGGAACCGTGTCTTGAGCTCCCTTTTTGATCTGTTCTAGACCTGCAACAAACTGTCATAGATGTAGTCAACAATCCTGACATCTTCTTCATTCAGTCTATTCAGTTAGCAAAATGATGCAGAAGCTGAACATTGTTTAATGCCTGTTTCACAAAGGCCAAGATGAGGCCTTTAAATGCCTTGTTTTCAATCCTCACTTTTCTGTTCTTGAGCCCTAAAGAAACCAGACAGTGTTCATTTCTCAGTAGCTGAGATCAGAGTATTTTGACTTAATTTCTTAAAACGCTAAGATCGGCTAATGGACGATAGAAATAGCTCAGTGGTCTATAATTATCTGTCGACCGTCACAGTAAGTGAAGCGAGCTGTGAAGGTGAACGAGTGGAGGAGGCTTTTTTTTGCCGAGTCAGCTGTGAATGTGTAAACAGAGGCCGATCAGCTGACGGTTCAACGTTTCCACTCTCCTGGTCAGAACCAGCGTGACACGGTGGGCGGGTGGTCAGCACCGTGGCCTCACAGCCAGAAGCTCCTGGGGTCTGAAACCTGGTCTGACCCTGAGGTCTGTAACTGGTCTGACCCTGAGGTCTGTACCTGGTCTGACCCTGAGGTCTGTCTGGATAGAGTCTACAGGGTTTCCCTCCACAGTCTAAAAACATGCATACTTGCATCAATTGGAGACTTTGAATAGCCCCAAATTATGAGTGTGAGGGTCAAACGTGTGTCTGATGGACTAGAGACCTTCTGAGGATGTATTTCCTGGTTTTGCCATATGTGTAAAAGAGATAAGAGCTAGGAGAACCCTGATGTTTAACACTACAAGTGGGTAGGGTGGATAAAACGATCATTTTCGGAGCTGATTAGTTGTTTTGTTCATAAAAGCTGTGAAATCTCTTAATGTCTGTTTCACAAAGGCCAAGATAAAGTCTTAAAGTCTTTTTTTTAATTCTCACCTCAATGACATTCAACTTTCTGTCACAGAGTTGTTGCAGGGGTTGAACCTCTTGCACAGTCTAGTTTCTACATTTCTAATAGTTTCCATTAAACGTACAGAGACGCTCTCTCTGGAGACACAGTCGACCTTTTCATCGTCGTGTCTCTCACACGGACAAACGGGAACCTGTGGCTCTGAAAGGACGTGTGGTCACAGCTAATGGAGAAGTAGCTGCTGGAGGCAGATATTACTCACTGTTTTCTCTCTATTTTTAATGTCCCCTGTTGCGCAAAGCTCGCTGCTCTGGCTCACTTTTAAGTCCTCTGTGAGTAGTCAGCGTGTGTCCACGGGGTCTTAGAAAGTATTAAAAGTCGATAAATCGGTTTTGGGAAAACTAAGGCTTATTAAAAAGTCTTAATCGTGATTGTATGAGGTGTTAAATTTTGGGGATATTCAAGCTCTTTCCAAATAGTTTGACTGCAAGAAGTCTGTAGTATTTATGATGAATAACTGAGAGTCAGTCATATTTTGCTAAACTCTGCCTTTGTTTTAATTTACTGTTCCCAGCTGATCTGAGGCCTGTTGGATGCACAGTTTAATTGCAAGTCATGACTTCACTGCAATTAGATTTAGATTTAATAGCAAACCACGACTGTTAAGTAAGTTAGAGACGTGTTGATGATTAGTCGCTGACAGCTTGAAAAGGTGATGGGGTCTTGGAAGTTTTTGTGGAAGGTCTGATAAGATGTCTGAAGAAGGTGCTGAAATGAACCTTAAAGATTCCTGCAGATACGCTGATAATTCTGGTCCTCGTCTCCTCAGAATCGCCAGAGATCCAGCCGAAGTTCGTGAAGGGCAGCAAACGCTACGGCCGCCGCTCCACGCCAGAGTTCATCGACGCCGCCTCGGACTCGTCCCAAGTTAGAAACGCAAATCTGAGCGAGCGGGAGGACAACGATGACTCGGCCGTTCCCAGGAAGCGTGAGGTAAAAGGCTAAGAGCCCTCTCCGATACCCCCTCCTCCTCCTCCTCCTCCTCCTCCTCCTCCTCCTCCCTCCGTGCAGCCACAGGCTGGCAGCGAGGCGTTATTCTTGGCTAAGCAGCTTAGAGCGGCCGCAGATCCTGAAACGTAACGGAGCCGGTGAAAGGAAACATTCACGCGGCGGCTCCGGTTGCGTAATGACGCAGCAGACCTGTCTGCAAATAACACGACGGCTATAATCACTGTGCGAATGCGGCTCGGCTAATCGAGACGTAACCGCCGTGTTTGCGTTTGGCTGGCACGTCGCTGTGTCAGCGTCAGGTTTTATGATGAACTTCACCTCGAGTGACTCAGTCACTGACAGGCGAGGGAGCTGTGTGTCTACAGGGCGTCCACAACGTTTCTGTACAATGAGAAAAAACTAGTATGAAAGCTATAGATGAGATATCTTAATCAGATTTGTTCTGTGTTAATAGAATCACGTTGCATTTGTGTATTTAAGGTATCAGGCTGGTGAGATGTGTGTGAGAGAGAGAGAGAGAGAGAGAGAGAGAGAGAGAGAGAGAGAGAGAGAGAGAGAGAGGGTGTGTTGACACACACGGTGCGTTCAGGTACCTTTGGAGATTTGATAACTAGACTATTATAGCAGTTTTTTAACTATAATAAAACTGTCTACGTCTGCCAAACAAATGGCATCATATATATATCTCCTTTAACTCTTAGAACTGTCCTATAGTTATAAAGGGTTGCACTTGGAAGGCACTTGAGTGTGTCCAGACAGATCGTGGTCCCCAGGAGATCAGAGCTGAGGGTTTGTGTTGGTTTGTGGCTGTCAGCGGCACACATGCTGCCTCTCATTGTCTGCCCGGGCTGAGCCGATCCTCCTGCTTCCATGAGGAGCCTGTGAGGTGCTGGCCCAGTCACGGCCACGCTCCGGTTCCTCTCCGGTCCCTCACCTCCTGGTGTCGGCCTCACGGCTGACAGGGAGAAGTGTTGACGTGTGTGCAGAGGTCTCGAATCTCTCTCTCGCTCCTTCAAGTCGTGGTTTGTGACTGAAACTGGAGGGAAAATGCTATGAAATATCCCCAAATCTGTAGCTTGTAGTTTTACACAGGATGTCTTAAAAGTATCTAAAGTTGATGATTCAACTTTGGGAAAATTAGTGCCCCTTTAAAAAGCCTCGATTGTGATTCTATGAGGTGGTATTCAAGCTCTTCACATATTGACTCAGTACTTTCTGATTGATTGATAGATGAAATCTGATGTGTTAATGGTGAATAATTGATGGTATATTTTACTAAACTTTGGTTTAATTTATTCTTTGGAGCATGGTTCCTCCCCCAGCTGATCTGAAGTCGTTGAATGTTTGTGCTCTATAGATTTTCTGTTTAGTAAGTTCAAAAATACATTAAAAATTAACTTGAGTTTGAAAGTTGTAGTTACTTGTATGATATTTCTAAAATCAATAGTTTTTGTGAGGTCAAAAATTGCCAAACTTTGACTAGTTTCACCTCAGAAAGTTACAATTTTCAGAACTCGTCACTTCTAATCTTTCATTATTTTCCATTCAGAACTAGAAATTGAAGAATTGTCTTGTTTTATTCAGTTCAACTTGAGTTCAAATGTCATCTCAAAACAAGCTGCTCTGCACTAAAGTCTCTCAAAAGACAAAGACCTACAAATGCCACATATGAGCAGCAAAGATTCTTGTAACCTTCAGGTTTTTTAGCCAAACCTCTGTCTCGACCCGTTGTGATAGAGGAAGACAGAGAGAGGATCAGACGCTTGTTGTCTGTTCGTGGCGGCTGAAGGATTTACTGACTGCTGCGTCTCATCATTTTCCAGTCGATATCTGTTTTGTGCCGAGGCGTAAATCCCCACAAAGACGGGTCTCCTCCGATAGCCTCATCAAGCTGGGGGCGGCGCGGCTGGTGAGCGGATGGACCTTATTGTCCTCCTCTCCAGATGCACGACTCGAACACAGCGCGAGGCCGAGACGGCGAGGAGAAGCGTGGCTCGGCGTTGACTAATCTCAAAGTCACTAACAATGCCACAATGTCCGGCCCCGGGGCCCGGGGGACCAGCAGATGGGGCCGGGTCAGAGGGCTCCGGTGTAGAGACACTGCAGGCCTGGTGCAGGAGGGAGAGGAACAATGAACCCCCCCCCCACACACACACACACACACACACACACACACACACACACACACACACACACACACACACATAACCTCCACCACCATCACCCCATCCTCATCCCCATCCCAGCCCCCACCCCAGAGATTCCTATGCACCATGTATCACAACGCCACTCTCAGGGTCCCATCTGTTCTTCATTCCCTCAGTGCTTCCCCCTCCCCAACAATAGACCCTCGCACTGGGACCGGGGGGGGCGGGGGGGGCTGAGGACAATGGGTCGCACCCAGATAGACAGCCGTCCACCTCTTACGTAGTTCTTTAACAGGCACAAAAACTCTTTAACAGTCTTGAAACTGATAAATAAATGCAGATCTTTCCAACAGCATGAATACGGCTTCAGCCTAGCTGTTAGAGCTGCACCGTTTCTCGACAAATAGATAATGAACAGCCATTTTAATAATGAATTAGTCCATTTAAGCAAGAAGATTTTGTATAAATTAACCAGATCTTCTGTAATGCAATGAATATTTTCTGGTTTCTTTAGTATCTGTGACAGAAAACTGGTTATCATTGAGGTGAGGACCAAAAAAAAACAATCTGATCATGGCCTTTGTGAAACGGGCATGGACAATTTTCACTGTTTTCATGTCGTTTTTATAAACCAAACCAAAGAGAGAACGTAATCGACAGATAATAATCATTACTGGGTTGGTTTAAATGGGCCTAATTGTGAGCGGTTTGCTGTTTAAGTGATAAATGAAGTTTCCTATGAAGAGAAAATAAAGTGTGACACGTTCTCATACTCTCACCGCCCTCGGTGCTGCTGCTCGTGCCAACACAAAAGGCCTGTTGTGTGTTTATCAGACACACACACACACACACACACCCACACTCGACCTTGTCCTAATTTAAAAACATACAAAACAAAACAGCCGATTTTCTGGTCTCATGATAGAAATCACTCCACAGGGGTGTTTTAGTGTCTGTGGGTCTCAGTGTAACTGTTAGGCCTCATTTCTTATTGTATTTCTTATCTTCTTTGGACTTCATGATTTATCATGTTTACAGGTCTTTCATAACTTCTGGGTTTGGATTTCTGAGGCATTAAGATTAAGACTTAGTTTCCATTGCAGATTTTTTCACATTGCTGATGGCTTTGTGCAGAACAAAAACAATATTTATACATAAACATATTACATAACATAACGCAACGTTATGTGGCATGACGTGACATGACATGACATAGCATGACTTAACATAACATATTATGACATAGCATAACGTGACATAGCATGACGTAACATAGCATGACGTAACATAGCATAACGTAACATAACATAACGAGTAGGACTTGTCCATTCAATAAAACAAGGACATCATTCATAAAAATGTAAAGATGCAGCTTGAAAACGAGGAAAAATGCCCCTCTTATTTCAAGGGTTTGACCTTATCTTTGCGGTCTATATCAAATCAGGCCCTTGACAACATGTATACAGTGTTATAAATGTTATCAGTCCGCTCATTAAGCAGTTTTCTGCTCGGCTGTCTTCTGCTTACACCCTACTAATACACTGTGTTCAGGTCCATCCAGATCTCCCAGGTTCATGGCTTTGAAATGGAAAGCTTTGTTGCTTTTTGACGTTAACGTCCTGTGTGTGTTTGTCTGTCCCAGCGCTGGAACGCTCTCAACACAAGCACGGAGGAGTACGAGGCCGAAGGTACGTGCAGAAATCGACGGAGTAACCACAGAACGACCGACCACACAGACAGTTTTTACCCCAGGCCCTCACCTCTCCCTCCCTCCCTCTCTCTATCCCTCCCATCCCGGGTCTCTCCATCCTCCGGCCTGCAGGTCAGATGCACCTGTGGAACCCGGACGAGCCGAGCACGCCCCGGGGATCCGTCGGCTCTCTGTCCGCCTACACCGAGGAGAAGCTGCGGGACGCCTGCAGCGAGCTGGCCGTGCCCTGGGACGGACACGCCACTCACTCCGAGCTGCTCGCCCTGTGTGAGCACCTCGGCCTGGAGGTGTGTGTGTGTGTGTGTGTGTGTGTGTGTGTGTGTTGAATCTATCACAACAAGAGGGCTGTGGCTCTGAATTAGCTCGATTCATTCTGTGGTTTAATAAAGGGAAGTACAAAGCTCAATTTACCCTTGTTAAAATGTGTGTTATTACCTGCATCTAAAAGCCTAACCCTAAAAACTAGGGCTGCAGCAAGTAGCAGCAGAGACCAAAGAAACCAGGAATTATTCACATTTAGGAAGTTGAGATCAGAGATTTTTGACTTGATTCCTTAAAATCATGTTTTTAATGTTGAATTTGACTTATCAAGTCACTCCTCCTGACAGATGGGACAAAGAAAACTCCCAGACTCTAATGGCTATCACTTATTGCCCCTGACACCTTGTGTTTCATTGTTTCCAGATGAGCCTGGACGTGCTCCACAGTCTGACCAGCGACGGGGCGATGAACGTGCAGGACTTCGTCTCCAGGCTCGTGAACCACAACAAACCCGCGACGCCCTCGGCCTCCACCCCCTACCGACAGCTGAAGCGGCTGCACTCCACCCAGGTACGCCTCACGTCCTGCGACCTTCAGGGACCTCCCTGGAAATTTGTCCCAAACTATAGTTTCATCTAATGCTCAAATTTCCCCTGGCACCTGAATGCACCCATCTCTCTCTCTCTCCCTCTCAGGTTTTATTTACTTACAGAATTTCCCGTATGGGATAAATAAAGTTTTCTGACCTGAACAATATTAGACGACACAAACAACAACAAAAACACGGGCTTGGACAAATGTTGAACAAGTGGTGTTGACAAATTTTGGCTTTTACATAGTGGGATCCTTGAAATGACTGGGACATAGAAATTTGGGGCAAAACAAGTGTGATCAGGACATCCCTAGTGACGTTATTCACCTGTTTATTAGCCTCAGCTGCTGTTTGATATGTATGATATGACATGGACGTCCACCTTTTTTCCGGTTTCTCAAACACACATTTTGTCCGTGAACCAGCCGTTTGACGAGGGAGGCCGCAGGATCGCCACCCCGTCCGCCCTGAGCAGCACCATCGGCATGCGGCTCTTCTCCAGCCTGGACGACGGGACGGGCTTCACCCCGGTGGAGTACGTCCTGGACGCCTGGCTGGAGGAGGGGATCGAGAACAGCACCGAGATCCTGCAGGTGGGACGTCGCACCGCCACGTTTTCACCTTCAGCGTCCGACTGAAGGCTTTTTTCTTCATGAATCTCTGGATCGTGGCCTCGGATAAGTGAAGCGCTCACTCTGGACTGTGTTTCGCAGGCTTTGAATTTCGACCTCGACGGCAAACTGCATCTGGGCGACCTCACCCTGGCCCTGGAGAACGAGCTGCTGGAGACCAAGAACGGGATTCACCAAGCGGCCGTGGCCAGCTTCAAAGCTGAGATCAGATACCTCCTGTGAGTGGCAGCCATCCCTCTTACCTTATACTCTACTCCCATGTTATACTCTATATATAATGTGACTCATATACTGTATTATTGTCATTGGTTATCCATCCAAATTCATCCCTGGAGCCAAATTTCTGCTTTTCATGGAACAGAGAAATACAGTATCTGTCTCTATCCTCTGTCTCTAGAGCGAGATATCTCTGCATCTAGCTGTGATTGTTTATAAAAATGTAGCATCGTCTCTATCGCTCTCTCAGCTTTCCATCTCATTATCTCCATCTATCTGTAAAATCATTTTTTCATCTATCCACCTGTCATCTACACGTCTAGAAAATCTACCCCTCTCTCCGTCTATGTCTATCTCAATTTATCTCTGTCTTTCGATATCTGTTTCTCTAGCTATCTATATCTCTTTCTTTATATCTCTGTCTGTCACGTTCTAGCTCTATACCTATCTGTCATCTACGTATGATTTCACTATGTGTGTAATATTGGATTTTTTTGTAATTTGTCAGAGAGCGAGTGGACAGAGAACTCAGGGAGAAGGAGAAAATCCGCTCCGACCTGGAGAAAGCAGAGAAACTGAAAACCCAACTCGCCACCGAGGTGGATGAGCATCACTCTGCCATCGAGCACAAGAACAACCTCAACCTCAGGTAACTTAGAACACACATTCACAGCACATTATATTATATTCTCAGTTATCAGTTTTTACTGTCACACTCTTGTTTCTGACACACACACAAAAAACACAGACACCAGGTGCTGTTTGCTTCCAGCCTGCCACAAAAATCTAAACAACCACAGTTGCCACGGCAACCATGTGACTATGCCATGGAAACTATGGCAACCATGTGACTATGCCATGGATACTATGGCAACCATGTGACTATGCCATGGAAACTATGGCAACCATGTGACTATGCCATGGAAACTATGGCAACCATGTGACTATGCCATGGAAACTATGGCAACCATGTGACTATGCCATGGAAACTATGGCAACCATGTGACTATGCCATGGATACTATGGCAACCATGTGACTATGCCATGGATACCATGGCAACCATGTGACTATGCCATGGAATACCATAGGAACGTTTGTGTGTATCCCGCCAAAACTATAGCAACCACTGTAACTATGGCAACTCTGTAACTATGCTACCGTAGCAACATGTGTGTGATAATAATTGTTGATTATAACTGCCGTATCTGACAGAGTTGAGAGCAACCCTCACAGTTATGTCCTGTCCTCTCAAAGGAACAATAAACTAAATATTTGTAAAAATGTGAGGGGTGTACTGACATTTGTCAGGTACTGTAGAACCGTGTTAGATCAGAGTGTGACCCCTACCCTGGCCTCCTCAGGAAACTGGAGCAGGAGCACAAAGAGAAGCTGGCAGCCACGCGCTCGGAGCTGATGAAGGAGCTGGACCAGCTGCAGCAGCAGGCAGGCCTGCAGCGAGAGGAGCTGGAGGCTGAGGTCCAGAAGGTCAGGGAGGACGAGTCCTTCCTGCGGGACCACCTCTCCATCTCTGTGAAGGTACCCCCGACATTCCCACGGCTGTGGCGATGGGTGCATTCATTACAGTCGCGCTAACTCGTCTGCATCTTCCAGGAAAACCGACGTCTTGAAATGGAGTTGCTGGACAGCACCGAGAAGCTGATGGAAGCACAAAACCAAATCACCAAACTGCAGACAGTGGTGGACAATGTCATGAAGGAAAAGGTACAGAGACTTACAGAACAGGGTGTCTGAAAATGTTCAAAAGTTCATTAATCAATTTAGGGATGATTATGGCCCTTTAAAAAGTCTGAGTTTAATCAATTCTTGTGGGGATTCAAGTTCTTTCCATATGGTTGGACTACAAAAAGTCTAGTGTATTTGTGGTGAATAAGTGTCACTTTTGACTAAAGTTTTAATAAGTTTTGCCTTTGGTTTAATTTATTCTTGGAGCTTCTTTGGAAGTCTGAAAAGATTGCTTGTGTCAGTTTTCTGTTTTTCTGTGCAGAAAAATCACATTTTTTTTGCACTTTTTTTCTTTCTTTTTTTCTTTAGTTTGGAGACTTGGATCCCGGCAGCGCAGACTTACTCCGGCAAGAGGAGCGGATCAAACAGCTACGTAGCGGCTACGAAGCTCAGTGCAGGGTAATTACCCAAATGGATCTCAAAAAGTGTGAGATGCACGTTCTTTTATTTTGTGACACACGTTTAACTCGTGCCCGACTCTTGTTTGCAGGAACTGCAGGATCGCATCGATGAGCTGCAGTCAGAGCTGCAAGAGTTCCACGCTTTGGGTCGAGGTCCTCAAACCTGCCACAAACCTCTGTCTGAAGAGCTGGAGAGTAAGAGTCCTGGCATGGAGTCTGATCCAGGTAGGTCTCCTTCACCCATCACACAGTGTGCGCACTCGGGATGATGTACGGAGGAGACGTGTGTAAACTGTGACTTACTGTGACGTCTTCCAGGCATCGGCTCAGAGGAGGTTCAGCCTTTCAGCATGAGCCTCGAAGCCGAGATGATGCTGGAGCAGCTGAAGGACCAGCACCTCCAGGAAATGGAGGATTTGCGCACCCAGCTGGAGAGCAAGGTGAGGCTGGAGATGAAGCTCCATTTCACTGTGGTAGATAAGCCACAAAGCTGCTAAGTGCAGCTTAGTTACATGACAGGCTAATGACAAAATTAGCAGCCAATAATTGTACATAATAAATGATAAAATGGTGCAAACAACAACAATAGATTAAGAAAATCTGGTAGGCAAGTGAAAATCAACAAATCGTCTTTATCCGTCAGATCAATGAGTTTGACCGGATGGTGGAGAAGCAGAAAACCACCCACGAGGACCAGAAGGCCACCTTGGCGCTCCAGTTCCAGCAGGAGGTCCAGGAGCTGCGGGAGGAGATGGCCAGCGTCCAGAGCCACGCAGAGGAGCTCCAGAGCCAGCTCGACCAGGCGGAGCTGGAGCGTTCCTGCCTGGAGCAGACGCAGGCCAAGGAGCGCCAGGAGCTGGAGAGCCTGCAGGAGGAGGAGCTGGGAAGTCTCCGGGAACAACTCCTGCAGGCCCAGACCTTCAGTGCGGACATGGAGGAGCAGCTGAAGAACCTCCGAGCCCAGAAGGAGGAGAAGGAGGAGAACCTGGTTCTGGAGACGGAAGAGTTGAGGAAGCAACATGCGGCAGAGATGAAGAAAGTGGAGGAGGAGCTGGGAGTGATTTGTGAGGCCCGACTGGAAGAGGAGAGGAAGAAGCTGCAGGAGGAGAAGACGGACCTGGTGAGGAGGTTGTTGGACGATTACGAGAAAGACAAGGAGCTGTTGCAGCAAAGCCATGAGGAGGAGGTGAAGGCCAGGCTGGAGGAGGTGAAGTCGAGGTTCGAGGAGGAGCGGGACGAGGTGGTCCAGAAGCTGACGGAGCAGTGGCAGAAGGAGCGGGCTCAGCTGGACGAGCAGAACAGCGAGGCTCTGCAGGCGCTCCTGGAGGAGGAGATGCTGAGGCTGCTCAGGGAGCAGGAGGAGAAGGAGAGCAAGATGAAGGAGCAGTGGGAGAGCGAGCGGGAGCAGCTCCAGCGGCAGCAGGAGGAGGAGCTGCTCGCCAGGATCCTGCAGGAGAGGGCGCAGCTCCAGGAGCAGTCCGAGCAGAAGGAGAAGAAGCTGAGGGAGGAGTGGGAGAAGGAGCGGCTGCAGCTGGAGGAGGACTACGAGGGCATGCTGCAGGAGCGGCTGAGCGAGGAGAGGGAGAAGTTCGAGGCCAGGGCGGAGGAGGAGGAGAAGAGGCTGGAGCTGCTGGCGGAGGAGGAGCGGGCTCGCCTGGAGGAGAGCCACAGGGAGGCGGTGAAGGAGCTGACCCTGAAGCACACCGAGGAGAGGGAGGCTCTGAGCAGGATGCTGGACGGACTGAAGGAGGACATCGCTCAGGAGAGGTGAGATTTACACTCCGATTTGAACCTCTTTTATAAGTGACACCTCATTTACTTCTGATATAAAAAGCAGCTCTGGGGCATTTGGGGAAATGTGCTAATTTGTAGAGCTGCAACAACTAATCTATGATCCATCAACTGGTAAAATGTTCAACAACTACACTCAATATCCTCAGAATGACTTAAAGATGTTATGTGAAGTAAGTAACATACTCTGTTTCTTAGTACTGACTCAATGGTATCAAATAGGTTTTAAATGGGTGCGCTGAGTATAAGCAACTTCACTAGATTACCTCAGTAGAGCAGTTGGCTCTAATTGGCCAGAATACATAATAAGTTGGATTTAAGTAAGTACTGATCGAGAGCCTTAACATTTGATGCTGTGACGTTAAATAACCGTGTGCAGGAAGGAAATCGAGGTCAGCTTCTCCCAGAGAATCAAGGAGGTGGAGGATCGATTCTCGGGCGATCAGGAGTCGGTGGCGAGGCGTTTTCAGGCCGACGTGCTGCAGCTGGAGCGGCACTATCAGAGCCAGCTGAAGGTCCTCTCTGAAGGCCACGCTGAGCAGAAGCTGCACTGGGAGGCGCAGACACAGAAGGCCCTGGAGGACGCCGAGGAGCAGAGGAGAACCACGGAGGAGACGATGGACCAGGAGAGGGAGAGCCTGGAGCAACGCTGGCTCGAGGAGCGGACGGAGCTGGAGCGTCTCCACAAGGAGAAGGTGGAAGGGCTTGTGACGGAAAACCAGCAGCTGCAGAAGGAACTGGACGACTTGATCAGCGCGGCTCAGACGAAGGAGATCGAGCTGAGCAGGCAGCTGAACGACCTCCACAGCAGGTTGCAGGAAAGCCTGGAGACCAGAGACCAGATCCTCGCCCAGTCCGAGAGGAAGGCGCTGGAGACCGAGCGGCTGCTCCACCAAGCTCTGGAGAACTTCAAACAGGAGAGGACGGAGCTCCTGAGCCGCCAGACGGACCTCGAGGCCAAAAACGAGGAGATGGTTTCCATCTCCGAGAAGCAGATCACAGAGAGGATCGAACTGCTCACGGAGTGCGACGACTTGAAGGTGAGGATCGAGGAGCTGGAGATGCTGCTCAAACGGGCCAGGGAGGACTTTGAGCTGGAGAGGAAGGAGCTGCAGGAACGCATATCCATCCTCGAGAAGAAGGCGGAAGACCAGACAGAAAGCGAGAAACTCCAGATCAGAATTATGGAGCTGGAGATGGAGCTCAATCAGCTTCTGACTTCAATGGAAATGGAAAAAGAAGAAGAAATGGACGAGCTGACCGCTCTGAGCGAAGTCCGTCTCGATGATGTTCTGGTCGAACCAACTAACATAGAACTTCTCAGTGTCTCACCACCTCTGGTTGAAGAAAACGTCTCTGAGGAGGTTATAACAGAGGGCCTAGAAGCAGTAGATGAAGAAAAAGCGGAAATCGTAGATGAGGAATGTGACGGAAAGGCTCAGGAGTCAACTCAAGAACTCAATCAAGAATCGGATCAGGAAGTCGACTTGGACAGAGCTGCTGAAAGCATCCTGGACGACGGGCCTCAGGTCGAGTGCTCCTCTGCAGAGATTCAACAGGAAGAGCCCGACTCGGCATCCCGTGATTCCCCGGCTCCAGCTGCAGATCACACAGAACCCGGAGCGGAGGAGACGGGTTCCCCGCAGCCGCCGTGTGACGCGTCCCCGCAGGCGTCTGAGGGCGAGGACGGTGAGAACCAACCATCATGTGAGGAGGAGACCAAACCTCAGGATGAACCAGTGTGGGACGGTGAGAGCTGTTCCCACGGAGACGAGCCGAGTCATGAGACGGACGAGGCGCCCCGGGCAGCGGAGCCCGAGGTCTCGTACCTCCCAGATCTCTCCCACGACCAGAGCGAGGACGTGGAGCTCGTGTCGGACTCCGACTGTGAGGACCTGAGCGCAGAGATGCAGGTGGATGAGAACCTGGACGAGGACGCTGGATGGGAGGACAGGAACTGTTCTCTCCTGAGGATCCAGGCGTTGTACACCAAGGCCGCGGAGGAGAACGTCCTCCTGCTGGAGCAGAGGGACCTCCTCATGCAGAAGTCCGAAATCCTGGAGAATCTCCTGGCGCAAAACAGCGAGAAGCTCAAAACCAGCCACCAGATCTTCGACGAGAACTACGGGCTGAAGGTGAAGATGCTCCTGCTGATGGAGCACGTCAAGGAGCTGGAGATGAAGGCCATCAAGATGACGGATCTGGAGATCCGGTACGACGACTGCGTGTGCGAGAACACCAAGCTGAAGGAGCAAAACGAGGAGCTGGAGAAGAGGCTGTGGAACCTGGAGACCCGGATGAACATCCTGCACGACCTCCATGACCAGCAGATGTCGCTGGTGGACGAGATCGGGAAGATGCGGGAGGAGAACACCAAGCTGTCGGAGCTGTTCACGGACGGGGGGAAGCGGTGGGCGGAGAGCTTCTCAGCGCTGGACGGCGAGCCTGTGGAGGAGCCCGGGCCGGGTCCGGGCGAGCAGCCGGAGCTCACGGACCAGGAGGCCAAGGAGCGCTGCGAGAAGTTCGAGAAGCAGAACACGGACCTGCGGCGAGCCATCGAGGAGCTGCAGGACTCGTCCAAGACGTTAAACGAGGCGACCTGGGCTCATAGGTAACGAGGAGAGAGACGCTAGGACCACACACCCCCCTCCTCCTCCTCCTCCACCCCCCTCAGTGTCTCCTGTGGCTCCTCCTCCCTCGTCCCTCGTCTCCAGGCACGACGTAGAGCTGTGCGTCCTCCTCCCCATGAGTAGGCTCCTGAAACCCGCTCTGTGATGTAATCAGCGTTGAACCTGTGTGGTGCTCTGATCTAATCCCTGTAGATCTACAGTGGAAAAACACCTCTCCAATGTGTGTGTGTGTGTGTGTGTGTGTGTGTGTGTAAACCGTAGAGGATATGATCTGTGTGTTTCTTACATACAAAGTGAATGTCTTGCAGACTCTGTGACCAAAGGTATATTTTGCTAAATATACCTTTGCATTATAGTGTTGTTCCCTCCCAGCTGATCTGGGGTCTGTTCTATGCTTGTGCTCTATAGTTTTAAGCCATCTAGTATGTTAAAGTGTTGCTGAGAGCAGCTGGATATGGCGATGAGGTCTTAAAGTCTTTTGTAGAAGGTCTTTAAGAAGTTTAAGAGAGTGCTGATATTAGCCTCAGGGTTCATGCAGAGACCCTGTACATAGATGACAGATTTTGTATGTATCATAGTCTGAGCCTAGTTCTGTTGTGTCCGGTTTACAGATCTGAGGCCAGTCGGCTCGCTGAGGAAAACCTGGTGCTGAGACAGAAGCTGGCTGTCCTGAAGGAAGAGGACCTGAAGGAGACGCACTCTGACCTGTTGTAAGAGGCTGAATGGCACTGAATTGAGCAAATAGTCACAATTTCATGCTCAGTTTCTTTCTTTGATGTCAGGGGTACTTTTCTTATTAATCCATGATTATGTATGGAAAAGTCACGTTTTTCCTCTCACTGATTTGTTTTCAGACAAACTGTGGAGCAGCTTAAAAAAGGGAAGATGGCAGCTCAAAAGACCGCCGAGACTCTCAAGAAGCAGGTACAGAAACCAGCCTGCGCTCGGGCCTGAACGCCAGACAACTGTGAAATTTCAGTCAGAATGTCATGACTTTCTCGATCAGTTGATCAGATATTATAGAGTGATTAGATATATTAGAATGCCTGGTTTATAAAGGTCTTTAAATGCCTTTCATTTCATCATTTCATTGACATTTAATTTCTGTTCTCAGAAAATATTCACATATTAGAAGCAAAACAGAGAATTTTGACTTTATTTAGAAAAAAACCTTCACATTTTTGATTCTTATAGTTATTTTATTAGTCAGTTAATGAGACATTTTCTACTTGTCCTACACAAAATATATCACGTGCTCAACAACTTCTTGAATAACGAACAACTATTTTAACTTTTCTGAAAGCATTGAAGAACAATTTTCTCAGCTTCTTAAATGTGAATATTCTCTGGTTTCTTGAGCCCTCGGTGACAGAAAATTCAATGTTGCTGCTAAACCGGACATTTAAAGAGTTTATAGTGGTGTTTGTGAAACAAGCACTTGCCACTGTCACAGTTTGTAGTAATCGACTAAAAACCACTTGGATCTCGGGTCTTAACAGTGGTTTACGACACGTCCATGGATGTTTTCCTCTGACTTCAGATTTGC
This sequence comes from Karalla daura, assembly GCA_029224185.1. Taxonomy (NCBI): domain Eukaryota; kingdom Metazoa; phylum Chordata; class Actinopteri; order Chaetodontiformes; family Leiognathidae; genus Karalla; species Karalla daura. The sequence continues at coordinate 17,062,646 of CM055199.1, forward strand.
GAGCTGCGTCTGGAGAAGCAGCAGCTGGAGGACCAGAACGGCATCCTGTCGGAGAGAGACGCCCAGAGCGTCTCAGACGTGGAGGCTCTGCGCCAGCAGCTGGCCCAGCTGGTCAAAGACTCTGAGAGGAGAGAGGAGGAGGAGGAGGACGACGACGATGAAGAGAAAACAGAGGTAAAAGCAAAAACCCGCCTGGTCGGGGAAGAGATGGTGGCGGTAGCCGGCTAGCTAGGTAACGGTGGCTGTCTTGTCGGTAGCTGGCGGCTCTAGTGTCTGCTCTGGACGCAGAGCTGAGCAGAGCTGTGGACCACGCAGCAAAGCTGCAGCACAGGAACAGTCAGCTGTCCCTGCAGCTCTGTGGCCTCAGAGACCAGGTGAGCAGCCGTGACCCCCCCCCCCCCCCCCCCAACCTCACCCCCCACCCCCACAGTCTAACCACGGCTCTCGCTTCTCTAAACCGCTCGCCTTTAACAACACCAAGCGACAAGCGCTGACTGGCTAAATAAGAAAACAGAACATTTAGGGTGTGTTCAGACCTGGCCTGGAGTGTTTAACAACAAGTTAGATTATTTGAAAATTTGTGGACGGAGATGTCAACAAAACGACCAAAATCAGACATATCGGTCCTCTATATAGAGGGTATCTGCATGAACCCTGAGGTTGATTTCAACGCCCTTTAGAACTTCTTAAAGACCTTCCTCAAAAGACTACAAAAGATACTCTAACTCAATTATTCACTATAAATAGTTTTTGGGGTCAAACTATTTGGAATGAGCTTGAAAACCAACAAAATTGAATACCTTATTAAACTTTTTAATACTTTTTAAAGGGCCTTAATTTTCCCCATATTGACTTTTGATGTTTTTCAATACCCAGCAGACACCCTGATATAGCTATATCACCAAGTATCAGAATGAAGTGAACCTGCAAGACATTCACTTTGTATGCAAGACACACACAGGTCATATCCTCTACGGTTTACACACACACACACACACACACACACACACACACACACACACACATTGGAGAGGTGTTTTTCCACTGTAGATCTATTGGGATTAGATCAGAGCACCACACAGGTTCAATGCCAGTGTGAAACAAAGCTAGCAGCTGAGATGAGGTGGTTATTTAGACAAAGCAATGGGGCGATCTGTAGTGAGACACAAATGACATAAAAGAATAATGCAAGAGCTTTTTCAGGGAGGTCTTAGCCCCTAAATGGAGCCCCAGGTCTGAAAACACCCTGACCCTGACATGAAGGCTGCGGCTGCCATTCTGCTCCTGCTGTGGCTCTAGCAGCGAGGTCTGGAGTCTGTATGAGCGCTTGTTTGATGAGCTCCGTGGTCGTCCCTGCTTCTCAGGCTGGAAGGGTGGACCTGATGGAGAGTCAGCTCAGCCACCTGGCGGAGGAGCGCCGCAGCGCGGACAAGGAGACTCAGGGGCTGCGCAGCCGGCTCGACAAGGCTGAGGAGAGGGTGAGAGGCCAAACACGACATGAATGCAACCTCTGTTCCCACCTCACCTTCCTTCTCATGTCCTTTCTCACCAATGTGTGAAAACACAACAGTGCTCTTCTGTTTGTCCCCCCCGCGAGCCCCGGGGGACTTGAAAGGCTCGTCCTATCTTTCAGGAGTTCATAACCTTTAGATTGTGGAGCTGAAGAGCGCCTGACATGACCTCAAAGGAAAACATGCCCAGAACACTATACTACTACTAATAACTTTGAACTGGAAATGGGTCAGACCTCATCCTATAACCGAATAGTGTTTTCCAGTTCACCTCTATCTCCATTTATTTTTCACACAAATAAAGAAGATCCAGGCGAGCATACATTTTCGGACTTCTGTGCGTTACTTATTATTGCTCCAACAACTTTTACTACTGATTATATAACTCCAGAGTGTCATCGTTACATTGAAAGCAAGATTTTGCTTCTACTCCAAAGGGCTGAAGAGAAACATCTAATGTAGTTTTTGTATGGTGTTAAGTTAGAATAGCTTTGAACACAAAGGGATTAAAGGAGCCCCTTTCACAATTTCCAGTGTTAAAAGGTCGGGCCATGTGCGTGGATGAGGTTCAGGTCCCTCAGGATCATATCGACTCCTCTCTCTCTCTCTCTCTCTCTCTCCCTCCCCTCCAGGCGAGGACAGCGGACGACACTCTGCGGGCGGTGAGCCAGCAGTGTGCCTGTCTGAAGGCGGACATGCGCTCTCTGCAGCAGGAGAGGGACTCGCTGAAGCACGACGTGGTGCTGCTGCACAAGAGGCTGCAGAACGTCAACGACAAAGTCAGCTTCATCGATATTCTCACACAAATGACAGGCGAATCTCCAGTTTACGGCACTGAAACTCTCATTGCCCCTGTTGACCCTGCAGAACCACATGCTGGAGATGGCCCTGCGCTCCAGCGGCGTCCAGCAGCACAACAAGAAGCGCCACAGAGACGAGATGGCGAGGCTGCTGGAGCAGGACCAGCAGCTGCTGAGGCAGGAGAACCAGCAGCTGCAGGCCGAGGTGCACAGCATCAGAGGAGACCTGCTGCAGTCCAGGGAGAAGGTGAGCCTCTGCTCTGCTCTGCTCTGCTGAGTAATGACTGAGTAATGAGCAATGACAGTCTGCAGGGGTTCCCACGTGCCCTGGAAAACCTGGGAAATGATTTCATGATTTTTCTAGTCATGGGAAGCACATGGAGAATGAGAAAAGAAGGTCAGATGTCCTGGAAATTCTTGGTTCGTGGTTCGTGATGCTGGAAAAAAGTTATGCATATGCATGTCTGTTGTCACTTTATCCTCTGGGCAACATGCAGCACTGAGCTCCACAGGCTGAAAATGTCCTGGAGAAGTCCTGGAAAACAATGCACTGGATTTATAAAGACTTATAGTGTGTGAACACACTTTCTAAGTCCCCTGTAAAAGCTGAATTCATATCGTCTCTGTCAAGAAAATCCTCCTTAATAAAGAGTTCATTCGACTGGAGGCTGAAATCAAACGTGGTATCCTTCAGTCTTTTATCTCCAGGTGCTTTACCTCCTTCTCAGCCAGCGTAGGTCCAGGAAGCAGACCCCAGCTTTCCATCAGCAACAATGGACCACATCATTTTCTAATGTGTGAACTCTGGTCTGGCGCTGTGTGCAGGTCCGTCAGCTGGACGCCACCATCTCGACCCTGAAGCAGCACAAGCAGCAGAGTCAGTCCTCTCTGCTGAGGGCACTGGAGCAGGAGAACGCCTCCCTGAGGCAGGAGCTGGAGGCGCAGCGGGAGCTCACCAAGGTCTGAACAAACCCCCTCAACTCTACTCAACTCAACACAAGTTGATTATATGTGCGAGTTCATAACGGACGTTATCTCAAGGCAATTTACAAAGAGAGCAACGATATGTACATAGTGAAAAACCCTTGTGAGAAACCTTGGGGTGAGAGACGGAGGAGGGGACCCTCACCCAGGGTAGAAGGAAGACAGTATATAGAGATGCATGGATCAATGGCCAACAATTTAGATTTTAGTTTAGAGGTCAAATGAAAATGAAACGGTGCATGCAGCAGGAAGATCCTCAAATCGGTCTCATGAAGTGGCTGATAAACCTGAACTTGTTTTTTGTGTTTTCAGGACCACGAGGCAGGACAGGGCCACGCTCAGCTGGAGGCCCTGCAGCAGGAGAACGAGACGCTCAAGGCCCAGATGGCCCGTCTGTCCACCCAGCTGGTAGAGGTACGTCCTGTCTTGTCTTTTTCATTTGTGCTGTCCTTCTCCTTGTCTTCACAGTGTCTGGATGAATAGGAAAACGTTGTCTCACTGTCTTCTATTTTCTATTTTTTTCACCTTTTTAGCAATTTCAGGCTCATTTTGTGGACCTGCTGCCTCCCTCGCCCCACAGGATGCCCCGGGGGCAACATCGAGGTGACGGTCCGGACAACATGCAGGTAGGATCCCACTCCATATCTCTCCAAGGATTAGCTTCACACTTAGCTACATACGTCTTGCTCTGGGATTTAACACAGAGCCCAAACCTGTAACAAACAAGCCAGCCAGGAGTTTAAGACCTAGCATCATCACATCAATCCTGCCTTTTTTATATCCACTCACTGCCATCATTTCATTTGTCTCAGTGGTCATTCAGTTTTTTATGGTGTTTTATGAAGGCAGCTGTGACCTATATCACATGCTGTGGTAAACATAGATGCAGAATGTGAACACACCCTTGTTTATTCCCCTCATTGTCACTGTGGTGCAGACCACTCAGTCCAGGTGTGCAAGAATGTCTTTTACTTTACCACTACTACTTTACTAGAAATTACTGTTATGGCTTAAGCCTTAAGGAGATCAATAATTGCACTAAGAAACTGTCTTTCAGAACGTGCTATTTCTCTAACACCTGGTCTGAGTGCTGTTCAGTTAATTTTCCATTCTTTTCCCTTATTTTTTTTCCCACGTTTTGGGTTTTGTTTGCTGTACTCCTTGTTTTGCCACCTGTCACACCCTGTCCTGTCCTCATCTGCCTCCGTCCTGTCCTCTCCTGTGTGTGTGTGTGTGTGTGTGTGTGTGTGTGTGTGTGTATGTGTGTGTACACTCTGGGCTTGGTGTTTAGTTAGTGGTGCCTGTGTGCCTCCTTGCCGTGTTTCTGAAGTCACCGTCATTATTTGAGTTTCCATCTCGGGGACCTTGAGTCGTCACAGTGGTGTGGTCCTCTGGGTGTGCTCCTAGCGTTTTGTTTTGTTTTTTGTTGGGTTTTTTTCCTCCATTTGTCACTTTTTGTTAGTCACATTGCACGAACCCTATTAGAGCGCTTGGCGTCATCCCACTACTCATTCATTTCTAGCATCTGACGTCTGGGTCACTATGAATAAAGTGCAAGAAAAGATCCCATGTGATTGAATAATTGTGTGTATACTATAAACTGTATTTGAGTAATGCTCTGGGCTTTATGTAAAACTAGCGAATTGTCTTTTAAACCTTATTATCGTACCGTATGCACAAATGAAAGACATGGGATCTTGAGCTGAATTATAATTTGGTTTTACAGGCTGAAGTCTCTGTGCAAACCCAGGGCACACAAACCTAATAATTAAAGAAGAAAAGAAAAATGAATAAATACAGACAAACTATAACACTGGTCAGAAATAAGTCAGCTAAAGACTTTTACTGCTTTTTAGAAGCTGAAAAGCTCAGATAATGGTAATTATATGTAAATTTACTGTTTTTATATATGTTTTCATACACATATATACTTATATGTACTTAGTATAAGTATAAGTACTTCTAGTCAAAAAAGTTAGGGTTAGGAATGTGAATGTGTCCAAACTTTTGACTAGTAGTGTACATAGATATATATTGGTATATTTCCATATATATGGATGTATATTGGTGTATTTTCATATATATGGCTATATATTGGTATATATCCATATATATGGATATATGTTGGTATGCATCCATATACAGGTAGAGAGGTATTGTAATTTGTCTGTGCTTATTCATCATGTATGTATTTCTGGGCACATTCCTCTCCTTAGAGGCCATAACCCCCTGTGTGGAGGCCTGTTAAAAGGCCCGCTCAGTGTAGCTGTGTGTACGTAGGATTAGATTAGATTACATCAGATTAGACCCCAGGTGGCGCGGTGGTGAAGTGTACCTGCCTTTTCTCTGCAGGGTTCGATGCCGGAGCAGTGGGCGGCTCACACAGACAGCTACAGGCGGATCGGTGGACTGTAACACCAGCGTCTTTGCCCCGCTCTCCTCCTCCTCCTCCTCCTCCTCCTCCTCTATTTCCTCCCCTTCCTCTCGGCCCTCCTCAGCCCTCGGCTCTCCCCAGGAGATTGTGAACGAAAACGTGGTGCCTGATTCAAAAAGGCGTGAATGTGTGTCATTGTATTTCCCCGCCACTAGGTGGCAGGAGAACACAGAAAACCCTCCCCCAGGTTCTTTTTCTCTCTTCCCCATGGGATCTTGATTAAATAACGAGAACTACCTACGAACATGTTACGTCTGACAGACGTGCGGTATCGACACAGGCTAAAACGATGACTTTTAATGTCGTCTGAATGCAGGGAATGTTTTTAACGCAGGGTATTCTTCAGGGAAAACCTCTTGTTTTATGCACTCGTAGCGCTCTTCTAAATAGTCGGAGACAGGGTATCAACACAGTCCGAGGCTAGAAAAGACCTTGCGTACGACAGCTCTGCCTCTCGACGGATCATCCGGTTGAGGCGAGGTTAGTGCCTAACAATCACCCACAATGCACCTGTTTCCATCCAGTCGCTTTGTAGAGGTTAGGTTCCCCCGAGCCAGGTACCCAGGTCTCGCTCTTTGTCCTTTTTGTTGCTTATGTCTGTATTTCTTGTTTAACACTTACGCCGCATAGCTGAATGTTTCCTTCCAGCTGTTTATGTTTATTATATGTGTGTGTGTGTGTGTGTGTGTGGGAGACTGTGTGTTGCTGTTTCTCTCGCTGCTGCAACCAAAGTGAGTCACACCTTTCTTTTCTTGGACTGTTAACTCTGCAGGTTCATCAGGTTGTTATTGGGAGAATCCACTGAAACCAAATCCCTGTTCATCCCCAGTGTACTTGTGCGCGAGTGTATCCGTGTGTGTCGTATGTCGAGTCCTCCAGTACTTGTTCTTTTCTTTTTTTGCACCATGTCTAGAATCAAATGTTTTATTTATTTTTTTGTTATTTATTTTAATAGAATCATGTTAGCCTTTGTTTTATTTATGCATTAAATTATTTTTGTAGACGTATCTGGAATACAAGGCATAATTTTATACTTATTTATATTTTATTTATTTCTGTCCTAGCTGACCTCATTGTAGGAATGTACCAGAAATCATTCATAACTCGGCAGATAAAAAATAAAGCAATCGAGCTTAGTAAAACCCTGGTCCCGTGTGCTTTGCTTTCTCACCCTGAAGAACACTCACAACACCTTCGGTTTAGAGCGTTCGCGGCAGATCTTGTTCATCGCTCGCTGTCTTGTCACCAGGACGCGAGGGAGAGGAAGATGAAGATGATGGAGGAGCGAATGAGGGAAATCGAGCTGTCGCTGCACAACGTGAAGCTGCTGCTCAGAGAGAAGGTGGCTCAGCTCAAAGACCAGGTCGGTCCACAGAGCTGGGGAACCGCCCGGCGACGTCCTCATCCCCATCAATGAATAAATGCTCAGGCACCCAGTCCATCACAGCACACACACACACACACACACACACACACACACACACACATACACACACAGTCACACTGTAGACTTAGGCCAGTTACGTCTTCAGTCGACCTAAACATGCAGACCTTCACACACATTTTGGACTGTGGGAGAAAACAAAGTAAACCTGCATTAACTTTAAAATGCAGTATGGAGCAATCATCAATACAATATAAACAATAATGGAATGAAACGCCATTAGGCATCAGATTGAGTTATGAGGATGTGATGTTACAGCCAAACAGTCAAAAGGCTAAATAATATCAACAGCTGAGGCTACAGCCCTCTAAGCAACATCAACAAGTCATTTTTGTCAAACAAAAATGAAGGAATTTTTAAAGACCTTGTAAGACCTTGCAATTTGAGCTTGTTTCCAAATACATTTCTAAGTTAGAGAGAGTTGGAGAGCAAAAATTGTTCCTTAAAGTGTAACTAAATAGAAAGAAACAAGCTTTAAGTGTTGCCTCCGGGAGTTTGCTTTCAGGAAATTCAGGAATGTTAAACTTATGTAACTTTAACTGGAGTGTATCCATGCATCTTTATAATCCATACAGGTTTTGTTCATCTTTTTAACATTACATGTTTGCGGTATTGACCAAAAAAAACCCCCACAAAATACCAAACTGTTGCATTCAAGAATGACAAGAATCCACACAATCACCAAGTCAGCCTGAAAATCATCATAAACTGTTCAATTTAATATGGTGATAGATGCCTGTATAACCTTAAAAGGGTTGAGCCTTTAATTCATGCTTTTTTGTGCTTTTCTTTTGTACAGCTGCGTAAGAACACGGAGGCCAACGTGCTGATCAAAGACCTGTACGTGGAGAACGCGGAGCTGGTGAAGGCTCTGGACGTCACGGAGCAGCGGGAGAAGATCGCTCAGAAGAAGAACTACCTGCTGGAGGAGAAGATCTCCAGCCTCAACAAGATCGTGCGCGACCTGAACCCGGCCACCAACGCCTCTCTGCCTTTCCACTTCAAGTGTTCGTAGCCCTTCAACCAACCTGCACCAAAGCCTAATATGCTTGTTTAGCAGATGCAGCCACATGCACAGGGATGAGGGCTGAATGTCACTGTCAGATATGCAGTATTTTTTTATTTGTTTGTCTGAGAGAGAAGACGCGTGTCGTCGGATCTACGAAGAGCCAAATGTGAGATTTCGACTGTAACATATTTCACAGTTATTTATATATATCTATATTTTTAAAGCAGCAGCTGTGACCTGAAGATGAGCTTATCATGACACTATATTTCTCTTCGGAAAGGAGAGAAGCAAAACTGAAGTGCACTTTTTGTGTATGTGTTTCTCGTGTCTTTGTCAAACAGATTAATTGTGTTTTTCCCTCCTGGAGCCGTTGTGCACACAGAGCTGTCGGATGTGAAATCATGTGAAGAGAACAAGTCAAATAACCCGCTGACCTTTGTCAGGCTGTTTGCCTTCATCAACAGCAGCTCAGCCTCGAGTGAATGTCAGGTGTCCAAACCTGCTGCTGAACCCATGCAGATCTGATTAAAAGAAAAACAATAATAACAATAATAAAATATCTTGTTGCACTATGTGATGTTTTTGATGTGAAACGGTGCCATTCGGAGTGTTTTTGACCAGGTTTGATGACCTGCATGAGTAATGATGTTGAAAACAGGGTCATGTCTGTGTGGCAGGTATGAATAAAGTACATACATTCACTGTCTCATGTGTGTATTGTGTGATTTTTAAGGTGCTGAATCCATCATGAAATTAGCTACTAAAACAAATCCCTTCCCGGCTACAACATTAAATCCTGCTTTTAGAGAAGTGCTTGAATTGTAGTGAATACTTGGTATACGTTTGCCTGACACACATTTTCAATGGATGTTGATGTTACTGCTAATCTTGGGCTACAGCATTAAAATCTATAAAACCAGAAAATGCAACTTCACAAATTCTCTTCAAAGCAAATCAAATCCAGTCAGCTTTTATTAATTTCATCATGGTAGCATTCACGTCTGTCAACAATAATAATGAATATATCTGTCCTCCACCTAAGAGTGAGCAGCTGATCACCACCATTTATGGTTTATCAAGGTGTCATGATGTGGAGGATGTTCAGAATGACCTCTGTTATCTTCAGTCCACATCTTCCCAGCACATCCCAGAGAATCCATCAGGGAAACATGACTGAAGTCTCCTGATATTGTGAAAAGAGCCTCAGGATGTCTAGTGTGTATCCAAGCAACAACCTCATGGAAAACTTTGCATGGAAGCTGCCTTAAAACGAGAATGAGACAATACAAGTAAGTAACAATAATAACAATAGTAATATAATAAATAATACAACTGGTTACAAAGATAGAATGAAATCAGGTGTGCACAGCAAAATAATGCTTTTATCAGTCTCCTGTATCGTTATTAACACTTAGGAACTGAGTACATCCACTCAGTATAGACACTGATGTACCGTTGATGTACTGTTTTAATGATTATAACCTGAGGGTGGAGATGAATGTGCTGTCACCCATTTGTCAACATGAGTTAGTGTGTGTGTGTGTGTGTGTGTGTGTGTGTGTGTGTGTGTGTGTGTGTGTTTCCACAGGGGGCAGGGCTGCAGGGAGATGAGCTGCACAACAGAAATACTTTAGCCTCAGTAGCAGCTGCAGCAGGATCGGGAGTAAATAGGAGCTGGAGCTGGAGCTGGAGCTAGAGCTAGGTGGCTAACTAGCTAACTAGCCGGAGCTAGGTGGCTAACTAGCCTCCTGCTAACACCAACAACTCCGTCTCCGCCGACTGAAGATGTTGTGGACTCAACCCGAGCGGGATGGTGCCTGCGGAGTCGAGGGGCCGAGCCGTTGTTGATGTGTCCCGGAGTTGTGTTTTTGAGTGATGCTCTCACGAAAGAAAAGTAAAAACGAAGCGTCGAAACCAGCCGAGGTTCACGGGAAATATGTGAAGAAGGAAACGTCTCCGCTCCTGAGAAGTAAGCTAGCTTCTGTTAGCCTCGCTCACACTACTAATTAAGCTACGTATGAAGTGATAAACTAACCGTAGCAAATTCGGTGGAGTGTGTAACTAGACTTAAATGCGCCCTGTAAACTTTTTATTGCCACAGTTTGCTTTTTATGCAGTTTAGTTAAACGTTTCCAGCCCGTTAGCTCGGCGGCTAGCTGGCTAAATACCTATCATCCCTTTTACAATAACTGCAGAGTTCAGAAACAACTTTTTAGAGATAACTGCGGATCAGGACCGGAAACCTCTCGGTTCCTAAGTAGATTACAACCATGAGAGCTAGTTTGACAACTTTTAAAACCTTTCAGTGTAGTTTTTCTAACTTTTCCTGACGTCAGATTTGTTGCTAGTTTCGCCCCTCAGTGCAAATTGAATGAGTGTTGTCATCTGTGTTTGACTTGATTTATTGTTTTTGTTATTTAAATTCTCTAATCCTTTTATAAACATGCGATTGTCCTTATTTTGTTAGTGGATTTACTTTGAGGGTGATCCCTTTGTCCCTGACAAATATCGAGTTCCAATGGTAAATCGTCACAAAAACATACACCAAACAGTTGTATTTGTTTCTGTTGAATTCATGAATTAGTCACTCGATGTGTAATGATTAATGAGTCTTTCCAGATGTTGTGTGATGTCATGGATATATAGTAGTCGAGAAAAACATTCAAAAACACTTACTTATTGTAAAATTAAGATTAAATGCCAAACAATCGACTTATTCTAAAATAAAAGTCCAAGTATGAAGTGAAAAATACTCTTTATACAGACATGACGGGTCCTGTTGTTTGTTAGAAGATAAGTGCTTGACCTCCACCTCCCCACCACCCCCATGACTTGGAGACTGGGTTACAAAGACCTGGATGAATCTCCAGGTAGATCTCAAGTCTGACTTGTCCCCTTCTGTTTTACCAGATCTTATGCCCTCATTCATCCGTCATGGACCCACTATTCCCAGGCGCACCGAGGTCCCCCTGCCCGACATGGGGCCCTCTCCCTACCCTGTGGCTCCCGCCCGGGAGCCCGTGGTGTCCCGCAACAAGAGTTTTCTCCGCCCGCCGGTGCAGAGGCCGCCCCACGAGGTGGCCCGCAGGGAGAGCCACCGCATGTCCGCACCTCCCTACCTGCCTCGCAGCCTGGGAGACCTGCCCCACGAGTACGGGGGCTCCTCGCAGTCTTTCCTCACGGACGTGAGCCCCATGTCTGAGAATGGAGACGCTGCGCGGTATTATTACCCCTCTGAACCTTACTATGACAGCCAGCAGCACCAGCAACAACAACAACAGCAGCAGCGCCAGCCTCAGCCTCAGCCTCAGCCCAGGAGGGTCCCAGACCGCTTTCCTGAGGACTATAGATACTATGATCACAATGAACACAACTTCCAAAGAATCCCGAGACAACACACGCCCCCAGCTCCAAGCAGACCGCCCTCAGGTAAACTCACTTTAATCCATCCATCCATCACCTGAGCCGCTCCACACCCAAGGGTGTCACAAGCTGTATGACAGTTTAGTGCAAATAAACGCACCATTTCTATAACTTTGCTACTTGTAGGTGTTTGCACTGAGTGTTTTTTTGCATATGAGTTGAAGTCAACAAACGATAGTTTCTGTATTTGATTAATCTGATAGTTATTTTCCTGACTAACTGATTAGTTGTTTTGTTTATAAAGTGTGAAAACTTTTAAAGTTGTTAATGCCTGTTGCACAAAGGCCAAGATAAGACCTTTGAATGCCTTTTTTATCTTTGCCTCCACAACACTGAATTTTCTTGCGTATAAGACTGAAGAAACGACAACATTTTTGAAATAATTTCACAATTATGAAGATGAGATCAGAGGATTTTTCGTGCAATAATAATCTACATTTTTAAATGCTTAAATTGATGAAATTGAAGATAGATTATTAAAATAGTTATAAGTGGATAAATAGGTATTTCATTAATATATGACTTTTTAATGCGTTTCTATCAGATGTTTTTGAAACCTCAATGAGAGCGTAGGAATGTTTTGCCAGCATTTGATAGGAAATACACCCTGGAAAAATGCCTTGATAGACATACACACATCCTTCACTCTCACACTCAGTTGGGTGCTATATAGAACGTCTTATTGACCTAAACATGCATTTTTAGACTGTTGGTTGATTTTCTCCAGGTCTGCTGGTCTACTCAACTAGTCTGGAAAGAACATCCGTGTTTAGTGCTGAAAGTACAAAGTAGGTACCTTTAGGGATAGATGGGCCTTCTTCTGTTCACTTTTTGCTTTTGGAAAGAAACGATTGGGGTTGCAATGTGACCAGATCAGGAATTTCTTCTGGAACTGCACACTTTGTTTTGTTGGAAAAGACACAGTCAGGCAGTCAGAAGTCTCTCTTGAGGGCTCAAAAACCTGTATTTTCATGGCTTTTTGTTTGCAAATTCTGAGGTATGAGGGAGGGGAGCACAGTCATGTTTTGAAAGCGAGGACTTGGAATTGAATTACCGTGGCAAGATTTTTCTGATTTGTACTCGAGGGAGGAAATATTTTGAGAAATCGTCGCCAAACTTGGAATCCAAGGAAAGTGTTGCAGCTGCAGCGAGGAGGCACGATTGCCATTTTGTAATATCAGTAGTATCATAAATGGCATCTGGATTGTCACTGTCACTTAGCAGCTCAATAGAGGATCTTAGTTTTTGTTTTCCTTTAGAAGTTTGGTCCATTTCCCCAGATTTCCTGAAGCCTTGGTCTCGAGGCCTTATACTGGTGCTGATATTGTGAAGGCAATAACTGAGAGTTTTTTTTACTTTTCCCTCTCATTTTCCATATCGTTTCCATGACTGGACTACCGGTCACTTATTTTCCAGGTTTTCCAGGATGTATATTCAAATTTAACACAGCTTAATAACCAGTGTTTGAGAGCTCAAAGGTTAAACAAGGGGATTTTTGCATACAGGTGAGGCTTTCTGTGAGTATTAACTTCCAAAGATTCAAAAACGGCTCCGTTCCTGTTAGAGAGGCAGCTTCCCTTCACATCTGAGCAGCGTCTCCTCACAAAGACCTGTACCTGTGTACACGGATGATTCATAGACGCAGGCAGCCTCAGAGGCCGAGACGCTTGACTGCGGGCGATCTGAAAATTACTACTTTGCTGACAGAAAGATTCAGCAGGCGGAGAGGGTGAAAAATGCAGAGCCCCCAGAGCACGCTCCCTCCCTCCCTCCCTCCAAACAAGGCTCCGAGATACGAGATGGGCGGGGACGCCATCATACCAAACTATATACATGATGCTGACAGGTCAGGGCCACAAAATAAAAGGTTGTTCCATTGTTTGGAGCCGGCTGGAAAATTCCTGCGACCCTCCACCTAAACATTACAGCGATGACGTCTGTGGAGATTCTCGTTCTTCCACTATCTAGGAGGCAGTTTGACACAAAGCCATCTGTATGTATAAATCATCTTATTTGGACTTGATGCTCTCCAAATCTGGACGTTTACCTGTGTTCATTGTGAAAATGCATTTGTCCAATTGTGTGGGGGAAAAATATGGAAATGAGAGGAAAAAGTGAAACATCCTGGATAACTTTTAAGTTCTTGGCTTTGTAGTTGAAGGATCAGGGCATCCGGAGCAAGGCTTTTAAACAGGGTTCCTGGAAAAGAAACCTGGAGAAGTGATGACCATTGGTTCAGTCATGGAAAACTTATGGAAGATTAGATTTAACAAAAACGTCCTGGAGGTTTTGGGTTTAAAAATTGGAAGTATAAGCACATCTAGAACATTATCTGGAAAACCTTGGGATTTAGCAGTCGACTGATCAGTGAGTGAAAAAAAAGTGGAAGTAAAATGTTCTGGAAAAACTTTCTTACTGGCTTTATATGAAAGTTTAAGGACATCCAGAGCAAAGCTCCTGTAACCGGATTCCCACGTGTCCTGGAAAACCTGGAAAGAGCGATGACCATTTGTCCAGTTGTGGTAACGTGTGGAAAACTGTATAAGAAGTCAAATGTCCTGGAAAACCTCTGAGTTATTGGCTTCATAGTGGAAGTATGAGTTGGAATATCTGGAAAACCTTAAGATGTAGTGACCAATCATCCAGTTGTGGAAAAAACATGGAAATTGAGAGGGAAAAGTCTAAATTCCTAGCCTCATTGTTGGAGCCGGACCAGTGTTGACTTCCAGGATGAACTCTTCACCTTAGCGTGTAGAAATTCTACCAGACGCCTCTACAAAGTGTTGTTCTTCAGTCCATCGGGGCATTTCCATTGTCTCTCCATTTTCCTCCTGCTTTCTGTTGCCAGAGGCTCTGTTTTTATTTTTTTTAATGTGCTGTTTGTGGTTTGAAGAAACCGCACCTAAAAAATGAGTCACAAACACAAAACCAAGTCACAAGCTTGGACACACCTTCTCAATCAATGCTTTTTCATTGTCTTTTATGACTGTCCTCATCGTGGATCAACACACAATGTGAAAACTGAAGGGGCACGTATGAAGTTATGTAGTAAACAAAAAAGTATTTCAGATTCTTCAGGCTTGCCACCCTTTGCTTTGGTGACCGCTGGCACACATTTTGGTATTTTTATCACGTTGTCTTTTCATTCCAGTTGTTTTGCCAGATTAAAGTGACATTTCTATAATCTGCAGAGCACTGCTCTGGTGTTGCGAGACTCATCTGGTCTTGCAACATCCCACGGTTCTTGTTAAATCTTGTCCCACGCAGTGCGTCACTTTGAGAAGATGAGTGTTCAAAACATCTCAGATTGGGACTCATCACACCAAAGCACAGATTTCCACTGGTCTGTTATCCATGTCCTTTCGTTTCTCGTCCTCGTCTTCTTCCTCCTCAGTCGTTGCTTCTCTGCAGCAGTTCTCTGAAGCAGTTCTCTGAGTGATGTTGGGATGTGGGTGCTGCTACTTAAGGTCCACTCAGAGATGCTTTTAACCTTGTTTCTGATGCCAACTTAATGGCAGCGGTTACCATGGCAACCAAAACGTATACAACAAACCCACACTGTCAGGATATTACCATGGTTGAACGTGGGTTAGGGTTATTGTTATGATGTTGATAAATATTTATAACAGGAAAGAAGTTGATAATAATAACAGAAAACTGGAGAGAGCAATGCCAGCAATAACAGGAATGATACCTCGTAAAAGAAGACCGGTATTGTGTATGTATGAGCAACACATGTTGCTTCTATTCAGCCCCAGTGACTGACTTATTGAACTAGTCCAAGCTGCATCACCATTTTAACTCCAGGATCCTACTCTTGGCCGCATCCCGGGGAGTTCCTGTGATGCCCAAACCTCTGGGTTTACAGCGAGTATGGCTGCCTGCCATCACTCTGTGATGGTGATGGTGATGAGGTGGAGGAAGAGGAGGAGGAGAGGAGGAGGAGGAGTGCATTTCTGCGGAGCGCCTGCACATTCCGTCCCTTCACTCAGCAGCTGGCGAAGAGCTCGGCGCTCTGTTGCTGTCACTCCGGTGCAGAATTTATCAGATCGTACGCCGCCATTTTGGGGAGATTTCGCTCTCGCTCACTCCCGCGGCACATTTTTGTTGTGTGTGTTTTTTTCTTTTCCTCCTTCTTCTTCTTTCAACAGCGTCTCACTCCCTCTATGACTCCTTTGAGTCATGAGCGCTCTCCACGCAGCTGTCGGCTCCAAACATTCCTCCCTGACTTTATTCCAGACCTGCTGAATGAAGCCGCTCTGCTCTTGCATTCCCTCCCAGTGTTTGGGAGTTTGGTGGTTTGTCCTGTGTGTGTGTGTGTGTGTGTGTGTGTGTGTGTGTGTGTGTGTTTGTGTGTGTGCTTTCCTGTCACTCCCATTTCCTACCATTCATCAGACGATGCCTGGCGACCGTCAGCATGGCTAGCATAAGTCATGCTTTAAGGAGACATTAGAGCAGATATCAGAGCTCAAATAATGGAATAAGTAGGGGCGTGTCTGCTTGATTGACACTGACAGCCCTTCACAAACCAATGGGTCGGGGCTTGGTCCTCTCCAACCCCACCCTCCCATGATATGGTTCCATCTGGCTTCTAAGATTCAAGATGGCGGCGTCCTGCGAGCCAAACCCCTGGCTTCAAATGCGGCCCTTCGCTAACCAGTGGGTGATGCCAGTGAGGGTCTGGCCTTGGTAATGACTCTGAGGCATCAAGTTAGTAGTGAGTAGTAGTGAGTTAAGTGCAGGCAAATGTACTAGATTACTTAATTAGACCAGTGGGCTCTAATATGGCTAAAAATGCATAATGAAGTTGCATAGACTCAACGCATTGAAAACTTACTCGTCATTGAGTCAGTCCTGAGAAACCGAGTATCTGCATAGCATTTGTGAGTAATCTTCAGAGGATTTTTTTGGAGTGTACTTGAGTTGCCACATCAGAATGACCTTATGAATGCTGGTGGACATTCCTCTCTTTTTTAAATGACATTTTCCCACACAGGCTGTGTTTTTTCTGAAGAAGAAGAAGAATCCTTCCCAAAAATATTTCCTCGTTCCCAGCGGTGCAGTAGTGCTATGCTGGCAGCCGCTCAAGCTGTGTGTGTGTGTGTGTGTGTGTTTTGGTCAGCCATCCTCTCTCTCTCCCTCCAGGTTTATTCTAAAAAAGAAATGTTTGTTTTCCTCCAGGCATAGGTCGAATACAGGCCAAGTCGCTCGGGAACCTCTCCAGTCTGACGGGAGAGGACCTCCCACTTCCTGCCGGCTGGACCGTGGACTGGACCATCCGTGGCAGGAAGTACTACATCGACCACAACACTAACACTACACACTGGAGCCACCCTCTGGAGAGGGAGGGGCTCCCCCCGGGCTGGGAGAAGGTGGAGTCGGCAGAGTTCGGAGTCTACTACGTGGATCACATCAACAAGAGGGCACAGTATCGTCACCCGTGTGCTCCGAGGTAATGACGCCAGTGTCAGTGATTCAATGCAAACTAAGATGTGGTTTCTTCCTCATATTCCCCTCCCGTACTTCCTCTTACTATTGATAGCAGCTTAGTCATTGCTGCCTGTGGCCATCTGACTGTTAAACAACCCCAATTCATCATTTTCCTTCATGTTTTCTGGTATATTTACATTCTTCCAAGTCTTTAAGGTATTTTTTTATTGACTATCTAAACCTGTGATGTAAACAATTTTCCCTAACAACTTTTATGCATATATTGTTTAAAAAAATCACAGTTTAGAAGGTGAGTTGTGTGTAAATGAGTCATATTTAGTTAGTCGCACTATCATCTAGAGCGAGGACCTTGTCCATCCAGAGCTCAGCTGGACTGTAAACGCAGTGTCCCTGCTGTCTGTCCCAGTGTCCCTCGCTACGACCAGCCTCCTCCTCTCCCTCCTCCCGTCACCTACCAGCCCCGCCCAGCAGAGAGGAACCACCCGGTGCTGGTACCAGCCAACCCCTACCACACGGCCGAGATCCCGGACTGGCTGCAGGTGTACGCCCGCGCCCCCCTCAAGTGAGTGCCGGTCGAGCCTCTTATACTCATTATACTGCAGCTATGGTCACCGTATACACACTCCAGAGACCCCCCCCCCCCCCCATCACCACAGCAAACCCCCCGAGTCCTTTGCCCCTTAACCAAGGCTTTGCGGCCTGCAGGTACGACCACATCCTGAAGTGGGAGCTGTTCCAGCTGGCCGACCTGGACACGTACCAGGGCATGCTGAAGCTGCTCTTCATGAAGGAGCTGGAGCACATCGTCAAGTCGTACGAGGCGTACCGGCAGGCGCTGCTGTCCGAGGTGGAGGCCCGCAAGCAGCGCCAGCAGTGGTACGCCCAGCAGCCCAACAAGAACTTCATAGGGAACATGTGATGCCATGGCAGTGTGTGTGTGAGTGTGCGTGTGTGGATGAGTGCGTGTGTGTGTGGGGGATGGGGGGGGGGGGGCAGTCGGGCTTCGCTTTGAACCCTAACCCTTCCCCTCCCCTCCACCTCGATTGGACTCTCGATTGCCTCGTTTTTTTTTTTTGTTTTGTTCTTTTGTTTTTTTACCAAACACACCTGTGCCTTCGCTTGATCCAAATATATCAACCGGGAAGTCGAGACGCATCGTGACTCTGTGTGATTGACCACGTGACTGAAAAGAAATTAAAAAAACGAAATCAACACTGCGATGAAGAAAGAGGAGGAGGAGGAGGAGGAGGAGGAGGTGGTGGTGCCGCCACTGGGTTACAAGACTTGTGGAGAGAGAGAGAGAGAGTTGAGATTGTGCCTTTTTAATAAAAAAACAAAAACGCAGCATTTTCGACAGTGTCTGCTCCTGTCTTTATACACCAGCTCCTCCCATTGTTTCTTCTTCTTCTTTTTTTTTTCCTCCCTCTTTCTGTGGGAGAAAACGACCGGCAGCTTCTTCTCATCTTCTCATGTTCTGTCTGGAAATGCTTCAAATATCTCCTTTTTTCCTCTTTCTAAACAACATATCCTTCATAAGACAATCCACCAAAACTTTCACGGCTATGTAGGTTTTGATATGAAACGCGTCTTTATTTAAAAGACCTCTTTGTTGGATGAAGCATCACATTGGATGATGCTGCTGCGTGCGTGTGTGTGTGTGTGTGTGTGTGTGTGTGTGCGCGTGTGTGTGTGTGTGTGTGTGTGTGTGAGCAACTCTCGGCATTACTGTAAGTCAGGAATATTCTTGTGTGTGTGTGTGTTTATAATGAAACGTAAATAAGCTACTGGAACTTTATCAGACATTTCATTTAGGTCTCTATTTTTTGCCAAAACAAGTGCAATTTGGACCTCTTGTTTCACCCTTTCTGGATGTTTCTCGCCTCAGTAATGCCTTGGTTTCATGGACTGACCAATCTCACGTGGAAGTAGTGCAGCATCCGTTGATCTCCGATCAAATCAGCTCCAGTCCCTCTTAGGAGGCTCAGAAACGTCTCTTGCAGGCTTTTTTCTTTCTTTTTTTTTTGACTGGTGAATGTTTTACGACTTGGTTTTCATCCGAGCATGAACCAACAGACACATTTTTCCCAGGAAGAGAGATAAAATGTTTTTTTGTTTGTTTGTTTTTTTTATAATGAGATGATTACAAACCAAACTTTTCTGAGTGTCCTAAAAGGGCTTGTGATGGTGAGGGCCGTCAGCGGTTTTGTGCATATTTGATTTATGTGGATTGCAAATACAGGACAATAAGCAATAAAAGCCTGCAGTGGAGAAAACACACATCCATGACTGCGCGTAAAGTTTTCTGTAATTGGTGTTTTTACGACGATGGAAAAGGTGGGTCTGGACCTCCGAGAGGAAACTTCAGGGAATTTTCTTTAACCAGACACAGACCAGCTCTGATCTCGGACATGATGCAAAACGCTGCAGAGGAAGGACACAGTTTGATGGTCGAGGTTTTCACCCCGGGTTCGACTTGAGGCCGAGAAATAAACAAAAATCTTATCACACGTGTGACCTGAAGACCTGGAGCTCCCAGTGCTCAAACTCTATGAATGAGGAAATCTTTGCAAATGTGTCTATTAAGCGTCTTGGTTTTCCAGCCCAGCAGAAATAGACCTGCAGTTCCCATAGGGTCAAAGTAGGGAATACAATACATACTGGACAGGCAGTTTAGAGTCTTCAATGACCTAAACATCCATGTTTTTCAGACTGTACCAAGCAAAAACCCACATAGACCTAAGCATGCAAACTCAGCCTGGGATTCGAACCAGTGACCTTGCTGTGAATCGATGGCATATCCACTCATACACCATGTGGCAAGTGTTAAAACTGGCTGGAAAACCCTGCAGATTAGAGAACAGGTTTTCATCTTATTGATGATCCTCTGTACTCGACTTCAAGAGGTTGAAAGTGAAGAATTAATCAAAAGTCCGACTCATCTGGTGTGAAAACCTGAAGCTTCAAATGTCTTTATAATAAACACTAAATCTGAGGAAAAAGGCACTCAGAGCAAGAGAAATGATCTATCTATGCAGCAAGATTACTTCACTTGATAAAATCTCTAGAAATAAGATGTGAAGAGCTCGATTTAAGATGATCGTGCAAAGTAGAACACTTAAAATGAGAAACCAGTTCTTAAAACAACATGAATTACACTTTTTTATATCTTGGGAATCTTGGGAACATCTAACACACATTTGCCAGGACGGATTGTTCTTGTAAACAACATTTTTAATCACTCGAAACGACATCTTTTGAAGAAACGACTGGAGTCTGGTTTTCATGAATTTGGTCCAACTTTATTAGTTATTTCCTTGTGACTGAAATCTTTCTACGCATGTGCATAAACGCAGCTCTGTCGACCGGGGCGAGGCGGCCTCGCGGGCTTCGGGGTGATCATCCATTTGGCGGGAGGCGGCTTCGCAAAAACCGAAAACTCGAAGAAAAAAATCCAAACAAAAGACGTGGTTTTGGTTTTAGATACAATTCTCTGTTGTGAACAGAACAAAGAAGAACAAAGATGCTGTGTTGTAAACGTTGTAAAACGATGTAAACAAATGCTACTTTGCATTGAAGACGCTTGAAGGACCGCCATGGAGGAGAAGAAGAAGAAGAAGAAGAAAAGGGGATGTGAAGCTAGACTTGGACGGCTCTGCTTTGTTTTTTCTCTCTTTGCGTGAAAGCCCTCACTGATGTTGATTATACACTGTGGAAGACTGAAGAAGCCACTCCGGCCGCAGCGCCTTGAAATCTTCGAGCCTTGAGGTCCGACCTCAGCATAAACTTGCTAAATATGCATGACAGCGTTCCCTGTGCTGCTGACCAGATCTACGCCAGCGCGGACGCAGGCTCTGCCATCCATCCATTCATCCATCCATCCATCCATCCAGTGAAGCCAAAAAAACAACAAGGAGCACAGTTTTACAAATGTACAGTAACAGTCTACCAAGCCAAAAGTATTCACACGCCCAGAAAACAAAAAAGCTGCTTTGACGGGAACACAAAAAGCCCAGGCCTGCTCTCCCTCTCTCACCATGCAACTGTATTTTTTTCATGTTTTTTTTTTTTTTTTTTTGAAACCACCCTGCCCACTCCACTCCCTCAGCAGAAAAAAAACAAAACAGCAACCCTCGCAGATGATTCAAGTTAAGCGTGTGAAGATGATGAAAGAGACGTGGAATGAGGTTCCTCTTCCAGGACCCTGGCGGCCTGCGAGCTTTGGTTCCCGGAGCGGGCCACATTCCTCGGGTTTGCTCGAACATTCAGTGAGAAGCACAACAATGGCTGCGCCCACCATCTCTGCGCTACAATGGAAACCAAACATCTCTCTCTCTCTCTCTCTCTCTCTCTCTCTCTCTCTCTCTCTTTTTCCTCTCGACCTCAGAGCCCAGACACACACACACACACACACACACATATGTGAATGATCACGATTGCACAATGCACGCGGGGCTGCAGAGTGAGAGATAATGTCAGCTGTGTTGTGTAAACTTTGAACTGTCGTCGCTCTCCACAACAAAAAGCAACTTCCCTGAAACTGAAAAAGCGACACTCTAATACCCGGGAACGCGCGCACGCTCACATGAACTAAGTGGCTTAATAGCGTGGATTTAGCAGAAAGCGGTGATTTTTGTTAGTCGACACTTATTAAAGCCTTATTCCAGATTGTCACTTTAACAACACGGAGATAATTGAGCAAATCCTCTTCTTCTAGTTTTTGGGAATTCGTTTGCATCCAGAACAAGGCTTTAATAAATAACAGGGTTCCCTGGAAGCGTCCTGGAATACCTGGAAAAAACACTTTTCCAGTCCAGGTAAAATGAGTATTTCTCCTATATTCTTCTTTCTACCCTGCGAGTAAATGCAGACGGTCTACAACGTTTGAACATGCATAGCCTGTGGATTTGTCATAGTTTCTAAGCACGTGAGAGATTATTTCATATAGTTAAGTTACAGCCACAGACCGAACATCAGCAATCCGGGGTAATAGGGCTGCAACAATCGATCACTTGCAATGACTGTTTTTACTTTACCACTCATTGGATTCGGAAGAATTTGTATTTAATTTCTCCTCCCAAAAAACAAGCTCCAATCGACCAATCGTTAAAACAGTTTAATAATAGTCGGTTAACTGATAGATTGTTGCAGCTCTACTGGGTAAATGTACAAAATGCAAAGGTGTGACAGTACATATTGACACGTCTCCAAAACAGCTCGTCTGTCATAGTGTAGCAACTGGAAATGCCCAACTCTGAATAAACATGGCTGTAACTGGGAGATTGTTGAGTAGAGACTCTTTGTCACTGGCCTCAGAGTTGCAGCGTGTAATCCTCCAGAACAAGGCTTTAATGAGCGCTCCTCAAGACCCACAGACGACCTGCTAATCTGCAGCTAGTAAGACAGTTAATGCAGAACATGAGCACTCGGATATTTAGTGTTTTTTTTTTGTTTTCTTTAAACCTCCGGAAAAACAAAACAAAAGTGAGCACGGAAAAATGAAAGTGCCACTGAGTGTCAGGCTGCAGGAGGTAACACAATATGGCACGGTACCACTACAAACTCACAACTATTAAAACGTGTTTTTTTTTCTGTTTTCCCACCTCCTTTTTTGTTTTTTCTTATAAACTATACCTGGTCTTAGAGCTTTAAACATGAAAGACGTTAACCATTTACCATGCTGATGATGCCCATAACGCCTCGGCATTGAACACAAAGGGATTTTTTTTGTTGTTTTTTTGTTGTTTTTTTTTTTGTTGGGACTCTCGGACGTAGCACGTTGTTTCTTAAAAACAGCACTAAACACTGGAGAAACGAAACAACTGTCACAGATGCATGGGGATGGCGGGGTTCACGGACTGGCCGAGGCAGGGGACAAAGAAATAGCGGGTGATGTGGTCAGCCGGATTATGCCGGGGCCTCCTCTTGGCAGGCAGAGCGTCTACAGCGTCTGTACAGGCGTTTTAACTCGTTTTTCAGGGACAAAATCAAAACGTGAGAGACAAACGATGTCAAATCAAACGGCGTCTGAGAGCCGGGCTCCAGCTTCGCTCTGACCTTTTACACCAACAGACACGGCCCGTTCATCAGGTTTTAAAGTAGTGGACGCACTGGTGGCCGACAGCGGAATAGAGGAGTGCCTGATGAATGAGGATGCTCCTCCTCTTACTCCTCCTCCTCCTCCTCTTCCTTCTCCTTCTGTCCATCACCACAGAGTCCCTGCTGTGCTCCGCCCGGGTCCCATCAGTCCCTCTTCCTGTCCTGCTCCTCGCCCGTCTCCTCCACCTGCGGCCCCCCGGGGAAGGCGTGGTGGTACAGGTGCCTGTGATTGGCTGCTACATTGTACAGCTTGTAGAGAGCCTGAGGAGAGAGAGAGGGAGAGAGAGAGAGAGAGAGAGAGAGGGCAAACAGAAACTCAAACATCAGGATGCAGATGTGAAAGACCATAACACATCTCTGTTACATAATGGGGACCGAAACATAAAACATGCATGGATTCGTTCATTTTGTTGGACCTATCTATCTATCTATCTATCTATCTATCTATCTATCTATCTATCTATCTATCTATCTATCTATCTATCTATCTATCTATCTATCTATCTATCTATCTATCTATCTATCTATCTATCTATCTATCTATCTATCTATCTATCTATCTATCTATCTATCTATCTATCACACTGTTTCTCCATTATAGTGGGACATCTATCACACTGTTTCTCCATTATAGTGGGACATGAGCTACCTCAGGGGTCAAATGAAGTTGTTTTCTAACTATCTAGAGCAAGTTCTTTAAAATTAATCATATTAGTTTTGATTTGATTTAACCTTATTGTCATTGCACATGGTATAGGTATGGTATGGTATAGGCATCTAACCACAAATGCAGATTTATAGAGTATTATAGAGTAACAGACTATGAATAGAGTCAAAACGATGCAGTGGAAAGTACAGTAGTATGGATGGAATATAAACTATGCAATAGAACAAGAGCTAGGAAAATAGAACGCAAATGATTGCGTTGATATATAGTATACGAATACACATACTGGGCATGTGAAACATGATTCCATGTACAGTGATGACATAATGTGGAGGTGGAGGGGTAAGATGAATACACATCCTATCGTATTTGTCTGATCTACAGAAACTGATATGAGATAGTTGTCTTTCTATGTTGTCAGAAGAACCGGCTGCGTGTTTGCTCCGAGGGCTCAAACAAACCGACCAAAAGAAAACAAAGATTCTGCAGCAAACCTTCTGCAAACATTCCCACACACACACACACACATACACATACAGATGTACTGACTGGTTCACATACCTCGTTCGTGCTCCCCTGCAGAGGCGTTAAAGAGAATAGAGGACATAATGTCAGTAAACACACACACCTGTTGACATGTAGTACATAATGCATAGGAAGGGGCATGTCGCCCCCTAGTGGCTGGGTACTGTATCATTCAAGCTACCGATGAAGATGAGGTCATTGTTGATCTCTTTTTGCTTCATTGTTGAGTTCATTTACACATAGAAACTAATCAGTGTTAACTGATTGTTGGGCTCCAGCTTCTCCCAGCTTCTAAGACGATCAGGTCGTCTTGGGGTTCGGGGAAATTGTGATATCCATTGATTAAATACAAGATACTAATCAGCAGAATGATTAGGGATGATTAATTCATTAGCTTCACTGACTTCATGATTTAATTTAAGATTCTGTATCCTTATAATTCACAACAACATATTGAGAGTTTTTAAGAGATACGTTGTTGGATTTCTGGCAAAAATAATGAACAGCTATAAATAGTAATTTGTCAATGAAAACCATAGTAAGTGATGTGTGTGGGTTAGAAACAGGGCTGTGAACAGGGTGTGGAAGTCCAGAATTTGTTTTGTATTGTGTATATTGTATTTAAGGCATTTTAGAGCATGAAAAACTCACACTCACATGACACCTAGAAACCAAGCTATATAGCGACACTCACTCAGACATGTATCACGAATCAATTTTGGTGGTTAAAACTACAGAGCTCTGACCTCATCGGCCTCATGGATGGTCACAGCCATGTTGGAAACTATATATTATACATACTGATCAACATATTCAGTTTAGATCTGAGGACTTAGGACTGAGATTTGTGAGATTCTTTTATCTGGGAAACACTTTTGTCTGAGCTCATTTTTTGTCTTTTTCATTAAATTTTAAGCTTTTGTATCTGAGGCTTAAATTTTGGCATTTTTTAATTGTATCTGTGCATTGTGTAGTTAGTTTGTGTGTACTCGTTCATAGATAATCACACTGCAATATGCTATCTATCTATCTATCTATCTATCTATCTATCTATCTATCTATCTATCTATCTATCTATCTATCTATCTATCTATCTATCTATCTATCTATCTATGATTACTACAAAGAGTGTATCTAGCCATCCTTTTTCAGGTGTTTATTTCTATTCTATATAGGGCATATCTATCATCTATTCTATCTAAGGTGTACCATCTATCTGTTCTATATATGGTGTACATATTGATCTATTCTATATAAGGCTTATATATCTATCTACTCTATATAAAGCATATCTGTCTATTCAATATAGGATACATGTATCTATCTATTCTATGTAGGGTGTACATATCTATTCTATACAAGGTGCATATCCATCTATCTATCTATGTTGTTATTAAGTTATTTTTCTGTGCAAACTAGTAAGTCAGAGTTAGGTGCTTAGGTCAGACATTATTAATCGGTAACTTCTGGCCTACCTGGTCCCAGAGCGCTCCGGCCACCTGGTCGATGACGGCTCCCAGTTCCCGGTATTCCCCGGAGTAGCGGATGTAGGCCCAGGTGCAGAGGGTGATGAGCGCCAGACCCAGGATCATGTTACACAGGCTGGCGATGATGTCCACGCCCACAAAGCCCGTGATGCCCGCGGCCACGTACATGACGAAGATGACCACGAAGAGCGTGGCCGGCGTGCGGGCGGCGTGGAAAATGTTCTTGGAGTCATTGTGCTTGATGTACTGGACGAACACCTCGTCGATCTCGCCCTCCAGCTGCTGCAGGTAGCGACGGCTGAACTCCTCGCCTCCCATCTTCTTCACGCCGCGGAAAACCTGCAGCGCCTCCTCCCGGATGTTGCTGTGCCGCGCCTGCAGCTCGCTGGGCGCCAGGAAGGGACGGTCGCCCCCGCACACCTGGAGCAGGGAGGAAATGGTAAAATGGACTGGTTATCACGCTTGAACCTCCTGAGAAAGTAAAAAAAAAGTGTCTGTAAATGTATGTTTTTGTGTGATTTCTTATTTATTTGGGCCTTTAAAAACACCTTTTAGTTTCCCAGCATGTCCACAAAATATATAGAATATGAAAATAGAACAGAATTTGGACAAATGAGGACAAATAAGCACAATATGGTACTGGATTGGACTCCAGTTTTCACAGATTTTAGAGTCATCTTGATTGGGAGGAAGCCCAGGTAGCACAGGTGTGACTGTTCTCTCCTCCTCCTATTGAATGTGGTTGTTGTTATGCCGGCCATCTTGATAGAGAAGAAAAGTAAAGTTCCCAGCATGCAAACCTGTCACATGACACATCACTGGAAAGCCCAGGATTGCCTCTACAGAATACTATAGGGCTTAATAGAGTAACTTAAGGAAGACACATGTGAACAGTGTGTCCACTATGAAGGACATAAATGAATGGGCCGGGTCTCAGGAGGATATAGCACTTTTCTAGGCATCAAGTTCTGCTTAAAAATCCTTATCGGGCTTCTTTCACCCACCTCCTCCATCTTCTTGTTGTAGAGATCCTTCGCTGCCGCCACGGCCGCCAAGTTGTTCGCCTCTGCTGTGGCCTGTGGGAGGACACAGATGGAAAAACAGCGATTATTTTAAGGTTATACCAGATGAGATGGAGCAAAAAGAAAAAGTGTTCCTAATTCTATGTGTTCCACAGTTATGTGCTCACAGTGATGAATGTCGCTAAATCCACATATTAAAGTCTGCTTGTCTGTATGTCACTGTTTGACTTTCTCTGTCTGTTGTTACTGTTTGTGCTGCTTGCATCAGATTAACAATACACTACTTAGCGTTTCCTCTGTAGACTCAGACATTTAAGACAAAATAACAAGATAACATAAGATAAGACAAGATTAAATGAGTTTATCTATTCTGAGCTTACCTGATCTTAAAATAAAACAAGCTAAAGATAAAATAGGCTATGATTAAGTTAAAGTTGATTAAGTATAGAATGACTAGTGACTGTCAGTTTATCTGAGATGTTCAAAATAAGCCAAGATAAGATTAGATAAAATAAAATGGGAGAAACTAAAGTTAGCAAAATCAAATAAATACAGGCTCAAATACAGTATGTTCTGAAAAAAGAAACAGAGATAATGTAAAACAAACCAAGATAAGATAAGGTGTACTAAAATAAGAAATATTCTGCTGAAGTAAGCTAAAATAAGATGAGATAAGATACACTAAGTTAAAATTAAGTATAATAATTTTAAGATAAGATCAGATAAGACAAGATAAACCGGAGGAGAATAGAAACAAATAGTTGCGACATTGACTTTTCACATAAGTGAAAGACAAAATAACAACATAAGATAAGACGAGCTAAAGTAAGATTAAATGCTCTTATCTACTCTGTTCTTATCTGAGCTTAAAATAGGACAATCTAAAATAAACTAAAGTGAGTTTATCTCAGATTGCATTAAATAAAATAGAAATAAAAGGTTAAAAAAGGAAAAGTTAGATGAAGATCAAAGAAACTTATTTGCTACAAGATAAAGCTAAAGCTAACATTAGGTCAGGTAGATGAGAGAAGGTAAGGTAAGCACAGGTAATCAAATCAAGACAGGTTAAGATAATATCAGAAAGAATAAGATAAGGTAAACTAATCCAAAATACAGAAGGTAAATAAGAAAACCTATGCTAAATTAAATTAGAGATGAGAGATAGAAAGAAAGATTAGATTGAATAATTTCAGATAGGCTAGGATATGACAAGCTAAAGGCTACAGATATTTGAACCTTTGGATAATCTTCAAAACATCAAAACATATCCAAACAAAAGTAAAACCCACCTGTAGCATAGACTTTGGATGTGGCAGCTCTTCTCCTTGGTAAATTTTGATGTAAGCCTGAGATTTGAAAAAAATAAAGAAATAAGCTGCAATTAAAGGGACAGTACAAGTTAGTGTCAAAGACACACACACACACACACACATAGACACACAGTACAGGTTGGTGTGTCTCCCTCTAACACGCTCCCTGCTCTGACCTTGAAGTACTCCACCAGGCCTCTGCACGTGATCCTGCTGCCGTTGATCTCCTTCACGTCGATGTTTCTGGGACTGAGGAGCCAGGGAACCAAGACCTTCAGGTTGCTCAGGAAATCTCCGTCGATCTCTGGACGTTGTAGGAGAACACGCAGCTGGTCAACACGTACAGTGGCTGCTGATGTTCAGGTATAATCAGCTTCAAACGGCGAGTTAACCTTTAATTCTTCCATCGAAGAGCGGGTTGGTGGCCACCTTGAGGCCGGGGTGCGGCATCAGGAAGCAGGAGATGTTGGTGAAGCAGGAGTGGATGTGTTTGCGCACATTCTGCAGCTCCTCGTGCTGGTTCTCTGAGATCTGCAGCACAGACAGGTGAAGAACAACAACAGCAGGTTTTATACACTCTGACTTGGTTTGGTTCAGAAGATCTGTTTCCTAGAGACCACCGACCGAGGACTGACCTTCAGACGCTTCTCGAGGAACTTCATGCCTCCTTCTTGTCCGTAGGGAAACTCATATGGAAAGCTCCAGTCCCGAACCAGGAATATCATGGACTGGAAATAAATATGTTACAATGGTAAACACATCTTGCTCATTAACAGTATAAAACACAATCAAGCTTGTTCCATAAGTTCCTTGCAGATCTTTATCCAGTGTCCATGGGGCAAACTGTGAGGACATTTTAAAGTCTTAATAATGATTTAATGAGGTATTAAGTTTTGTTGGTTTTCAAGCTCCTTCCAAATAGTTTGACTGCAGGAAATATGGTGTATTTATCCTGAATAATTAACTTCACTTGTTGTGACCTGAGGTATACTTTAATGAACTTTGCCTTTGGTTTAATTTATTCTTTAGAGCTTTGTTCCTTCCCAGTTGGTCTGAGGACTGTTGTATTGTTGTGCTCTATAGATTAAGATCGTTAAAGACGTGATGTTGATAACAGCTTGGAATGGGGATGAGACCTTAAAGTTTTATTCTCGGAAAGTCAAGGACAATGTGTTTGTGTCCAATATTTTACTGGTACAAAGACTGACACACAGTACCTGGAAGGGTTTGAGGAACGTCTCCTCCATAGCTAATCTGCCATATTCGGTGAAAAGCTGAAATAAAACAAACAAGAGGATGTGAGGTGTGATCCTCTTGTCTCAGTTCGTAACATATCTGAAGCATTTATCTCTCTCGACAGATTTACCTGCAGGTGCTGAAGGTCGTCCTCCTGCACATTCTGCGAGATATTGTAGACCTGGAAAAAGACCAAACACGCTAGTCTGAACTGTAGTACTCTAACCGAGAAATGTTACACATTACAAGTAAAGTTTTGTTAAAATTGTCCCCACACAGCCTAAGTAACTTCTGTTTTAACAAGAAAACAGTTGGACCAAAGCTGTGCTAATGTTAAGGAGCCTCATAGAAGTGATGCAGTTAAAGTTTAATATTGCTCAGAGAAATGTAACATATTACAAGTAAAGTTTAAATGACACCCATCACAACAAAAGTAATGTTGGTTTCAACAAGAAAAGAGCTGCACAAGTGCTGCGCTAATGCTAACGCTAACGCTAACACCAACAGAAAGAGCACTGAGGAGCAAACAAGCTCCTTTACTGCTTGAATTGTGAGATGAAAATAGACTTGTTGCAGAGTATGCTGTGGACATGTAGCTACTGTGAAAACCCAAGAGAGACGCATCACATCCTATGTAAACACAGCAGAGCACCTGGCACTCTCAGCACGCAACCCTTAATGTAGCCTCCAAGAAGCTGCAATTAACTATGTCAATTGTTAACAATTCTACAATACCTTGTCACACTTCTTTCAGTGAAAATAACCTAAAAGTTTTAACCAAGTGTAACACATTGCAAGGTGTGTCTCCATTTTCCCCAGGTACCATAAAACCATGAAAACCATTGAAAATGGAAAACCATCACATGCCATGGTTATTTAATCATAACAAAACCATGGTTCATTTTCAAGAGGGATATTCTATTCATATTCTTGGGGAACATAGTAGGATTAATGCCCAATGACCAGTGTTGGGCAAGGATCTTACAAAATGTAATGAAAACCATGATATAACATGGTTTTAAAACCATAGTAGTAGAAGCATGAAGCACTATATGTAAACTACATCAGTACCACAGCTTCCATGTAGTGTTATGGACAAACTATGTAACTATGCACTTGCAATTACCATAGAAAAACCATGGTTTCTGCATAAAAGTGGTTACTGCATCCCAAAGTGATGGGATCCTACAAGAAACTTATGCAAACACTATAAATTGATAACTGTCTTGTTTAGAATGAGGTTCAGAACACCACTGTCCATGTAAACACAGACTCTTATTGGCATCAGAATAACGTGACTGCTGCAGTGGGAGGTAGAGGATGACCGCACCTGCATGGAGCTGATCATGGTGCTGAGAGCGAACACGGTGGCCGAGTCCCTCAATGTGGACTGGCTGTCGAACGTGCCCTGCGTGTCCATGAGCAGGACGGCGACCTGCGAAAACACGAGCAGACAGAGACTGCTGACCTCAGCTGCCAGGAGGACGTCACTCGTTTTCAGAGGAGAGCGAGCTGTAGCAGTGGGAGGGAGGGAAGAAAGGGTTGCGTCCCCTGAGGGGTAACATCAGCTGCTCGTATAAAATGGAGATTTTAAGAGAAAAGATTCTGGAAACTGCAGATAAACGTGAACATGAAGGTTGACGCAGAGCCACAGGCCAAGGTTAATGAAGTATCAGACACAGTTGCGTCTGTTTCAGCCTGAGGGACTTCGCAGTATCATCACAGACTTCTTCCTCCACCACTGAGTCAAAGAGAAACACCAAAGATGCGAGGGAAAGTCCTGAAGTGAATGCGAAAGTGGAACGAGAAGTAGTTCACACTATTTCTGTTTTCATGCAGCTGCTTTTATATGTTTACGTAACACTAACAGCTGTTGTGCACTTCTCCCGCTTCAAAGTTTGAATACATTAGAGTGAAAAAAAATCTGACAAAAACTCACTAAATTCTTGCTAAATATGTGTCTTACATATGAGGCAGTGCAAGAAAAGTTCCCCTAAGTGATGTCACCTTTCTCCCATCAGGCTTGTCCACCAGGAAAACCTCGCTCCAGATCTGGATCCCAGTGGTCTCCCGCTCCGAGCCGCCCCTCCAGGAGAATCCGGTCAGGGGCTCCTCTGAATCCCCGAGCCAGTCCTCAGAAGCCTGAACAGGCAAGCAGGTTCAGGAGAGTTGGCAAACACATCTAATATTATATCCTTCATTCTCCAATGTTCTCTCCATTATTCTTTCGGCTCATTTGTTTATCTTTTCTTTAAACTTTATTCATATACCACTTGTCATCAAGAGAGCAAGATTGTAGAACAAACTACAAAATAAAATAAATAAATAAAATGATCTGTTGATTCATCTATGTGCTGCATCCATTTTAAACTTTTGCAGACTGCCAAGATATGAGAATCAGACGGAGAAGCAGAATTACTGTTTGATGACAAAGATGTGTGTGTGTGTGTTAATATTCATGCATGCAAAAACAGAAGAGTCTAGAAAATATTCAGCCAGTGGCAGCCCCAGCAGACCATGATTGGATCAAGTGAAACCGCACCCTCCACCCGCAGCTGGATGGACAGATAGATAGATGATCTTGGTGCTGCGTTCAGGGGCTGCTCGGAATCTTTAACTCCTCAAGGACACAATGTGGAATGACCGGTCCCACAAGCAAAAACAATTCACAACATGGATGATTGATGTGTGACTTGTCTGAATGAGCACGATTCATACATGAATTATTTGTGTGCAATGATATTTGCGTTGAAGTTCTGATTACCACAGTTGTAGCTTCTAATCCAGATAGATAGATAGATTGACAGATAGATACTCACATATTTGTACATGTAGCGCAGCATGAAGTCCATGAGGAAGGACTTGCCCTTGCGGAAGGCTCCGGCCACAGAGATGGCGACCACCTCGCGGTCTCTGACCTCCTCGGACAGCAGGATGCGGCTCAGCGCCGCCTCGTCCAGCTCGAAGGTGTGGTCGTCTTTGACCAGCAGCACCTGCACCGGCCGGGCGCGGCCGTCCGGCTCCTCCTCCTCCGAGCTCCATTCGTACACATTTTTATCGCTGAGGGACCCTGGATATGAAAAAAAGAAGAAGGAGGAAATAAGAATTAGTGATGACTAGTGGTGCTGTCAGCTGGTATTGTGTGCATTTAGGTAAATTTTCTTGTATTTGACCATTATGTTCTCAATCTAATTCTCTTCTCGGTCTGTGATATGTTAAAAAGAGGGTGAAAGCCTGTGGACCAGTGTTTCATCAAGGCCTCAAATGCCTTTTTTGTCATGTCATTATGTTTGAGAATGGAGGATAATGCTGTATATCTACTGACATTCAGCTACAAAAGTGCAATTTTTGTGTTTGGTTCATCTTTCAATCAATTTTTTCTTGTGGTCTATATTCTATAAAGGGGTTATGAAGAAAAACAGTTGGTCAGTGTTTTATAAAGGCCATACACCCCTTGTTTAGTCCACACCTCAAGGATTTGCAGCTTATTGTCATAGAAAACTAAATAAACCAGAAAATATGTGAATTCCGAAAGATGGTGCAGAGGAAGAGCAGCAATGATGCCTTCTGGTATTTGTAAGCATATTTAATTATATGAGGCAATGCAAAGAAATGCCAAACCTCACAGACAGCCAATTTGCTCTCATAGAGAGCATAACTATATGCTAGATGCTAGAATTAGACTCTGAAATCATAGAGTTTTTCCCAAAAGTGAACTAATAGATTGCTCCAGTTCGGCAGAAACTAAATTGCAGATTAATGAACAAAGCAAATGGCTCAAACTTTTTCCTCTTCTTCTTCTTCAAGGCAGAGACCAGAAGCAAACTGTGTGATCCATTAAGCTCCGGAAATAGAAAAGTTGAGTCCATTATTGCTTCCTGTCAAGAACCCCCCCCCCCCCGGCTGGATCGATAGCAGCGGCAGCCTGCGAGCTTTGTTAATACTTCTAATGAATCACATCATGTATCCATCATCCCTCCATCCCTCCATCTCATCTGTTTGCATCCAATGAGATCATGTGCGCTCAGCTTCTTCCAGGCAGTGACTCAGGGCCTTTTTGCCTGCACACACACACACACGCACAAACGCACACACACACACACACATCTTCATTCATGTAGACTTTCTGTTCACACCTCAAGGAGAGTGAAATAAATCAGAGTATCCTCAAACACACACACACACACATGCCTCTCACTTATTCCTCTGATGTTCAGGATGTAATTGCAGATGCCTGCGGAGTCCGACCGTCAGAAGAGCAGCTCCCCAAAAAAAATTTTTGGAGGCTAGAGTGCTGAAAGATTAATGCACGGTGAATAATTGAAGGAGCTGAGGTTTCTCCGCCGGACCTGATCTAGTTGCTTATTATGCCGCTGCTGTTGTTTTTACATCCTCAAAAGAAGATTCACACGAAGACGTCAGAAGCAGCAGCAGCAGCGGCGGCACAATCTGCTCAATCTGGGTCAGAGCAGATCAACTCTGTGATGAGAAACAGCAGCATTTTCACCCCCTCTCTCCCTCAGCCCCGTCCACCCATCCAGCATCAACCGTCCTGTCTCCTCCACCTCTGCCAGGGCCTTGCAATGTAAACTTAACACAGCAGCTACGGACGCTGGGTGTCATCACAGCCATGGTGGAGGTGGTGGTGGTGGTGGTGGTGGTGAAGGGGGGTGATAACGATGACAGCAGTGGAGGGAGGAGGATGAGCAAGAACAGTGAGAAGCCACATTACATAATTTGACAGCAGATGCACCATAAAGCCATTATATAGCATCCCCAGGGTGATCAATAATCACATTAAAGGATGATTTTTCAGGCCTTTACGAGGCCTGTTATCCCTGCCTCCAGCTTGATTTTATTGCTGAACCTGATACAATTTTTTTTCCACCTAAAATGTCTGTTCCCTTTATGCCTGACTGAGCAATATTCATGCAGTGAGAGGAGCCACAAATAGATGGTGCACGTCTCTCCCTTGTGGTCGTGGGGGTAAGAATAAACACAGGGGCTGCAGCAGCATAGATGAAGGACCATTTCGTAGAGGTGGAACTGGCTAGGCTCTGGCTGCACCCTTCGCCCCGACAAGAGCAGGGAAAAAAATGACATATGTACGTGCGACAGGCAGTGAGAAAGCAGCGTATGGAGAAACGTATGAAATGTCGTACGTACACTCACCCCAGCTGTCTCTCTCCTTGCGGTGCTTCGCCATGATGCTGAGCCGAGGACCAGTCCGTTACTGAGCCACCGTGAAGCTCGGCGCTCATGGGAGGAGGGAGGATGCTCAGGCTCCGGAGGAGAGATGCTCGTATCACAGGACAAGGAGGAGGAAGAGGAGGAGGAGGGAGGGAGGGAGGGAGGGAGGAAGGGATGGAGGGAGGTTGTTTTATTCTCCGGGAGCTGCAGGGTGCTGATAGGCCAGCAGAGGGCGATGTTGTCTGTTGTTTTCCACTTTACAGCAAGGGCGTGTGCGTGTGTGTATGTGTAAGAGTGTGTATTAGTGTGTGTATGTTTGTATGTGTGGGTGTGTCTCTGTGTGTACGTGTGAGCGTGCATGTGTGTGTAAAAGTGCTATGTTGTTATGTTGAACTGAGTCTGCGTGTGTGTGCGCGCGTGCGCGTATGTATGCATGTATCTGCGTGTGTTTGTGTGCGCGTATTTCTGTTTTTATTTGTTTTGTTTTGTCTCTTCCGGCTCGGGTCGGTAGATGGCGGTAACGACAAAGAGATTGGAACAATTGTTGCCTTCGCGTGCCGTCGTAAAATAGCTTTTTAACACAAAGGAAAAGTACTGTCTGAACATTAATGTAATGAACAATGTTCAATATGCTAAACATGCACCTAAACACGTGAAAACTGCCACATACCACCTGAGTCAGGCAAAGCAAAGTGGCTTAGTAGTGCCATCTACGGACCAGCCCCTGAAATCCTTTTGAGCCCTAAAAATTTTAAACTTTGCACACATATATAACATCCCTAGGTGCACAAAAAGTCTCTTGGAGCCATATTCTAAACCAAAGAGCAATTCTGTTTTGACTGGAAGATGAACGTTGGCCATTTTAAAGCTTTGCAAATATTTGCAATCCTACTTGCATTTGCCAATTGTCTTCCAAATGTAATCATAAGTGATTAAGACATAAACAAGGTTAACTTGCCAAGTTTTTGAGTTTGTGTTGAAGCGCGTGCCCATTTTGGCTCCTCAAAGTTTGATTTGTCACCATGAAACAGGAAGTTGCATTAAATTTGCTGTAATTCCGCCATACTTTGCCCAAAATGTGTATGTGTACATCCATGTGTCAGTGTTGATTAAATGGCAGTGGTGCCACCTACTGAGAAAAGGAAGTGGCATGCTTTGTACTGTGTTGTACCACCAGGTTTGATCCAAGTCACTTCTCTTCATTCTTTAAGACCCCTAATGCATGTTTCTTACATTTTTCACCTTCTCAATGCATACCTATCTTCTGATTGCCGATGCCTCATGTCACGGTGTATTATAACTACATTACATGGTATGACCTATGACCTGCATTAATCCGGGGGGGGGGCTAAAACACTTTAGCTTTAATCATTAAATTAAATTCGCAGACATTTCGCATAACGTTTATGAGAAGCTCGAGCTTCCGAGGGGTCCCTGAATGCAACACCAGGATCCTACCGCTGCTGCTACGACTGCTGTGAGTCCGGAGAGAGAGAGAGAGAGAGAGAGAGAGAGAAAGAGAGAGAGAGAGAGAGAGAGAGATTAGTAGCAGACTGTTGCTCCATTCTGGCTGGTATTCACTGGTAGCAGCTTTATATGAACAATACTTGACATCATCGGTACGGTTAACAGGTCCGGTTTGACCGATCTGCGCTGGAGTTGATCTGCTCTAACCGTCAGTAATGACTTGTCAACGGGTGAAGTTACTGCAGTCATTCCTGGGCTCTTGACTCTGCTGGAGCTGAAGTTTGAGACTCTTTTTCTCCTCGAAAACAAAAGAGAAGACGCCTTTTCTTGTCTTTTATAACCCCCCTCCGCGTCTGTTGTTCGACGTCGCAGCGCAGTTGAAGATCTCGGATAAGATGCATAAAGCTGGCGGAGACCGTCCCCGGAGTTGTTAAAGGTAATGACTCCGGTTGGAAGTTGGAACGAAGCTAAGTTAGCAGCTAGCTGTTAGCATGGATGCTAACTCTGATAACTGTGCAGGAGCCAGTGATCGTGTTGTGCTATAGCTGTTTTCTGGACTGTTCCAGTGTCCTTATGTAGCTTTAGATGTTTGATATAGTTACACTGCTCGCTAATTTATTGAATATCACTTTCAATCCCCGTAGAGATTAAAAATCTAGGTTAACAGTGTTAAAGCGTGCCAGAATGTCATTATCTGCATCTGTTTATTTCCTGTGCATGATTTAAACGTTAGTTGAATTGGTACTCTCTCTCACCAACATTACCCAGTGCTTTTCTAACACTCCATTGCACTTTTCTCTCTCCTCCAGGACATGGAGCACCCTCTGAGTAGCAGCCATTAACTTCAAGCCAGGACCTTCCCTTCCCTTCACATCTGCAGCAAAACCACTGCCAATCAAAGATCCACGTCTGATCAATGTAAAGGATCGTTTTTTCCTTTTTCTTGCCAACAACCATGGACATCTTTCCCAGGCCAAGTGGTGAAATCCAGAGGAGGAACCCCCAGCACGACTTTGAGCTGATCCAGAGGGTGGGAAGTGGCACATATGGAGACGTGTACAAGGTTAGTTGTGTGTTTGTGCCACCAGAACCCCAGCCCCTTCCTCACATGCCTACAATCCAACCTCCTGGGTCTTTCCATCCGAGTCGTAGTGGTTTAGAACATGTGGTCGGCACATTTGACAGTAGCGAAGGAGTGAGGGGCCAAGTCCTGCATCAACACTGAGCTGCAGCACTATCTGCACCACAGAGTGGGACTCTAGTGGAAACCACGTTTTAAGTTGTCTCACAAGACTGACACAAAAGAAAGTGGGTCGTAATTCGATTATGGGAAATAGTGAATGGACTGGTTCTTGTGTAGCGGTTGTCTAAGTCTTAAGGACCACTCAAAGCTCCTTGCAGGCAGTCGCATTCAGCTATTTATGCACTGGTGGCAGAGGCAAACCTACACAGCTACCCTAACCAGTAGCTTTAACCATTCACACACATTCCCACCTGGTGACAGAGCATCAGGTGGGAATTTAGGGTTCAGGACATGTACAGTAGGCTGCACTTGGCTGGGATCAAACCACTGACCTGCTGATCCATGGATGACCACCCCCCCCCTAAAAAACAATTGCCCTACCAGTCGATAGCAGATTGACTGGTTCTTGTGTAGTGGTT
Organism: Karalla daura; assembly: GCA_029224185.1. Lineage (NCBI taxonomy): Eukaryota > Metazoa > Chordata > Actinopteri > Chaetodontiformes > Leiognathidae > Karalla > Karalla daura. The sequence goes on from CM055199.1 coordinate 17,100,364, forward strand.
TTGTTGTCTCCATGACCACTTCACCCATTCACAATCTGGTGGCAGAGGCTCCCCTACATGGTCCATGTGCTCAAATTCACTCTCCAATAATTCATAGACTGCAGTAAGGAAAAAGGTTGACAAAACTAGAGATGATAACTAAACTCTGTCTGTTCATAGAACGTGATTGATTCATTTGGGCCAGAAGACTTTTGAAGAGCTTTATTCATCCCTAAGAGACCTTGTGAAGTTCCACATCAACACAGGAGTAGGAATAGTGTTGGAGTGAAGGACCGTGACAAACTGTATGAATGCAATAAAATGGTGCAGAACAACTCCTTTCTACCAGATTGCACGAGAACATGAAGATTTAGGTATGCCAACACCAGAATCTGGGTGTATGCACATTTTCTTGCAAACGTACACTTTTATCAACTTGGATATGAGTCTAGATAATGAAAAATATGGACTCCTTTTCTGTATGATTTCTTCACCTGGATTTGCATGCCTCCCTTTGCTTGTTTTGAACAATCAGGGCCACTGTGTAGAATCCTGTATGCTGAACCATCTCTTCTAAGCACCCGTTGTATGCAAGGTCTCCAAAAGTATTAAAAGCTGATAAATTGGTTTTGGGAAAAATTAAGGCCCTTAAAAAGTATTGAAACGTCTGAAACAGGTTTTTATATTGAGTTTTTATGTTACATTCTGTTGGCTCTTTCCAAGTAGTTTGACTTTAGAAGGTCTGGTGAGTTTATGGTGAATAATCAAAGAGTCTTGTTGTGACCAGTGGTAATAAATGTTGCCTTTGGTTTAATTCATTCTTTGGAGCAGTGTTTCTTCCCTGCTGATCTGAGGTCTGTTTTAGCTTAAAATGGCAATGGAGTTTTTTTTTGCAAGGTCTGCAAGAAGTCTTAAAAAGGTAATGAAATTAACTGGAGGATTCCTGTAGATGCCCTGTCATCGAGTGTTCGGTTTATTTGGCTGCGTTTGCGTCAGTTCTCAACTGGATGCTACTGAATCTCACTTTTCATTTAAGTTCAAGTAACTTTTTGCCCCTGGGGGGGGGGGTTCAGTCCAACCATAGTAAAGAAAACACAAAATGTTGCAGGACAGCTGTTCTCTGACCTGGAACCTAGAATCCATCCTAAATCACTACAGAGTCTAACAGATTATGAATCCAGAATATTCCCTCTGTCCGTTCGCTCCCTCCAGGATCTCTCTGCTGGACAGCTTTCTCGTTTGTCTGTTGGGTCCGGGCTGTGATAGTCAGGTCCATCTCTTCCATACAAAGCGTCCGTGGCCCAGGCCCAGGCCCAAGCCCAGGCCCAGGCCCCCCACCCCCAGACAGGCCACCGGAGGAATGTTGCGCCTGGTATTCTCCCACAGCGCGGCTGGCTGCAGGGCTGCAGCGGGGGCTGAAATATGATCAGGCCCCTGTCTAAACATGCGTTTCACTGTGGGTGTGTTCAGGGGCTGCGCTGACAGCGGAAACACCTCTCAGTGGGAAAAAGTGCTCGTCTGGTGTGCCGGGGCGGGATCAGCTCAATTTCAATTCCTTTCCCTGGATGATTTACTCAATCTGAACCATGGAAATATTTTTTCTTGTTTTAAGAGGCGTTAATGATTAATTTGGAGTGATTAGAATGCAGCAGCGCTGGCTCTGTGTTATTATGACTGTGCTGGTAACAACTAAACCTTCAGATCTGATCATTTAAAGGGATGCTAACTTAGTTTAGCTTCCAAATAAGTTTGAGCATTATAGATCCACAGCAGATATCCTTCTGGAGATGGCAAATGTCTGTGTCCTTTAGAATATGTCAGATTAAACTTAAAATCTCCAAACTTTCTGGATTAAAGCACTAAAGCCATTTAGTGCAACCATAGCCACCATTTATGAAACAAGGCTATTTGAAGTAACAGCAACCCAAACAAAGTTTATGTAATTGACCGGCCGTAAAGAACATGCACTTCATTATGCAAGAAAGGTTGTTGTTGTTTGTCCACATTAGCATGTGAAATGCCACAGTGTGTGGGCAAGTGAAAGCGTGCTCAAGCCTGGAGTCAAACAAGGAGCCGAGCAAACCCCGCACACCTTGATATGAATTGTCAAAAGCTTCCTTGTTGTTCTGGCTTGGACCTGAGCAAAGAATCTTGTGGTTTTCACACTCTTGAAAGCCAATCTTAGATCTCTGCTGGCGCCTGTTTTCCTCCAGGCCTCGCCATCGACCTCGTGTCAGTTCTCGTCTCCTCGCTGGTGTGTTTTTCACGTGCGACACGTCTCAGTCTCACTTTGCTGAGCGGCTGTTTCAGGTTGTGTCCTCAGCTCGACGGTCGGCCCTGAACTTCCTCTTTCTGGCTTTAGTTTCTCAGGTCGGCGTTCAGAGCCTCAAGAAACAGCTACAGGACGTAAGTGGGATAATCACTGGCTGCCACAGCTCAGAGCTGGAAGAAATGCACAGTAGAATAACTTTCCCATGTGACCAGTAGTTTTTGTGGGGGCGTTCCTTTGTGTGGTGGTTAAGTGTTTTGTGTGTGTGTGAATCCCCAGCGCAGTGTTGAAAGGTGACCGTGCTGGAGGGTTTTTTGGTTCACGGTTGATTTAGCCGCTCGTCCCCATCGCCTCACTCCCTCGGATTAGGGAGCATCCCGTCTTGACCTGGATTTGGAAGTCAAGCGCAGCCCTACTTACAGATAGAAATTTCACAAACCAAAGACGTCTCGGCTGCCTCGGTTTCTCAAACCCTTCATCCTTTCGGGTGAGGTCACTGGCGTTATGAAATCTGCATGAAGGTGGCACAGCAGCAGAAATGCACAGGAATTTCAAGAATGAGCATCCTTGCGTAACGTGGAGATTGACTAAATGACAAGTCATGCACTGCAGGAGTATTTTAAGGTTTTACTGTCAGAGTCGGGGACAGACTGAGTAACAATGAGCTGAACTTCTCACCTTTCCTGGAGACGCCTGTTTAGGGAACTTTCAACCTGTTCTTGTTTGTCTTGATTCCTCTAATCTGTAAATACATGCACGCATCTGTTGATCTTGAGTTCACTCTGTGACACCTTCATCTTCCTCGTTTTTGCACCTCGCCACCAAATCAAATTCCTCACAGGCGCGTGACTAGGCTGTCATTACAGACTTGAGAATGTGATGTTGGGTGTGCGGGGATGCACGAGCTGTCATTTGTTCCTCCCCAGTCGGACGTTTTCACTTGACTTCGCACAGAGGCGAAGGACTCATCCACAGGGCTTTGCTGCTTATATAGGTCAGAAGTGTGACTCGTGGCACATCACAGTACACAGACATGAAGTATGCTGTGGTCTTCCCAACTGCTGAAACACACTAAAACCAACAGTAAAACATGAAGATCATACCAAAACGAGGCTTGAACAGGAAAATCTATAATGTCTTTATTCAATATCTGCTGTATCTTAGCAGAGGTATGAGTGTCTGCACACACATCAATACATTGTCTTTATTTGACATATTGTACACATCATATATATCATTTGATAGTGTAGACATATGTATGTAAGTGTCATGAGTATGTACATATTGTGCACTTCCTATGAAAACGTATTTTAAGACTCAAACAGCTGAATCCTGAATATTTTTCCTTCATACCTGAAATATTTGAGCACAGACATCAGACATGTTTTATAAGTATTGTACGCATCATATGCATACATAGTTAGTTTGTATTATACATATCTATTGCGTTTTGTTTCAAAAACAAAATATTTACTTGCCATGAAAACTTCAATTAATAAGAGAATCTTTTAACATCTAGAGTGTAGAATGTATTTGGACACCTGTTCATGTACTAACCACAGGTTTTGTCACTAAAATGTTGCATATTAGAAGTTGGACGTGTTCCTCCCGGCTGACGGTGTTGTGTCTGTGTCTCTCAGGCTCGGAACATACAAACCGGGGAGCTCGCTGCGGTCAAGATCATCAAGTTGGAACCAGGTAAGAACCATCGCCTGCTTTGCTTTTCAGGGTTTCCCGTCGCAGAACTGTCGTCTTTTGTTTTCTCAGAGTTGAAAAAACGGGAGAAATCTGGAAAATAAGTTTCGGTTTTTTCCATGATCCATTAAGGAATGCAAGAAAAGGGGAAAGCAAGGGGCCATTCATGAGACTACAAATATTTACGTCCTCTCCACAACAAATCATACTGCTCTGTGTGGATGGCGTTGAAATGGTTTGGATGTTTCCTCCCTGTGCCTGTCGCTGGGGGCTGTGCTGCTGACCTAGTGACAGAGTCAGTGCGATCCAGATTAGTGGGATTACGATGAGGGCTTTATGCCATCAGCCACCAGACTGAGCTCAGCTGATTACCGGCCAGCGAAGACAGAGATTCACTGCTGTTTGTTTTCCCTCTCATTCACCACGCCGCTGTTCAGCCGTGGGCGAGGGGATGTGGCACCGGTGGCGGCCGGGGACCTGTTCCTCTGACGTCCCTTTGGTTCTTACGAATCCCTCGGTGCTCCGTGCTTTTATTTTGAAAGGAAAACTCTGAATCTGAGGCTGGAAATTTGGGGGGGGAAAAAGAGACAAAAGCAGGGAAATGGAATCGCAATGAAGATACAGTTTAGAGCTGCATCATTTTCAATAGCGATTCATCTGCTTATCGAGTTTTTAACTCCATGAACTGTCAGACACTAAACAGCACAAACAATTCACACCAGACACCAGAATATTGCACCTGCAAGTGAGGCTTAAGAATTATGATCTCATGGCAAATATATACCATTCATTCATACCATAAATATATACCATGCTTTACAGTACAGAACTAATTCACAGAGCTCTAGGAGAATGAAACTAAGGGTTAAATCAAGGTAAAACTGGTTGAGAGCAAATGTTACAGGGAGGTTTTGTTAAGTCAAAAAAAACATCTCAAATACCTGCAGACCTCGTCTTTACAGTTGCGTAACCCGGGCAGGTTTTTTCCTATACGCATCTTTACACACCGTTCGGGTTTGCTCTGTTTATGTTTGCTTTATGGGTTTTTTTTTAAGATGAAACCGGGATTAACCCAGCCCAGGTCGTCCTGTTTAAGCAGGATTCTCTTTTCTTAACCCTCACCTTTTCTCTGTTTATCTCTTTCTCTCTCTCTGTCTATCTCTCTCTCTGTGTCTCTGAGAGTCACACCTCACCTGCGCCTCAGGTAAACACCTTTTGGGTGGACCGTAAGACTCAGAACAGGTTTGACCAGGAGTCAGCGAAGTTCACAGACTACAAGGGAGGAGGAGTGGTGGTGGTAGTGAAGCCCTCTAGCTGCAGGGGTTGGAGGCAGAGCAAGTTAATCTGATAAATTAGGGTCAAAATGCCTTTAAGATCAAAGAGTGGACAGGGGGTCCTCACTCTCCAACCACTGAGAGAAGATGGAGAAAAAAAGACTTGAGTCTCTTGCAGATCACAAGCCTTCAGTAACCACTTCTCTCACACACTGTTACTTCATCTCCTCTTCTCCAAACAGTTCATTTTTTTGGTTTTGTCATTGCCGTCCCTGAACTGTTGGCCTCAGTTTCCTTATGAAACTCCACAGCAGTCTTTTGTTCGATTAGCTCCTCTGTCAGAGCAGAAGGCGCAGGTTTTCTGTGGGGTTTTTTTTGTTTGTTTTGTTTTTTGTTTTTTTTACCCCTCGGGTTGTTTCATTCTTGGTTTTAAATTTAGTCCCATCTTGAAAAACGTCTTAACCAAACGTCCCTGCGTGAGCCAACGAGGATGTTCGGAACGTACAGAGAAGCGCTCCGTCTCAGAGAGGAAGTGGCTTCAGCTGTTTGGTACCCGCTCACCGAGAAGAGAAGCACAACGCCACTGGTTTATATATATAAATGCATACGTATATATAGCTTTGTTTTTTTTGCTTCTTTTTTTTGACCATGTCTCAGAAATGTTCCATTTCACTTTCTGTCAAGAGGTTCATGTGAAAATGTTCATCAACAGCGAATCACGTAATTAAGTCATTACGGAAGCGGCTCTATTGTAGTCACACTCACTCAGAATTGACTAATTTGCCCAAGAATTACTTTTAGTTATCTGCATATAAAAGCTAGAAAACGCGATTACCTCCCCATTATGTAATCCTTATTTTGATAGAATGATCAAGAGGAGATAGAGTGAGTGGTGGAGTGAAGCCTTGGCACGTATGACGTCCTGGCTTCAAAGTACATCCATCCATAGTTTTACCGGCTTCATGCCCAGGGGTGTCGTAGTGGCGGGAACAGGACTTCCCAGAAAAAACAAAACGACGCAGAGACGTGCAAACTCCACATGGCAATCTTGTGTTGATACAGCAGCACCAACCACAGTGTGTACTGGAAACTAGACATTCAAACCAAATCTGTCTGGGCGAATATGGCTCTGTGGCTGCACCGTCTTTGATGGATCTAATGGTACAAATATCCTTGAGCAAGATACTCAAACCTCAAACTGTCCTTCGTACCGCATCAGGTGACGTCCTGAGAGTTTATGGGAGCTATGGCTCATATGCAAAACAGCCTTTAATGGAAGCAAAAAGCTAGTGTCTCCCTGTAAGTCACTCTGAATAAAAGCATCTGTTAAAAAAAGCTTTAAACCTAAGAAGTGGTTCAGTCTGAGTCACTGTTGTTGTTAAGCCACAGTATCAAGAATTACAATGAAGCAGCTCACGGCAATAACTCATCAAAGTCAAGTCTAAGGCTTAGAGCGATAGGACCGTGGCTCAGTGCCAGACAAATGAGAGAAACCCCAAGAAAAGGACTCGGATGGGAAGTCGTATATCGATATCAGCCGCCGGAGCACCGAGTAAATCCAGCATGAGACCCTTGAGGACGGAGAATTAAAAGCTCTTTATATCTCCTGGCTGTGGAAGAGGAACGGCAGTAAAAACATGCCGACTCATCGCGGCCATTAAGGCCTTCATCAGGGCTCGTAAATTCACCACACACACACACTGTGCGTACAGTTCTTTGTGTGTTCATAAGACATCTCCCCTTTGACCCGTGCTTCCGTTTGCCCAGCAGCATCTCAGCTGTGTTAAAGCGAGGTAAACATCTCAGTGACATGTTTCCTCTTTTGATTAACAGGGGAGTAGCTGGTCGTATTCCTTATTTTTAGTGTCGTCAACAAACCCCAGGAAAACGTTTGGTCTGACCGGCCTGAATACTTTCTCACTGCCTCATTCTGCGGCACCAGAAACCAAGTTCAGAGGCATCCAAGGAAAATCCTCAAGAGATGTTTACTTTTGTTCTAGAAAAGGCTCTGTAACTTCCTCAAACAACCTCCCGGTTTTTGTTTACAGAATTAGAAGTTGTCGCGCTCTATTTGCCAATCTTGAGTGGTTTAACGCACCTGTGATCCTCTCGTCGCCGTTCGGGACAAGCAGAAGAAGCAGAGGGAAAGCGAAGGAGTACAAAGAAACGAAACGGCAAACAAGTGGCACAAACAAGCAGAGAGGAGCGAGACCTGGCTGGGCTGGGTGGTACTGATTATGGCCTGAAGAGGAGTTGTGCAGCCGTGACCACAAAGGCAGAGTCATCGCTGAGGTTGTCTTGAATCCACGGATGACGCAGAGTGTCACAGGAGCAAGATAGTAGATCATGGGGGAGGAGGATGGGTATTTAGGGGAGTTTCAGGTCATTAAGAGGTTGCAAAACGAGTGTGTGTGTGTGTGTGTGTGTGTGTGTGTGTGTGTGTGCGTGTGTGTGTGTGTGTGTGTGTGTGTGTGTTTGCCCCTTGCCATGTGAATTGTCCATTGAAGGGATGAGGCTATGATTTACAGACTTTCATCGCCGAACAAGCGAGACAAACGCAAACCATGTGACGCTTTATTTTAACTGGATGACTCTGACTCATAAACAGAAAATGCGATGTTAATGTAATGATGTTTTTAAAGGGGGAAACTAGAAGGAAAAAGAACAGTTTTTCATACCACAATGGACAAGCTTCAAGATATTTGACTCGCTCTGACAGAAGCATTCAAACATCGTACTTTCTCAATCGTGTATAATTTCAGAAATTTTAATAGCAACTAAACGTTGTGAGAGAGAATATGACATAGAATGTGAGTGTGATGTAAACTGCTTCGCCACACACCCCCATAACAGATTACATGTGCCTGTCTAGGTTGAGTCACACAAGCCAACGACGACACAGGACTCTGAGGTAGCCGTTTGACTCCTCCTCTGATTCATACGTACATGTATTGTAGATGAATTGCTTCTTGTTCTACTCACCTCAGGAAAAGGTTGCGAAGCTGTGTTGTTGAGCAAGGGCCGCTAAAGTTGTGTCATCATTCAGGCGCGACAGCCAATCAGAGGAAAGCATTCATGTGGCTGCTGGATAAACATGAGGCAGATTTGTGAAGTAATGCACCGTTTTAGTCCTCCATCTACTGATAGGATTGGTAGCATAGCATTTCAGAACATGTTTAATGTCTGTGGTAACTCCACAGAACAACTATTCTACGTCGCCTTCTCAAGTGCAGCAATGTCGGTTATCTTTGCAGACATTATCTCAAATCCTCTTTCAGTCTTCTGATGTCACCAAAGGCTCAAATTAGTAGCTGACAGTAAGGAAACGAGCCGGTTTGTTGTTTATCAGCTCCACACTTCGGCATTCCAGGCAGGCTTTAATTCAGAAGCTGATGTCAGAGAGAGACAGAGAGCAAGAGAGAGAAAGAGAGACCCAGAGAGTGAGAGACAGGCACAGACAGAGAGACAGCGAGGGAGAGAGAAAGAGAGAGGCACAGAGAGGGAGACAGAAAGAGAGAGCCAGAGAGTGAGAGACAGGCACAGACAGAGAGACAGCGAGGGAGAGAGAAAGAGAGAGGCACAGAGAGGGAGACAGAAAGAGAGAGCCAGAGAGTGAGAGACAGCGAGGGAGAGAGAAAGAGAGAGGCACAGAGAGGGAGACAGAAAGAGAGAGCCAGAGAGTGAGAGACAGCGAGGGAGAGAGAAAGAGAGAGGCACAGAGAGGGAGACAGAAAGAGAGAGCCAGAGAGTGAGAGACAGGCACAGACAGAGAGACAGCGAGGGAGAGAGAAAGAGAGAGGCACAGAGAGGGAGACAGAAAGAGAGAGCCAGAGAGTGAGAGACAGGCACAGACAGAGAGACAGCGAGGGAGTGAGAAAGAGAGAGGCACAGAGAGGGAGACAGAAAGAGAGAGCCAGAGAGTGAGAGACAGGCACAGACAGAGAGACAGCGAGGGAGAGAGAAAGAGCGAGGCACAGAGAGGGAGACAGAAAGAGAGCTAGAGAGTGAGAGACAGGCACAGACAGAGAGACAGCAAGGGAGAGAGAAAGAGAGAAGCACAGAGGGAGACAGAAAGAGAGAGCCAGAGAGTGAGAGACGGGCACAGACAGAGACAGCGAGGGAGAGAGAAAGAGAGAAGCACAGAGGGAGACAGAAAGAGAGAGCCAGAGAGTGAGAGACAGACACAGACAGAGAAGTAGACAGGAAGAGAGAGAGAGACAGAGTGACAGAGAGGGAGACAAAAAGAGAGACAGAGAGTTACACCAAGAGAGACAGAGAGAGGGGGAGCGAGACAGAGACAGAGAGCGAGACAGAGAAAGAGAGAGAAAGTGAGACAGACAGGGACAGAGAGAAATGGAGAGAGGCAGAGACAGACAGAATGACAGGGGAGAGAAAGAGACACAGAAAGAGAGAGACAGAAAAATATAGACAGACTGACAAAAAAGAGAGACGGAAAGAGGGGGAGACGGAGAAAGAGAGACAGAGTCTGACCCCTCCCAGACCCACTGAGAACAAGACTGATGTTCAGTCTCTGTCGGGTACAAACTGTTTGTGTGCTCCTAAACAGCCCCTGTGGTCCGCAGCATTTCCCATTTAGACCTGCTCTTATGTTTTTAGCCCCCCCCCCGGGCACACACACACACACACACACACACACACACACACACACACACACACACACACACCTCGTTCAGCCAGGGCCCAGACCTCAGAGACCACCTGGTCAGGCTTCCTTCGTGAGATGCACGCCGGTCAGAAACAGGCCGCAAACACCCAAAAATTTAACTCGACCGATGCACGCTATTTTTGAGAGGCGACTGATTTTTTTTTTTTTTTTTTTTTTTTCTTAGCAGCCACGAAAGCATGACCTTGTTTATATGTAGCACAGTCCAAAAACAGGAGGGTCTAAAACGGAGATGAAAAACACCAAATCTGAGAAAAAAAGAGGTGCTTTGCTCCAGGGCACTACAGCCATGGGGGGGGAGTGGGGTTTGAACCTGTGACCTTTGGGTTTCAAAGCCGGGTCACCAAGCGGGACAGTTTCACCTGAGTAGATGTCTCGAATTAGCAGTGGGGAGGTGGGCTGTACCATACAGTTTTCTTTTTTTCTTTTTTCTTTTTTCTGGCTGTGATTAGACCCACCGACCGCGTTTAGTCTGGACCGACGGTCCCGATGACGCCTCCGTTGATGGAGTGCTGGAGGCTGGGGAGCTGGCAGACTCTGCTCATCTCAAACTTCCCAGTCAATGTATTCCCGGGCCGTGTTGCAGCGCACTTGGGAGCAGCTGAGGCTTTACATATTTCAGCCCGTCTCACTTCCTCCCGGGCGGATATGTGAAGCGTTCGGGGCTGGAAGGAGCAGCCCTGGGTGTCGGTCTGCGCCGCATACGCTGTAAAAACAGCACGAGGTGTGCCCCGCTATTGTTACTGGCTGCTGGGCAATCTGCTACAGAGGCGGAATACTGAACCGCACAGTCCGCAGGGAATCTGGGAATACCGTGGTTCTTTGGCTAGAAGAAAGATTCTATGATGTTTTTCTTTATTTTGTTTTCGGTGACAAAAAGGTTTTTACAGGCGAATCACAAAATGTTGTCGTCCTTTCACGCGCACTATCTTCTTTATTTTTTTACTGTTTTGTTTATTTCCCCCCAATGGAAAATATCTCGTTTCAAAATGTGGAGACGGGCGGGGGAGAAAGGAGGGAGGGGGGGGGGGAAGAAAAGAAAATGAAAATCTAATTTTTTGTCCATGTGTCTGTGTGATTTCTCCCTCTGTTTCCAGGGGATGACTTTTCCATCATACAGCAGGAAATCTTCATGGTGAAGGAATGCATGCACCACAATATCGTGGCCTACTTTGGGAGCTACCTCTGGTAAGAGCCACTTTAAAATATTCCTGCTTTGTCATTTTTATACACAGTGATTTTATTTTTTCCACCCCTCTCTCTCTCTCTCTCTCTCTCTCTCTCTTTCTATCTGTCTCTCTCTCTCCCCCCCCCCCCCCCCCCTCTCTCTCTCTCTCTCTCTCTCTCCCTCTCTGTCTCTCTCTGTCTCTCTCTCTCTGTCTCTCTCTGTCTCTCCCTCGACCTCTGAGGAATGCATATGTCGCTGGCCGCAGCCTGAGCGTCACATGACATGTTTAATTACTGGGTCACACCTGTGTGTGAAAGTATGACTCAAAGCGCTGGAACTGGGCAGACTGGTGCTGGCGAGGCCCTGCACTGCCAGGATGCAGTTTGCTTTTCTTTTTTTCTTTTTTTAATGCATGCAGCCCGAGTGTTTAGCAGCTGCCGTTCTTCAGGGGGAAGTGTGAGCCGGTCCGCCCAGCGCTGCCTCCTGACTTCCAGCAGGTCTGACTGGAATCCGAGCCTCTGATCTGTTTTTATGAGGCCCTGAGCACCAGAGCTAGGCACGTTCTTATCACAGCGGGCGCGTCCTGTGGCGGCCTGCCACCCAGACGGTAGAAAACCCAAATAAAGCGTATTCGAGGGAGGTTTGGCGTTTTGTTTCTCGACAGTGAGACACGGCCTAAAGGTGTGAAAAGTGGCACAGTTGTGATGGAACATCTAGGGCAGTGCACCGCCGACACCTCACTGACCGGGTGTCACAGTTCGATCACTGGCGTATTCTTAGTTTCTCGTCAGCGGTTGTGACGTCACTTTTTGACTTCCCCTCCTTCCTCAGACAGCGCAAAGACAGCGTCCATTGAGCCGCTTCCTTCTTTGCTGTGAGAGCAAGGTGCCGGGTGAAAGAATTTCTGGCTCATTTCAGCTCGGCTTGTTCTGCAGCATCACAGTGGGAGTGCTCGCGCTGCTCACTTGCGGTCTGCTATCTGTGTACATGTTTGGCAGCTTATCTCTGCTGCAGAGCGCCGGTCCACACCTGACTGCTCCACTGCTGTGGTTGCAGTTTCAAATCACTGTTCACGTTGTGTTTTCTTTTATACTCAAAGATGCAAAATGCTGATAAAAGACAAAGGCAACGTGTTGAGCTTAATGTGTATCAGTACATGGTACAAATGCACAAAACTGGAGTACAGAAAGTCATCTTAAAAAGGCTGTCAGGTTCTCATCACACATGTGATTTCTCTAGTTTTATTATGTTTGATTTTGTTCATTTATTTATTATATATTTGTATTCTTATTGATTGATTTGTTTTACAGTGACTTATTGCAAAGTAAGTGTGTCTGACTGACTGGGCAGCAATGGTCCCTGACCTAATGACTTTCCCTTGGTTTCATTAGTCGAGAGAAGCTGTGGATATGCATGGAGTACTGCGGCGGAGGATCTCTGCAGGACATCTATCACAGTGAGTTTCTCTCTGATTCATCTGGGCTGTCCTGTTCAGCGATGTCCACTCTGCAGATCACCTCCCACCCCTCACTGTAACCACAAAATGCTGCCCGAGGTCTGAGCTCTTTAGAGAGAGCGTTCATCCAGACTGAGTGGCTGAACAAATATGGTGGCAGGACGCGGTGTGGCAACCCGTTCCCCCTGTAGACATAAAGAGCTCATTGTAAGCTAATAAACACTCCATCCCTCACGGTGGACTTTGAACCGGCAAGATGCAGTCGGTAAATATTGTAAAAAAAACCCTGTTCATACACTGATCTGGAAACATTGTGTCACCGCAGGCACGGGACCTCTCTCAGAGCTTCAGATCGCATACGTCTGCAGAGAAACTCTACAGGTGAACACATGTTCAAGTCACACCTGGTGTTTCAGCCATAAGAAAGTCGAACTCAAAGCGAATATGTGTGTGTTCCCCTCTCTCTGTCCAGGGTTTGGGCTACCTGCATACCAAGGGCAAGATGCACCGTGACATCAAGGTACTGTACCGTCCTTTCATGTGCTGTTAACTGCAGCTGCTTTCACACCCGGATGGTCTGGGACTCGGGTCCGAGTACACCATCATGCCGTCCACTCGGGTTACCAGTTATGGTGTGAAAGCGCCCTCATTGACTCCTCTCTAAGATGAAGGCTTTCACTGCTGCTACTCCTTTCAGTTCAGTTCTGTTGTTTGGTTAAGAGAGGCCTCCCCTCAGTACGTAAATCCCACAAAGGTGGCGCTGACAGCGCCCCCAACTGGCCAGGAGGTTCAGTCGAGTCGGTGGATCTTTTTAGTTCGACATTGATCTGAGGGGAAAATGTATTGACACGCATTGACGCATCGACATTATTGCGCGCCTCCTTATCAACTTGTGAAAAATATCGTGACAGTGATTGTATCCAACAGAAGCTCCTCTTGGATAGTGGAGAAGAAACGAAACGGGTAAGGATGATGAGTAAAAGCTGCAGCGGCCTGAGAACAAGCAGCATCACTTGGGACTGGTGTGTGTGTCTGTGTGTGTGTGTGTGTGTGTGTGTGTGTCCCCTGGAGGAGTCCAGAGGTGCGACTCTGTCAGTGGTGCGGTGGCAGCGCTGCAGAGGTGTGAAGTGAAGTTGCAGGAAAAAACGCATCTGAGGACGTGCTCGCCCCCACATCATATGACTAATGGTGTCACTTTCGATGGTTTCGAGGTTGAGCCAAAGTTTGATCATGTTGTTGCTTGCACGCTCACACACACGCACACGCACACGCACACGCACACACATACACATACACATACACACACACACACACACACGCACACACACATTTACACTTACAGAGGCAGGAACCTGAGTAGTCTCATGCGTTATCAGAGAAGGTCAGGGTTAGACCTATTATCTTAGCTCGCTCGATGCGGCAAGAACTTCCTGTTTCCCTTACTCTCACCGCAGGATGCCACCAGAGACACTGTCAGTCACAGCCAACAGAAACACCGACAGTGGAACTATCACAGCACCGTGACACAAGAGACGCTCTGCCCCTGTCGAATCAGGAACGGGCCAGAAATGAACAGAGGTGGAGCCGAGAAGGGTCGAAAGGAGTCCAAATCACAACACCATCAGCTGTCTGTCAGAGCGCCAAACGACACGACACTCAATGAAGGAGAAATTCTGACAATTTCATCTACAATTTTGTAGATGTTCCCATTGAAAGTTATCATCATTTTCACAAAATATTGCATCACGGTTTATTGGATCTAGAAAAAGCTCCACACCATGTTATTTGAAGTCAACTGGTCATGTGACCCTGTTTCTTGGCCTGTGACGTGCAAGTGTGAAAAAAGTGTTTCCGCTGTGCTTTTGCAGCAATTACTACATTGCTGTAAAAAAACCACCTCATGATGATAATCATCATGATCATAATTAGTTCCATCACATGATACCCATGTCCCTGGGTGTGACAGGTTAAGTTACCTGTTAAACACACCCGATGTTGCACGACTGTACGACCCATGAGCCACATTTCTAGTGACATTTAAAGACTTAAATTGTCTGTGTTTTCTCTCTCTTTTCTTTGTGTTTCACAGGGTGCCAACATTCTTCTCACAGACAACGGGGATGTGAAGTTAGGTAAGTTGCCGTGCGGCATTTTTAAACCTGTCCAGGACTCGGAGTGCTCGGCAGCTCTCCTGGCGGCGGGGCTGTTACATAAACTGAAAAGCCCTGTCAATCCTCCTTACAGCCGACTTCGGGGTGGCGGCCAAAATAACAGCCACCATCGCTAAACGAAAGTCCTTCATCGGGACACCTTACTGGTGAGTGTGTCGCCCTGCAGCATCAATCACCCGACGTCTCTCACACCCTCTCTCTCTGTGTGTGTGTGTGTGTGTGTGTGTGTGTGTGTGTGTGTGTGTGTGTGTGTGTGTGTGTGTGTGTGTGTGTGTGTGTGTGTGTGTGTGTGTGTGTGTGTGTGTGTGTGTGTGTGTGTGTGTGTGTGTGTGTGTGTGTGTGTGTGTGTGTGTGTGTGTGTGTGTGTGTGTGTGTGTGTGTGTGTTGTCACTGAATCACTGTGTCACATCTCAAGTGTCTTGGAAGAGCTTTACCGCAGGAAGTGCGAGGCTTTTCCTGACCTAAAATCATTTCCGTTTCCCATCCCATTGTTAGAATACCTATCAGTTTTGGGTTTTTTTTTTTTAAGGAAACCTTCCCCTAACCGGCCTCTACTCCTCACTCGTTTCTCTGTGATGTCTCCTCTCTTCCCGGACTCGTGCAGGATGGCTCCCGAGGTGGCGGCCGTGGAGAAGAACGGCGGCTACAACCAGCTGTGTGACATCTGGGCGGTGGGCATCACGTCCATAGAGCTGGCCGAGCTGCAGCCTCCCATGTTCGACCTCCACCCCATGAGGTTTGCGCGCGGCTCTTCTCAGAAACCATCAGTCAGAGCTTCCTCAAACAGTCCAGGCACAGTCTGTCACCGTCACCCTTGCTCAAACGCTGCAGGCCACGATGATTCATTCGCACCTTAAACGGCCATCTCATCTCGATTAAATCGAAGCGCGTTGGCTTCGGGGGACCTTGCGTAACCTCATTCGCCTCTCTCTGTTCTTTTTCGCCAGGGCTTTGTTTCTGATGTCCAAGAGCAGTTTCCAGCCTCCAAAGCTAAAAGAAAAAAACAAATGGTGATTTTTTTTTTCTCCCCTCACAATACTCATCATTCACCTCTGGAGCCGTTTCCCTCTGAAATACTAAAATCATGAACATCCTCTCGTTCCCCAGGTCCACTGCCTTCCATAACTTTGTCAAAGTGTCTCTGACAAAGAACCCCAGGAAGAGGCCCACGGCAGAGAAGCTCCTATCGGTAATAAACCTAATTTTAGCACGTTTCCGACCTCATTAAAGCATATTTCCACCCGTACTTCCAGGCTGTAGCCTGTGTGCTGCCTCTCGACAGATAGATCCCGTCGTCACTAACAGTGCACGTCTCTGAGGACAGGCGTCTCCTCCTGACGGTCCAGAGCCTGATGATTAACGCACACAGTTTAATTAACTCTGGAACCTTGAAACTGGAGCTCCGATGTAACCTTTGATGTTCCAGCCTCAACGGATGGTGTGTTAAACACTGTCACTCTAATTCCCGCAGCACGTGTTTGTGGCCCAGACTGGGCTGACGAGGAGGCTCGCCGTCGACCTCCTCGATAAGATGAACAACCCAGACAACCACCAGCATTACAGCGAGGTGGACGACGACGAGTTCGAGGTACAGACACACTGCCTCGCATTCAGTTAGAAAGACAGTTCAACGCACAGTCCACCATCTGAACAGAGATTAAATGGAATAGAATATTCCTTCATTCATCCCCCAACAGGGGATATCCAATATCCAATAGATAAAAGAGATATGAGATAAGAAGATAAACAAGGTTAAACAACATTGAGCATTATGCATAAAGCTTAACATTAAAGATTAAGGTGAGCAACGTTTTGATCAGAAGGTCCAGTCACTCCCTCTGAAATGCAGTGATTCTAGACCTCAGAGCATCATGCGAAGTCCGCCAGACGCTCCATTTCCATTCCCAGTTTTTGCAAAATGAAGGTGTTTCAAGTCTTGATAAGTCTTTTCCCCACAACCTCCTTTTTATAAAATCTGGTCCAATGAGTCCACTCCACTCTGAGGAAGATGGACATTGAAGCCGTTGTTTGATTAGATATTTTAGATCAGATGTAGAAAATGTTCAGTCTCCCCACATGATTGTGTCTTAAGCACACTGGTCATGTGCCTGGTGATGCGTAAATGTCTTTTGGGATGAACTTCTTTATCGACGTGTCTGAAAAACCACCTCATGAGAATGTGAAAATATTCATTGTGATGCACTGTTTCTATTCTCTTCATTGTGATATTTTGCTTTTTTGCATTCCTAGCTGTGCTGGAAACACACAGATGCTCTGTATCTGCAGTGAATGTTAATATTGAAGTTTTTCTTGTGATCTATAAACTTCCCCTCCCCGCCCCCCGTTTTCTTCTCGATTCTCTCCGGCGACATTATCATTCCGACTGGAATCAACATCACATTATGTGGCAGCCAAAGAGGTGGTACCAGCGCCTCTTTAAAAGGCTATTGTGCTCCCCACACACACACACACACACACACACACACACACACACACACACACACACACACACACACACACACACACACACACACACACACACACACACACACACACACACACACAGCCCCCCCCACCCCGCCTCCCTGACAGCAGCAGCACTGTGTTGGCTGCGATGAATGAAAAAACCCTGAAGGCTATTGACTGCAAGCAATGGAGCCCGTTGGAAACAAGCAGCCTCTGGGATGCATAATAATGCAACCATTGCAAAGAGTCGCTCCCAGTTCCGACGCCAGTTTCCAGAATTTGTTTCTCCGATTTATTTCAACAGGCACACCCGATATTTGTGCCAAAGCACTGAGAGCACACAGGGTACCAGAACACGATGTGGCAACACTCCCCACAGCCACTTCCTCTGTCACCTGCTTCCTCATCTGCACGTCTCTTGTCCTCCCGCAGCCCCTCTCTGCTGTCAGGCAAACCATCCGCTCCACCAACAAACAAGCCAGAGCCGAGAGGACGCGCTCCGAGATCGACTGTAAGTGAACACGCACACCAAAAGCAAACCCCCCCCCCCCCCCCCCCCCAGCCCCGGCCCCGGCCCGTCGCCGGCCATCACGTCACTTAGCCAGACGCTTCAGCTGGATAGACGGGCGCGGCGGCTTGTCCGAGGGGTCATCCCGCTAATCCCAGCAGAGCGCCGGCTTGGCCCGTTTCCAGGCCACAGCATGTGGTCCCGCGTGTATAAATAGCACGGGGATTCACAGCGGGGAAAGTGGCCGCGGCGCAGGGCCGCGACGCTTCTGGAACCCGGGGCCGGAGGGACGACCCAACCGTCCCTCGATTGATGACCAACAGGGAGGGATGCACGACGGCTCTCCTTACCCCCCCCCCCCCCCCCCCCCCCCCCCCGCTCACTGCTGGCTCCTCACAGCCAACGCTGGTAGCAGTTTTTAACAGCTGAAAGGCTGTTTGACGTCACCGTGTTGCCGCTTTGCAATAAGATAAGATAAGCACTTTATTTATCCCGGAAGGGGAAATTGTTCTGTCCAGCAGTCACACACAAAAGAACATCACATTCGTGTCACACAGCAACACGCAGTCCAGAGAGAATCCTCACAGTACGGAATCCGCAATAACACAGCAGTAACAATGGTGTAAACGCAAAGTAATAGCACTCACGAGTGAGTAATATGATAATAAACATGGCGAATAGTAACAGCTGAGGCAGGAACAATGGTCATAATAATAGAAAGCTTGAGAGAGCGAGGAGACGGGAGTGTGAGTCAGGGTTGTGGCTTCAGGGAGCAAACGGGGCGACGCGGCGTGGCCGGGGAAGAATCTGGCAGCCGGGGCGACCCGTGAGCCGCCGTGACTCGCACACAAACCAGTTACACGTCGTGTTATGTTGGTGTGCTTTGGCTTTCAACCAGACAGGAGTGAAGCTGCAAAGCCTTGTTCTAAAACCTGTCAGTGTAAACCTGTTATGAGGCACTGTTTATTCAGTTCATTCAGTCTGTTCTTGAGCCCAATAAGAAAACTCCACCAATGGCATTTATTCGTCTATTTGTTATTTGGTGTTACATGACACGACATGACACGTCATGACAGTTTTAGTGACCAAAAGTAACCAATGCCAAAAGGTTAGTAATCGTGATAACATTTAGGGTAAAGGTAAAGAAAGGCAAAGATTATTGCATCCCTGTCAATAACTGGTCATTAATGGGAGAGTGTTGGTTGCTTAGCGACCCCTCTGGGATGTCGTCGTGTGTCAGTGTGGTGGTGGAGGTAGACGTGTCGTCCGTGTGGTGTCAGAAGTGTGATCGCCGTGCGAGACGTCGTGCCCGTGTGCGTCCTCTTGACTGTACCAGATGCACTTCCTGTCGACTCTTCTGCTTCTCACCATCCCGTCTTTCCGACCCCCCCCCCCCCCCTCCCCTCCCCCCTCCCCTCCCGCATGAAGCGCTCACTGGGACAGGCGGCGGCGGGCCGTGCTCGAGCCCCCGCGTCTCCGAGGGCCGCAGGGGGGACGCGCAGGTCAGTGACGGCGTAGCCAGGCTGTGTGTGTTTGTGCCGGAGAGCCGGGGGCCGTAACACGTAACACGTCATTGTGTTTTTGAGGATTAAGTGGCACTAATAAGGTTGAGCTCTGGAGACCTCCAGGCTCCGTTAGTGTGGACAAAGTTGAATAATGTAGACCTTACTTACTTACTGTTGGGTTTGTGTTTGCAATTAAATGACTAATCAGATCCTAATACGTGTTCGGCGCTGTAACTGTACGTCCGTGACTCACCCCTTTGTTACTGTCCCCGTGTTGAACACTGAAGCACAGAGAAAACCCCCCCCCCCCCCCCCCCCCCCCCCCCCCCTCCCCTCCTCATTGGTCTGAGTTGTTGAATACATTGTTTCTTTGTTGAGGGAGAAGCTGATTACGCGGGCTCGGTCCACCGGCAGGTTGGTTTTACCTCTTGCCGCTCGTACTGGACACTGAACCGGCCTCGACGGGCTGAAAGAATGTGACCTCAAGCCTAAACCTCAGAGGAAGCCGTTCCCTGATTTATTTGTAACTCTCCCGCTCGCTCTTGTCTCTCGCCGATACCCCCATACACACACACACACACGCATAAGTGGGCAGAACCTGGTCAGTGTCGAGCGTAATCTGTGTTTGTCTCTGGTGGACGTCTCATCCTCCAGACTCCAGACCAAACATTTGCAGAGTATCATAATAAATCTGCGGTGTCTTGGCAGGCGCGTAATAATGGAAGCGGCCGATCTGCTTTTGTTTTACTCCTGGACGTTATTCTTTTCGTTCTGAATGGAGCCAATTAGTGTTTTTACAAGGCTTCTGCTACTAACACACACACACACACACACAGACACACACTCACTCTCACTCACAGGCGCTTGCTCCCCAAGGCGTCCCCGTCTTCAAGTGTTGAGCACTGATGCCCTCTAGTGCCAAACGCCGTGCGCAGGATGCTTTACTCCAATAAAGAAAGCCGACTAAATTCTTTTTCTCCCCTCTCTCTCTCTCTCTCTCTCTCTCTCTCTCTCTCTCTCTGTCCCTTTGCAGTCGACAAGCTCCAGTTCGAGCCGCCTCTCCGGAAAGAAACCGAAGCTCACTCAGAAATGGTGATAATCATATTCAGGTTTAATCAGCAGCAAGTTGCTCAAGTAGCGCTCTCAAGCTCGCGGTTTCCACGCGTAATCAGAATCTGAAGTGCGTTTAGAGTCGAGGAAGTGTAACTACAAGATTAAAAAAATATATACTTTTTTTTTTTTTTTCTTTCTTCCCTGACGTTCTATTTCGGTGCGTGTGTGCGCTTTCCACAGGAAGTGAGTAAAGATAATGACTTCTCTTCCCCCTGGAGTCCCTTTGCAGAGGGAGGAATAACAACCAGGTAATCCATGGAAACTGTTGTCACGGGAACTGCTCTCACCCCCCACCTCCACCACTACACACACACACACACACACACACACACACACACACACACACACACACACACACATACACACACCCACACACACACATCCCACACACACACCCCACACACACACTCACTCACTCACTCACTCTCCCTCTACCTTTCACTGCTCTTCTGTTGTGTTTATCATGCATCTGTTGAGATTTGTTCTGTTGAAGGAGAGGGAAGTTTTGCTGTGACCTTCCTGACTCCATTAGGATCCATTAGAAACGTCAGCAGTAGCTCTGGTGGCGTAGCCTAACATCCAGTCTTAACGACGCATTTCTTCTTTTTGACGCTCCCTCCCCGTCCCTCACGTTAACCCACGTCTGCGCATGGACTCACACTCCCCGCTGTCTGCAGTTTTTAACTGTTGCTTCGGCCTGCTCACTTCTCTGTGTGCCTTTGACTGTTTTTCTCCTTCCACCCTCTCTCTCTCTCTTGCCCTCTCTCTCTCTCTCCCTCTCTCTCCCTCTCTCTCCCTCTCTCTGTCCCTCCCTCCCTCTCTCTGTCTGTCCTCTCTTTCTTGGCCGCCGGCCTCCTCTCTGTCTCGTCTTATCCCTCCAAGGAGCCTTCTGAAAAGCGTTGAGGATGAATTGTTCCAACGGTAACACTAACACTATGTGTGTGTGTGTGTGTGTGTGTGTGTGTGTGTGTGTGTGTGTGTGTGTGTGTGTGTGTGTGTGTGTGTGTGTGTGTGTGTGTGTGTGTGTGTGTGTGTGTGTGTGTGTGGTGTGTGGTGTGTGTGTGTGTGTGTGCCTCTGCTGTATGCCATCCACTCCACCCCTCACTGCTCGCCCCCACCAACCCCTTCCTGCACCTTTTCTGCAAATCCTCTTTCCCCGTCTCCCACCGCCCGCCCCGGCCCATTCTCCATGTGTGCTGTGATAAAAGACGTAGATACAAAGACGTGCATCCTGCTGCATTCGTGAGCCTCAGACAGAACAAAAAAACTTTGTCGGATTTAATTAAAAAACTCGTGTTTGCTCAGATTTAACGCTGCATGGACAGGAGTGCTCAATAAGGCCCACCGCTGTCCCACCCTTTGATCTCTGAGCAGTCGCCGTCTTTTAGCTCTGAGTTGCATAAATGGAGAGATCTTCCCACCCTCTGGAGGTTTTCTGCTGACCTTGTTTTGGTCCTGGTATTAATATTTCCATACGGCTTAAGAGAAACGTCTTTTGTCATGGTTTCCATCCCACGATGCTCACAGAGGTTCAGCTAAGGAACACATCCAACCTCTGTCTTCTCCCGAGTCGTACTCTCCTTATCTCCAAGGAGGGTTTTTTGTTTTTCGGTCACATCCCTCCTGAGCTCTTTGCCGAGCCCTGTTTTCCACCCTCTAAATCACTGTTTGTTTCTTGCAGGGGACACGTCGCGCCCCTCGAAGATGCCTTTGAAGACGTGGAGCTGTGAGTGACCTCACTACAGTGCAGGCCGCGTGCAAACCTTTTCCATTCAACTGTACAAGAAAGACTGTAGTTCACATGCCAGACCAGTAGCTGGCTCTGTGATTTAATGATCTAAAAATGGACAAGAAAAAAACAAGGCATCTGAAGTGGAAGTTTTAGCCTATAGGAAAACTGCTGTGAACAATGTTTCCAGCCTTTCAATGTGTCCGGCTTACAGTTTGTGCTTGGACACCTCAGGCATCACATGACTGTTGACTGCAAACTTAAGTGTATATGCCCCTCCTCTAAGTGTCACATTTTGTCTGTTTATATGGAGCTGTTTACACTGCCTGTTTCCGTATTGTCACGTTTTCAGCCTAACACAACACAAGTTTTGCAAACAGCCTTTAAGCTTTCAAAACACTGATCGCTGTGTTTTCAACCTTTCTGGACTGAAACCAAACCTCCTTGTTTCAGGTCGACCCTCAAGCCAGGGGTTCCTCCTCCTCTGCCGCCGAAGGTAGGTTTTCCACCGATCGATAAGTAGTGATCAGAAATGTGCTTAGAAATGGTGTTAACCTTTCCCATCTCCCCTCTCCCCAGCCACGACTGAACAGCTCGTCAGAGGAGCTGGGCCTTAACGACGAGCGATCTCTGACCGTCCGGAGGTTCCCCAACTCTGAGAACGGGCCGACCCCGGTGTCCCGCAGGCAGAGCACCCCTGAGCAGGGCAACAAGGGCGAGCACTCGTCCCAGGACTTCCTGTCGGCCAGCGTCAGCAGCCCCGGCCTCCTCGCTCACTCCTCTGATCCCGGTGAGGCCCCTCCACTCTCTCCTCACCCACGTCTGAATGTGTCTGTCCTCTAAACGGTCTCTAAACGGGCTCCTGTTTTATTTCTCTACAAGCTCTCAGTAAATCTGAATGTAAAGGTAAGGACTGTAAGAGCAAGCGTGAGCTGAGGTGTTAGATTCTCTTGTCTTTATTTTTTTTTTTTTTGCAGTTTGATAAATGAACTCTGGGCTCCAGATTCTGACCTGCCTCCCCTCTCCCTCTGTCTCTCTCTCTCTCTCTGTCTCTCTCTCTGTCTCTCCTCTGTCTGACAGACAACGACTCAGACGACAGTGTGAACGGAGGCAGCCCAAAGCCGCCCGTCCACCGACAGCATCGCAGGGAGAAGAAGGAGTTCCCTGTGAGTCTGAGGATGCTCCGCCACACGTTCCATAGCCATAGTTAAACCAGGGGCCTGTTAGCACAGAAGAGACGTCTCTCTTTCCAGATCCAAGTGGTTAAAACAGGGATGTTTTGAGATGTCCCTATTCAGATTTTTCTCATTTTGCACCATAGAAAACTGTCAGAGGGCAAGATGCAACATATTCTATATCCATATGTGAATGAGGGCCTACCACAGAAGTGACGTTTCCTCTTGTTAGATCCAGATACTAACGGTTAATGAGGGACATTTGGCATCCACCTTTGTTAAACATTTAATTGAGTTTGACTCACTTAATAGAAAACAGTTGGTATTTCTTTTTTTCTGTCTGGCTTGTGTTTCTCTTTAGCTGCTTAATGCAGTTGTGGCCTCTTGAGTTAATTGGCACTGTGTCGTCTGTGATTTCGGCACCGACATCACTCTCTTGTTTTTGTGTTTGCTCGGCGTGTCCTCAGAAACCAGCCATCAACGGCCTGCCTCCGACCCCGAAAGTGCTGGTGAGTGATCATCTGCTTTGGCTTCGCGTCCTCTCATCTCGGCTCCCCGCTCTCCTGAGTGCCGTTTATTAAAAGCCAAGCTGCCACTGCCGTACATTCTGGAGATGTTTGGGGTCCGCAGAGCTTTCACAACTCTGTGGTTAGCTGCTAGGGCAGGCTCAGGTTCCAGCTCAGGTTCCAGCTCAAGCTCTAGCTCTAGCTCTAGCTCTAGCTCTAGCTCTAGCTCTAGCTCTAGCTCTAGCTCTAGCTCTAGCTCTAGCTCTAGCTCTAGCTCTAGCTCTAGCCCTAGCTCTAGCTCTAGCTCTAGCTCTAGCTCTAGCTCTAGTTCCAGCTCAGGCTCCAGCTCAGGCTCCAGCTCAGGCTCCAGCTCAGGCTCCAGCTCAGGCTCCAGCTCCAGCTCCAGCTCCAGCTCATTAAACCCTGGCTGACATTGGAGCGTCTCGCTCTCTGCCAGACGCCGGGCCCCCACTCTGAGCCATGTTGCGTTTCGTTTCAGATGGGAGCCTGTTTCTCCAAAGTGTTCGACGGCTGCCCCCTGAAGATCAACTGTGCCACGTCGTGGATTCATCCGGACACCAAAGGTGCAGCGCAACGCCGTAATGATGCCAGACTGGCACAGATTGATTTTTTTTCTCCTTAAAAGACGATACTTAACTGCGTTTCACCCCCCCGTTTAGATCAGTACCTAATCTTTGGGACTGAGGACGGCATCTACACGCTGAATCTGAATGAGCTGCATGAAGCCACAATGGAGCAGGTAAAAATCAATAAAGAACATTAATCAGAACTGGGAAAGTTACCTACAGTGTGCCATACAGTGTGAGAACGGCACAGAAGCACTTTCCCCTGTCACCAATCATTCTCTGTATTCACACTCTCCACTGCCCCCGTCACTCAGCCCGTCCAGCGCTCAGATGCAGTTTTGATTGACAGCTGGGCCTCGTGCTGGTTGTCACGGCAACCGCTCGACTAGCTCAAAGAACAGTCGGCGGTATCATCTTGGCGCACTCCTCGCTGGCTTTGTGTCACAGCTAGAGTCTGAGGGTTTTCACAGTCAGTCATAAGATGAGCTCTCTATAAGATGAGCTCTGGATCGGGCGCTCCTACCAATAGATGAGCTGTTGCGTTTAAGATGAGACGAGATGAAAAGGATGTTGAACCGTTTTCAAAACCAGGAAAGACTTGATCTTGTCTCGAAGGGGCAGAGGATTTTCTGTTTTTGTTGTAGATTTTCTGTAAACTAGCTTTTAATGTTTAATTCAGTGTGTCTGTCTGTTCTTCAGTTTATTTTATTGTATTTAATTTTATTGAATTTTATTATTTCACATCTTTGAATACTTGATGGATGATCTCGGTCCCACTGCTCCCTCACTGCAGCAGCCCCATGCGTAGCTCCTCCACTGTGACTGAACCCAGCTGCTTCAGCTTTCACTTGGACCTGTGAGAGCAGTGAGAGTCCATAGCTGCTCTCACACCACCTCCTCCTCCTCCTCCTCCTCTTCCTCCTCCTCCCCCACTGGGAACTAATGTCTCGCTCCCTCTGTCCAGCTGTTCCCCAGGAAGTGCACGTGGCTGTACGTCATCAACAACAACCTGATGTCTCTATCAGGTAAGTGATGGCTTCCCCACCGCCTCCTGCCCTCACCCACCCCCCCCACCCCCCCACCCCCCCCCACCACCACCAGCCGTCATAATCTGCTGCTTCTTTGTCCTGTGTTATCCTGCCGCCCCTGAGGGCACCACGGCCGCTCCATATCTGCAGCCCTGAAATAACCGCCGTCACACAGCAGCTTCTGTAGGAGCCTTGTAGAACACCATGAGTGACACCTGTGGCCTGTTCTTCAGCTGAAGAACCACTCAGCTACCGTATATATGTGTATATATATATATATATCCTGTAGTTTGCAGATCTAGAAACCAGGCTGTTTTGTTTTTGTTTCGTTTTTTTTTGTTTTTTGTCGTTTTTTTCTGGCCGAGCTACTCCTCCCGAGCCTTCTCCTCAGTGAAACGGTCGAGGACGGGATCGCAGAGCGCCAGGTCTACTTTGGGTTTTACCTGCAGTCGTTTGCCGCCCCTGGTTTACTTTAACCTCGTCTCTCTTCTCCTCTTCCTCCCTCTGGACACTGTCCGCCCTCCTCTCGCCTGGCTTGATTTGATATTCTACTAACCGGCTTCATCAGAAGGTAATCATGCTTCACACCATCATCACACTTCTGTTGTTACCCCCTCGCGCCCCCCTCCCCCGCCCCCGTTCACGTCTAACCTCTGCACACGTGGGGGGAAGAATTTGCCATGAGTCAGAAATAATGTTTGGAATGTGAAGGAAAGTGGAGTCAGCTGTTGGAAGACGAGCCGCTTTGGACTCGAGAGGCTGATGATTTAATGCGTGGTGTTCCGCCGCAGGGAAGACCTTCCAGCTCTACTCCCACAACCTCATCGGGCTGTTCGAGCAGCTGAAGAAGCCCGGCATCGGCTTCCAGACCCACCGCTTCCCCGACAAAATACTGCCCAGGTGAGGCGAGAGCAGAAAGCATTCATCCCCAGTGCTGCTGGCTCCTCCGTTTTCAGCACCCCTGGAAAACTGAAAAAAACTCAATAAAGAACTGGTAATTAAAACAACTAAATGTGGGAAAATCCCTCGGATATCACTGAAACATGTTAAGCCTCTCATACGTGCCAAAATTAAAGTTTGCTGCAACTTCTGCATTAGTAGATGTGATGTA
This sequence comes from Karalla daura, assembly GCA_029224185.1. Taxonomy (NCBI): domain Eukaryota; kingdom Metazoa; phylum Chordata; class Actinopteri; order Chaetodontiformes; family Leiognathidae; genus Karalla; species Karalla daura. Next base: position 17,126,788 of record CM055199.1, read on the forward strand.
GGGGGTCACATGACCACCTCAAACGCTGAACTAAATCTAATTAAAAGATCTAAAAAACATGGATATGCAAAATGTTTTGGAAATCCATTTTGAAAAACTTTGATTATGCAATTTGAGAATGTGAATGTGAATAGTTTCTGGTTTCTTCAGTCCATGACAGAAAATCGAATGTCATTCATTGAGATGAGGACATATAAAGAGTGTTGGCCTTTGTAAAACAGCCATTAACAAGTTTTACTGTTTTTGTGTCATCATTTTGTCCAATAATCTCTGTGAAGTAATCAAATTAATGAACTACCAAGATAACTTGTTGCAAAATAAGGGTTACACACACACACGCGCACGCACACACACACACACACACACACACACACACACACACACACACACACACACACAGAAAGCGGTGGTGAAATTGGAAGCACTGGCCCACTTCCCCGTTTCTGGACGTCATCAGCTCTTTTGTAGGACTGTGGTCACAGCGACTGGCCTGTTCTCTGTCCCCAGGAGGTTCGCCCTGACGACCAAGATCCCCGACACAAAGGGCTGTCACAAGTGCTGCATCGGTGAGTAGCGTCCGTCTCTTCACTCACACACCCTGCCATCACGGCTCTCAAACAGGGTCTCAAATAAGTTCTGGTCTTTTCGTTTTCATTGGTCTCAATAATCCCTCCCCCAGCACCAACTAAGAAAGAAGTGGTTCTACTGTGGGACAGGTTGCTCCGGGGGCCAGATCCAGATCTTTGTTGGTGGAAAGGGAAAGAATGGTTTCAGTAGTTAAGCCCTGGAACTGCTTTGGCAGAAGCGGAGCCTCGTCCTCTATTCCCTGGACTCCTGGTATTAACCTGACCTACATGGCTCACCTCTCCTCTTCTCCTCCTGGCAGTGAGGAACCCGTACACGGGCCACAAGTATCTGTGCGGGGCGCTGCAGTCCGGGATCGTCCTGTTGCAGTGGTACGAGCCCATGCAGAGGTTCATGCTCATCAAGGTCAGTCCACTGTCTTCATTCCTCTGCTCTTCCTCCCCCAGGACGGCCGCTCGTCACACCGTAAATGTTTACACATGAAACTCCTCACACTCCTCCAGGCTCTCAGAGTGAACTTGTTTGTCTTCTCCAGAGGGATTTTGAAAACAGAGCAGTGTGAAATCTACACATTGTCTGCGCCTGGAGCCGAGTATCACTAGTTAAACAGGGAGGTTAACCAGCTCTCTCCCTCTGTGTCTTCCTCCTCCTCCTCCTCCTCCTCCTCCTCCTCCTCCTCCTCCTCCTCCTCTCCTCTCCCCGCAGCACTTTGACTTCCCTCTGCCCAGCCCCCTGAAGGTGTTTGAGATGCTGGTGGTGCCGGAGCAGGAGTACCCGCTGGTGTGCGTGGCCATCAGCCAGGGCTCGGAGCCCAGCCAGGTGGTCCGCTTCGAGACCATCAACCTCAACTCCTGCTCCTCCTGGTTCACGGAGATGGGAACAAGTACGTCAGAGTGTAGCCACGGTGAAAGCAGGGGTGCCCATGACAAGATAATTTGCCCAGTTGTACCTGTGTCTTCACAGTCTGGACGAGGCTGCTCCAGTTGGTACATAAATATGTTAGTGTGTGAGGCTGATTTCACAACTCTAGTCTTAAAGTGTGTTCCCAAGCTTAAAATCAACAGTTACTGTGGTTTCTAGATTGTCTTCTGTGAAGTTTGATGTGTCAACATATGAGGTCCAGAAATATGCTTCTGCTCTCTCTCCTCATTAAACAGTTCAAAGAGCTTGAGAACGTCACGGATCAGTGAAATAAGCAGACGTATCGAACTTGTTTTGACTCTGGGAAGCAAATATCAAACAGAAGTCGCTCTCTGTTGTAAACAGAACGCTCTGGTTTACCTTTTCGGGTTGTTTGAGCGGGCTCGTTGCTTTTATCTGATGCAGGTAATCAGCAGGTGGACGCCATCCACGTCACCCAGCTGGAGCGGGACACCGTGTTGGTGTGTTTGGACAGTGAGTACAAACAGTCCCCAGAGAGTCTAGATCATAGCGTCTCCTCTCCGCTCCGTCCGTCTGACTGACGCGCTCTGTCCCTCACCTCTGCAGAAAACCTGAAGATCGTCAACCTGCAGGGACGACTCAAGTCCAACAAGAAGCTGGCGTCCGAGCTCAGCTTCGACTTCTGCATCGGGTCTGTCGGTAAGAGGGCAGAAATCAGACTTACCTGTTTGGTAATCACGGTACTGTCTTCCCTCCTTGCTCGAGGGGTTTTGTTAACTCCCGCTGAGCACTTTCTTCCCTGGCCGTGGCGTCGGGTCGAGTGTCACTGACCTCTGACCTCTGGCCGTTCTCCTCCCACAGTGTGCCTTCAGGACAGCGTCCTGGCCTTCTGGAAGCACGGCATGCAGGGCAAGAGCTTCAAGTCCAACGAGGTAAACCGTCCCTTCCAGATGTTCATTGTAGTTGCATGACCCGTCTTCACTTTGAAGGGGAAGTGGGGTGAAAAAACGCTCGGCTATGCTATGATTCTCCTCCTCCTCCTCCTCCTCCTCTGACTCTGGTTCAAGCATACGAGGCTGGCTGTGCACGTGGCTCCATAGCTGCTCCACAGCTCCAATGACCAGGCCAGACAGTGCAAATGCAAAACATTCACACACCGAGGCGTTTCTGATGAAATGAATGTTCATATTAGATAAATACCAGGGCTGCAGCAGACTGTTTTTGTGGTTGATTAACTTATTAGTTACTCTCTTGATTAATCAATCGATCAGTTGTTTGGTTTATAAAATGAGAAAAAGTTGTTTCACAAAAGGCCAAAACGTGGACTAAAGCAGCCAGAAAATACTCACATTTAAGAAGGAAAAAGATTAATTTGACAATTCAATGATTAGTCGATTAGCAGAGGTGACTCTGAAACTCCCCGTGCCTCCATGAACCGTCCATCCCCCCGCGGTGTCGCTTTCCTCGGGTTGCCGGCGAGTATGCTGTACAGGCCCGGGGTGCCTTGTTCGTCACGTCGCTGAATGCGTCTGTGTTTGTCCTACACGCGAACAAACACCCCCCCACCCCACACACACACACACACACCCCGGCCCTGGTTAACAAAGCCCCCCCTCAGAGCGGCTGTCTGCGTGCGTGTGCAGGTGATCCCAGGATTAGACCTCAGGTGGAGCCGGACAAAGTGCCTTTGTGTCGGGCCCGAGGTAATGAATTTGTCAGGGGGGCGGGGGTGTGTGTGTGGGGGGGGGGGGGGTAGAATAAAAGTTCAAGAGATCGGCGGGAGGTGAAGCGTCCTGTCCTGTATGGAAAGCGATACGGGCGGATTTTATTGGGGAGGGATTTTATTTTGAAATGTCAGCGTGCATGCAAAATTCATGGCCGCTCATAAACGCAAGCCGCCACACAACGGGCCGCGCCGCTAAATAATTCAGCCTTTGTCTCGTTATGATTCCCCTCAAAAGCGAAGGCATTCAACGCGATCGAAGGGGGGAGGGGGGGGGGGAGGGGGGGTGGACTCGCTGATCCGCGGATCCTCGCCTGGGTGGGTGTGCTCCTCCGAACACCCGAGACCTTGTCCAGACTTAAGCGGATCAGATCTCTGAGCGCGGCCAAGGACTTACACCTAGCAGGTGTCGCCCGGCGCCTTCTACCTCCCATCTGTCGACACGTTCTCACAGCACGTCAACGTGGTTTTTGACAGGGGCTGGGGGGGGGGTGGAAGGGGGGGGTTGCTTGTCTCATAACACCACAGAGTGTCGGGCTACACCTCGCTCTGAGCAGGTGATCTGAGTGTACAGGGAGAGGCCCTCAGGTACCCAGCGTCCCCTCTACGGACACTTGTTGTCACAGACACAATGAAGAGATGGAGGGAGGAGGGGGGGGGTAAACAGAGAGGTGCAGCATGGGTATCGTCTCATTCTGAAGGTGATGGATGGACACAAACAGCTGTCGAGTGGTGTCGGAGGGTTGAGTGAGGCTGTTACAGCAGGGATCACAAACACCTGTAAACACCGCTCGTTTCCATTATGGTCAGCTGGGCAGAACTTAACTCTTAAGGTGGTGAATGCTTCTGTCTCTTCTCCTCTGCCTCTTCTCTTACTGTCTGATTGTCTCATTTACAAGGCATTTTACACCTTGAGTTCATTGCACAGTACAGTTTTTAGTTCATAGTAGTTACTTTATCATAGTTTACTTCTATCCATACCTTTTACTGTTTGTAAGACTTTTTCAATATAATTCATACTCATTTACTGTATTATGCTACTGAATAAAGTACATCTTTCTATCACCTATCACTCCATCTCTATTTATCTCTCTGTTCATTGAGTGTGTAGATAAAATGAATAACAAAAACATGTCACATGTCCAAGAAGGAGTTGGCTCTTACAGTCAGTTACATAATGCCACCATTTCTCCACATCTCCTTCAGAATGTATTTATGAACAAGTAAAATGAATAAACACATGACGTAAATGATGTATGAGCATGTGGGGATCAGGCGTTGATCGATCCGTGGCTGGGTCTGGGTCTGTGCCTGTCAGGGTGATCCGGGAGGCCCTGGGGCTCAGATTTACGTGGCGTTGCGTAATCTTTCCAGCTGAAGCCGTGACATCATTATCCATGCGTGGTGCTGGAGAGCAGCCGTCACTCACAGCCTGTCGCTGTCTCTCATTCCCAGGTGACCCAGGAGATCTGCGATCCCAGCCGAGTCTTCCGCCTGCTCGGATCCGACAGGTCTGTGTGGGCGCACGCACGCACACACACACACGCACACGCACACACACACACACACATGTTTCCACCTGCGGCTGCGTCACTGCTGCAGACCAGGGATCAAACACACACTCAGAAATGTGACGGAGCGTCACCTCGGGGAGAAGAAACGCAGCCAAAAATAGCGTCTGTCTCGGTCCTCGGCTCCTCCCTCAGGTGTTTTGTGTTGTTGTTTTTTTTCTATTACCTGGAAACCAGCAAACAAGCTGCTGTCCTGCTCTCATCTCCCGCTGCCTCTGATCTCTGTTTTGTTTTCGGCGTGTTTTCTGCCTGAAAACGTCTCCTCCTCCTCGTCCGTCTCTGTTCTCCCCCTCTGATCTCTCCCAGCCCGTCAGGTGTCTGGAATAATATGTAGGCCATGATGAATAACCTGATCAGAGCTCAGGATGAGGGAGCCTAAACAATATTAATAAGATTAACAATATAAGTAATGTGTCACTTTTTTAAGCTGATTTAATCATCTAGAAACATTTTTGAGTCTGATTTTAAGAAATGATGTCAAAAGTCTCTGATCTCAGCTCCTTAAATGTGAATATTCTCTTGTTTGTTTAGCCGCTAGGACAGAAAAGTAAATGTCACTGAGGTGAGGACAATAAGGCATCTAATGCCCTATCTTGGCCTGTTTTGAAATGACACTTCTCAAATGTTTTGTGTCATTTTATAAAACCAATCAATGAATCAACAAAATTAAGATCAATTAAGACAGATTAATCAACTATGGGGATAAATTGTGAGAAAATGGAGGGAAGTGATGATAATTTTCTATTAACATCACACCTTAATTGTTGAGGGCATCCATGAACCCAGGGCGGAGGCGGAGAATACACCAGACACACACACACACACACACACACACACACACATACACACATACACACACATACACACACACACACACATACACACACACACACACACACACACACACACACAGAAGCACACATACACACACAGAAGCACACATACACACTCTCTCCTATGGACATCTAAGAGTTTCTAAAGGACCTAAACATGCCCATTTATGACTGATTACAGTCATACAGTGCTATCCGCTCATACACCGTATTACAAGTCTGTCTTTTATCCTCATCATATCGTGTCAAACGAGAACAACACGGCAGATGATGCAAACGGTGAAAGGCGAGAGCTCTGACTCGCAGTCGATATGAAACCGGGAGGCGAACCCAAGTCCTCCTGGCCGCGAGGCGACGGTGCCAACCACCGAATCCAACGTGTCGCCCACGTATAACATTACTGAAACCACTGGTCAGCGTAGTCGCACCAGTCATCCATCATGGTCCTGTCAATCAGCTAATCGAGCGCTGGACAGGGGACACAGATGTGACCGAACTCTCCCTCTCACACACACACACTCACACACACACACACACACACACACACACACACACACACACACACACACACACACACACACACACACACACACACGTACGTCTCCCTCCAGGCTGTGCCACACAGTCAGCTGTGACTCCTGATGTTCCTGTGGCACCTCTCCCTCTCTTTCTGTCTCTCTCTCTCTCTCTCCCTCTCCCTTTCTCTCTCCCTCCCTATGCCTCTCTCTCTCTCTGCCCAGCCCTGCATGTTTTATTCACCTCTCTCTGGGCACTGCCAGCCTGGTTTGAGTGTCTCCTCTCTGAGCCTCTGTAATTTCATCTGATGGAACGGACAGTGAGGACCGTCGCTTCTTCCCTGCTCGCCTGTTGGCAGCACGAGACACGGCTGCAGATTCACACACACACACACACACACACTTACATGACGTGGAGTGCGGAGTGGGTGCCTCACACAGACTCACACCTCCACCCTTTAGTCCAGGGGTTCTCAAAGATTTGGTTGCTGAGGGCCACTTTAGGGACCCAACACTGGGGGACTGGGACTAGGACTGGGGGCAGCTGAAGGAAACAAAATATGGAGAAAAAAAAACAAACGGAAAAATCCCATTTGTAATCATTTTAATGACCAGGTTGCATGTCTACAGTTTACATTTCTATCAATCAGTCACTTTATTTGCATAGCACTCAACTGTAATTCATGGCGGGCTGCCAGAGATGTTCCCACTTTGAGAACCTTTGTTTTAGTCGAATCTCCTGCTCTGTCGGAAATGCCAAGAAAAGGCCAGAAAAGCCCAAAATAGATCACTTCAAAATAGGAATTAGTTGGTTTATTCTCAAAGGGGAAAACTCATGTCTGGCAGCTCGTCTTCCATTTGAACAAGAATCGGTGTCAGTCCATGACTTCTAGTCATTACAAAGGCAAATTGAAAGAGTAACAAAATCATTGTTTTCTTAATCCATTCAAGTGAAATCGCACCTGTCGTTCTCTGGTTGCTGTGGGGGGACATCATTCAGAGCCAGATGTTTGCAGTATTGATCCACAACCAGATGCAGTCACTCTGATAAAACGATATGAAAGCGAGCGATCGGCTCCTCGTCCTGCTGCTGTTGAACTCTGCGTTGAACTCTTGTACTGATTTTGTGTGTGTGTGTGTGTGTGTGTGTGTTTCCTCTGCAGGGTGGTGGTGCTGGAGAGCAGACCCACAGACAACCCCACGGCTCTGAGCAACCTCTACATCTTAGCAGGTCACGAGAACAGTTACTGAGCATCTCCCGGGGGAGAGAGAGAGAGAGAGAAAAAAAAACATGTAAAAAAATAAATAAAAAAAAGCACAGAAGCTGCTTTGTCTTTTGGGAGAAGACGTCGGGCACCCACCCCCCCACCCGGGCTGGGAGCCTCACCGTCGTCTCTGTGTTAGCGGTGGTCGGGCCGGCAGGTCAGTGGACGAGGATCCGGCTCGGTCCGGACCGGCCGACCAACAGGAAGCCGCTCCGGGCTGAAGGCGGAGGAGCAGCACCCGCTCAAACGGAGCGACTTCACTTAACGTTTTTATCTCACTTTTGCCGTACCGTGGACTGAGTTACAACACAGCTTATCTTAGAGGTATTATTGACAAAAAAAAGTGCCATTAAAAGTTTGCAAGAAATTGTGATTGTATTAGCAAAACAATGGGAGACTTGTTCTTGTCAACGTTTTTCTTTTTTTTTTTAGACCTGGGAGGAAACTTTTACAAACTGTAGCAGATCTAATAAACAGAAACCTGCGAATACAGCGTGGGTTATTTAAGCAATATTTATTAACCTCAAGTTACATATTTAGGGTATGTTTGATTTACAGACCACGTAAACAGACAGAGACAGATCGGTCCTGCTGTGTGACGATTAACTACCTAGCGATCGGCTCCTGAGCAGCTTTGGGTAAAGTGTTTTTGTTTTTTGTTTTTTTTTAACTGCTATGTAACATAGTCGCATCTCTCCTGCTCTGCTGCACCGTTAGAAAGAAAGACGTTGGATATAATGTACATTCGTTTTTGTTTTCCTTTTACCTTCCTCTTTTATAGACCTTTTACTTCTCATTATTTGCACCATGTAAGCACTTTTGTACATTTTTTTTTATTTAAAATAAAATGACAAAATGAGGGACGATGCTAGGTTTTGTTTTGACATCTTTGCATTCCCTTGGCAGAACGTTTAATGTATGCTGTTTTTGTAATAAAACAAACGACAACAACAACAAAAAACCCAACCTATCGCGAAGCTGTTGTTGACGGGACGAGGCGAGTGGCTGGGATCTGTTGTGGATGCGAGTCGTTGCTGATGAGGAGTCTCTGGTGGGAGGAGCGGGCGGGACCATGAGCATTAGTTTCCATCACTCCCCTCTTTAGTCGTCCTTCTCACTTAAACATTCTGCTCTAATTGGTCTCCATGCAGCAGCGGCACAACGCGTTGAGCTTATTTCAGTTCCGTACGTTACGTAATGGTCTCGCGCGGTCGTTGTCGACACAGTGCATCAACATGTAATGCACTGCGTTGTCACGACGTGAGTGGAAAACGCTGATTTAATCCTTAAGGGGATGTTCTAAGATTGATTACACTCAGGATGTGTTATGTGCCTAAAATGCACATTTCATAAACTTGCTATAAAGATACTTACATCTGCCATTGGACTGGCATCAAATATGTAGACATTTTTTGAGATGATGAGAAATGAATTTTATTTTAGATACATGGATGGATGTTCCCCAGTTTTTTATCCATTTGCCAATGTTAAAATGGCACCGATATGCTGGAGACTAGTAGAAATGACCAGTTCCCAGATAGAACCCCAGACTGACTTCCTAGTATAATAAAATGCTTGTTTCCTGCTTTAATGGCAGAGAGATTAGAAAAGGCCTGCTGAAGGCAGGTTTGTTTACAGTTTATTTTTAGACTTCTCTGTAGGAGTTGAACTGGTAAACTACAAGATAAAATAATGCATAGCCTGGACATAGAATATGTCACATACAGGAAGAATGAAACTTTCATGGTTTTAGAGGCGATGTCTGAGGACTCGGGAGACTGTTGGAGGAGAGACTCCGCCTCTTGAGAGAAGACCTCACATGTTTACCTGTGTGGGTGTTTTCCCTGACGGTTGCTGAGGTTTACAACCTGCACTTTGCTTCCACATGTGTGTGTGTATGTGTGTGTGTTAGTGAGAGAGGTGAAAACTCTTTCTTAATGGGTGGGAACTGTGAAGGTGGAGCTGCTTGTTCCTATGGGAACTGGATGGAGAGGAGAGGAAACCTGTGAAGCTCCTTAGAGTGAGGGGCGGTGCCGGAAATCACCGGAACCGACACTCTATTCTAAGGCGCTTCATATTCTTATTTTTAACCCTAAGACTCTACCAGTTATATTGTAGGATAAGGTTTACATGGAGCAATTATGTGTAATACAATTATTGATTAACTGGGAAATATATTCTGTATTTCAATACAACAACTTGCCATAAAATGCTATCCATATACTACCATGCGGCCAAATACATACTTTTTTTTTCAAACACACATACAAGCAAAAAATATATAGTCAACAGATAACTTATAGATACCATTAAAGGAATTATCACAAGAATCTGGGATAATGGTGTAAAAGAAGGACTCAAAGCTCATACTTTAATTTGGCTGCTAAACGGCAAGATCAGCTCATCCCAACAAGATTGAAAGAGTTGCTACCTTATCGGGAGCCACCGGAAGTGGGTTTTACTGTGAAAGGCTGGACCGGATGTCAGGCTGCGTTTCACCTCCGTCTTGACCGCAAAGCCGGGTCTCCTGTGCAGACTCTGGCTCTGCAGCAACAGTCGAGCTGAGATCCTGCAGCTCGACGCATCTGGAGGAGGAGACATCTGACCGAGGACTCTGTGATCCTCTCCGACTGACCAACACTGCGACCAGGTGAGATTAAACGACTTATATGTAGATGATAAATGCAGATTTTAGATAGATCTGCATCCCGGATATTTAGCTACATGTCTGCTCTCGTGATCAGGAACTTATGGAAACTACTTTTAATTTTAAACCTCGTAACTTGTGCCTTTCCTGCAGTTATTTCTCTGTTTGCATCACTTTGATTTCTCTCCTCTGTGTCTCTGTTCACAGTTTTTTTTTTGTTTGTTTGGGGTTTTTTTTTCTATCCTCTTGAGGGAAACGACCCAGCACGCTTTGCATTGCAAATGTTTTCATTACGCAATCTGGCTATTGGAAGACAGGTGTAACGTTGCCTCAGAGCAATTAAATCATGCAGATTAACATGTCATTTCAACGTGTCTCCATCAGCGAGGACACAGCCTGAGCCCATCCTCGGTGTTGTCGACGCCCGTCGGCTTATTCAGAGTATGTAAACACAGTTCAGATATGTAAATGCTCCGTTTTCCATAACCCATCATAACTCAGAGTCAGTCGTAATGATGAAACGATCACGACAAGCAGCTCAAATCTCAATTGAGATTCATGATTTTGCAAAGAATGATATTTTTTCCCGCTGAAAAGTCCAAATAATGCACGCATCACCTAAAACTTCTTGTTAAATTGTGTAATTGACTTGATGTAGTTATAGTTAATTACGAGATACAGGTATTAAGCACTTGTCTGTTGCATCATTTAAAAGCATAGGAAATGGTAAAAAAGAGAGGTTAAAAATTACAAGAATTCCTCATATTATGTGATTTCATCTCGGGTGTGAGCCTCACTTATTATTTCTTGCTTCTGCTCTATTTTATTGTTGTTTTCTGGCTGTCTTTGCTGCTTCAATGAGGCACATTTTTCCACTAAGATACTAACGAAGGTTTATCTCATCCCACCTTATCACATCTCATCATTTCCCGGCTCGTCCTCTCTTTAAACTATCCACAGGTCCCTCCTCTGTGCAGCTCCTTGTTCTCCTCCCCTGTGGATGTTTGCTGCTGCTGCTGAGGTCTGAGGCCTGAAGATGGAGAAGTACGAGAAGATCGGGAAGATTGGCGAGGGCTCCTACGGAGTGGTCTTCAAGTGCAGGAACAGAGACACGGGGCAGATCGTCGCCATCAAGAAGTTTGTGGAGTCTGAGGACGACCCCATCATCAAGAAGATCGCTCTGAGGGAGATCAGGATGCTCAAGGTCAGTTCAGAGTTCATCTTTACCGTCTGAGTCTCGGACTTGAACCTTGAATTCATGTAGCAGCACTTGAGGTTTACAAACGGAGGCTTATTTCAGCCTGGAACATTTTAAAATAGATGCTAATGATAAAAAAAATGACAAGGTGTTTGTATTTCCTAAAACAGTAGATCTACAGAACTTTTAATAGGACAAAAATGTAAAAAAAAAACCCACATTTGATCAAGCAAGTTTAAACCATTAGGAAAAAAGCCTGAACGTGAGATCATGTTAAACTTGTGATTGAGAAAGCCAATATTTTGCTCGTCATATGGACAAAAAACTCAAACTTATACCTCGAAGATGAGGTAGAAAATAGAAATGTGATTGAGACCTAAATTCTAAACAAACATCCCTGCTATTAATTTGACAATTTCTCACCACAAATTTTGACTTTCTACTTAAACTTGACCAAAAAAACAAAGCACCTTTAATGACAGATCCATATGAAATACACTTCTACTCAGTTTCTCATGTCTGTTTTACCTCCTTTGTGATATTCGTGATATATCCACGTCCTGCAGCTCCTGCAGCTCCTGCAGCTCCTGCCTCAGGTGCAATAAAGGAGACGCGCTTTCTTCTCCCCTCCGAGTGGAGCCAGCGGGAGGAGGCGCGGCGCCATTAACTCTGCAGACATTTTAACAGCTGCTGCACAGAGAAACTCATTCAGAGCGGCAGCGCTCACGCTGAGGCGTCGTAATCAAACGACTGAAGTGCCCGAATTAGACTGTGAAATTTATTTTAATGACAGGAAGCGCGACGCTGAAAAGGCCTTGGCACCGGGTTATTGTTTCCTCAGTGTCGCGGTCTTGGGTTTTAACCCTGTGGCTGATAGAGGCCGCTGTGGTCTGTAAATAAACAACAAAAACACCTTGAAATCGACATGTGAAGCCTCTTCTGTGATCTTTACGTCATCACGCTCAAAGGAACTTCCTCAGAATGATAAATCTCACAAAAACAGACGAAGCAGTTACGAAAAACTCGCTCCTAAGTCGTGCTCAAAACGTCGTATTTCACATGAAAATCTGTAAGTAAAAGCAGGGAGAACGTGACGAGATGACATGGCAAAGTGCTCCTTTGAAGCCAGGACTCGGAGCTGCTTGTTCCGTGGTGTGTGACACGTATTGAAGATGCGTCGGAGCAGTCGTTAGCGGTTTAATTAGTCATGCAGCGAGTGGGAGTGTCGGTGGCCTGCAGGACAGCGGGAGCTCATAAATACGGTGCGGATCGTCAGGGGCAACAGCGTCTTTATTACCGTGTGGGGAGAGTTTTACTCTGTTTGATAAGAGCAAACCGCACAGAGGTTTTAACACCCGGTCAAACTGTTGTTTCCTAAAAAAAAAAAAAGAAAACATTTCTTTGTCCCGTGTCTCTGCAGCAACTGAAACACGCCAACCTGGTCAATCTGATCGAGGTGTTTCGCCGCAAACGGAAACTCCACCTGGTGTTCGAGTACTGCGACCACACGGTCCTCAACGAGCTGGACCGACACCCCAGAGGGTGAGTTCAGGACACGTTAGGGACCTGGTTGATGCTTTAAACCCAGAGGGGTGCAAAAAATATACACATTAGGGCTCAGAAAATGTCAAAAAGGAGCTGTTCCGTCTACGTTTCTGTCTTCCGTACAGGATAATTGAATTAGCTTTGTCTGCAGGGCGCCTCAGAGATAAAGGTTGAGAAGCTGCAGCTTTGTATATTGAGAGCTATCTGGCTAGAGTGCCTCCTCTGCAGCTCTTTTGAGAGGTGTCCCAGGCACACTCAACTGGGAGAGGAGACAACTGTGCAGAGCCGGGACACTCTGGAGGGGATTGTGTCTCTCGGCTGGTTTGGGAACGTCTCGGGATTGTCCCAGAGGAGCTGGAGAAGAGGGGCCTGGGGAGAGGCGTTGTCTGCATGTTTCTCCTCAGACTGCTGCAACAATGAGCTGAACTTGGATAAGCAGCAGAAGATAAGATGAGACATTAGGTCAGGACTGTTTTCTCAACAAGTTAAAATCAGTTCACTGGGGATGCTTCAGCACTTTCAGTACAGCATAGGTTTGCCAGACTCTGTGGAGATTGAGCATAAACATAGATCAATCACACTTTCGGCATCTTTCTTTAAAGTGTGTTGAAACAGCTGAGTAATTGAATATGAACCGAACTAAATGTTATCTATTTAGGAGCTGTTTGTTTTGGTGGCTGAGTTTGTACCACTTTTGTCAAAATGTACGTAGTTGTACGTAGAGATGTTGCTTGAAAAATCAAAGATCATTTAATGCAGTAGAAAGCTCTGGAACATCTACACGTCATCTATACCACTCTATACCTTAAATCTGTTGCTTTTGTTCTGTTATGCAATAGATATTTGCACTGTAGCAATATTTAAGACATTATGTAATTTTTATAGAAAGAATACAACACTAGACTTTGTGCTTAAAACCGAGGTGCAAGGCCATTATGCAAAGTTCACTCCGAGCAATAAAAGCTTCAGGGACTCATATTGGGGATGCAATAGAAAGAATATTCATCTGGTTTAGGACTTTGCTCTGAATTACATGGAATGGCTGCACAGCTGAGTGTACAGTGCTGACACTAACTGCGTCCCGCTGGGATAATGAGGGCGTAAATCTCTGTGAGGTGGCTCTCGATCAAACAACGCGCTGTGTACTTTCTATTATCTCTGCATTACACGTATACCGCGCCGGGCTGTGTGCTTTGTCCGGCCCCGACGGGCACGACGCTCGTCTCCGGGGGACGCTGACCCGCTCGACGTGGAATGTTTACAGTGATGCTCTCCCAGAATGCTTAGCTGGCGAGGAGCCGTCGGGGCTCTCTTTAGGCCGGGGGCCACATTTTATACGGGAGTGTTTTCGCTGTCTGGTTTGCCCCCACCACACCCCCCCCACCCTCCACCCCCGTGGTCCTGGCCCGTAGCCCCCGGGATGTAGAGGGTTCAACAGAAGAGACAACAAAGTGGGCAGAATGGGGCGCAGATGGTTATTGATCGCCAGTCACACCGCTCGATTTAGCCGTTCCCCACGGTAACACTGATGGATGATGGGTCCCTGAACCAACAAAGGCCTCAGTGTTGGATACGGTGGAAACGGCAGGAGGGCCCGCTGTCCTCCAACAGAAACGTCTAAAAAAAAAAAGAAGAAGAAACAGATGACTGCTAAAGTAAACTGATAAAAGAATAGATTCTCCTCTTACCAATAACCTATGGACCCCATACTTCTTTTAGTACATTAAACTTTACAGACAAATTAATCCAGTTTCAACCCCAAATAAACTTTGCCCTGCTGCTAATAGCTGTGTAGGTCCATCACCAGCTCAGAATTAGCAAGTTCTCTAAACCTCCTCTAAAACTCTCTTGGGTTTCTACTTTTTTGTGTTTTTGGTGCCATTTAGCAACTGCTAGTATGCTAACACAATAAATAAAGATGAATATGTTAAACTTTAGAGCTGCTAAACAGCTACTTGTCAGCACTCTATGGCTAACTGCTTTTAGCTACTGGTTAGCGGTTGGGATCTGCTAAGTAGCGTGTTAGCTTTTTAGCTTCTAGCTTTTGTTAGCATCACATTTTCAATACAACTACAACTTCTCCATATTTGATCATCTTTTATGTCAAAAGCAGCAAAGTTTGGACTTATTAAACTGAAAGATGAATCAGATTATGTAATAATATTTTTCAGTTAGTTCCACACATTACCAAACTAATTTTAAGAAGTGACAATCACAGCTAGCAACCATATAGCAAATAGCACAAAGAAACATAGCATTCTTGAAAATGATAAAGAAGATACACAACATTTTTGTGACTCTACTGTCGTTTATTATCCTAACCAATCACTTTTATCTCATTTAATCCTATGTTAATAAAACTAATGACGTTTGCATGTTTAGGGAAAATAATCAGTTGTTTTTAGTTGTAAAATCTTTAAATGTTGTCTTTGGTTGACTATAACTGACTAATCAGCTGATCTCTTGGATTTTCCTCTTGTCTCACAGGGTCCCAGAGCACCTCGTTAAGAGCATAACATGGCAGACGCTTCAAGCCGTCAACTTCTGTCACAAACAGAACGTAAGCGAGCGACTTTCGCCACATAATACGCCTTCTACTACCACTATTACTACTACTACTACTACTCACCCCCCCTCCCTCCTCTGGCCTGTTTTTAAGTTCCTGTGCTCCGTCACCCCTCCTCCACCTCCAGCCCTCGCTGGGCGTCTGTTTTTATGACTCTTTTTTTTTTTAACAAGAATTCCTTCCTCTTGGCTGAGCAGCAGTTAATGTATCACCTAGACACAACAAAAGCTACGAGGCCCCCATTTAACAGGGCGGCATGAAGTCCAGAAAACACTGTCCCTCTTGTGCATTTCACACACGCCCCTGTATCTCAAAGCTTCAAGCATCTGGACCTGTTGTAACATTGACTTACTTACTTATTTATTCACTTATTTATTTATTTATTTTCACTGTTTATGTCCCTGCAGTGCATTCACCGAGATGTCAAACCTGAAAACATCCTCATCACCAAACACCAAGTCATCAAACTCTGTGATTTTGGGTTCGCCAGGATTCTCAGTAAGTTTCGGGCCCCAGCCAGCATAATAACAGGTCTTATATATTGGACGGCGCCCTCTGGTGGACACTGCTCTCTATGTGTGTAGCTCCTGTGGTGTTGACCTTTAAAGCTCCAGACATGAAACGCTGTGTGTCTCATAGGTGTGCAGCTGCAAACGGGTTGAGTTAGCATCAAACAGACTTTGATCTAGTGGCTCTGAAGCAGAACTTAGTCAGTGGCTTCTAAATGTGCATTTTCTTTAAAGCCACAAAATGAACAGTTGCCTATTATGTGGTTTGAAATGTCTTAGATGCATTGGACTGACAGATGGAGTCTCAGGAAATGTAGACTGTACGCTACTTCTGGGTCATGATTTGCATTTTATCATGAAACGTAATTAATTAGAATCAGATTAGATGATTTGCAATATGGATTACAAAGAGCCACAAATTAAAATTGCTCTGTTTAGATTCAGAAGGTTTGATTCAGGGTGGTAGAAATGAATAATTAACACAGAAACTGTCCAAACTGGTGCATCAAAGAAGAAACTTAAATAAACAACCCTGATTTCACATTTTACACTGTCTGAAAAAAGACAAAAGACTGATCAATTACTAGTATGTTTTTGACCTGTTCTAAATCACATACAGTATCAATTCCATATATTCAATTATTTACCTTGTTAACTTCGAATTGCATGTTCATCAAAATGCATAAGGGTCATTAAATGCTCCAAAAACTGCTATTTGTATCTTTTCATATGATTGTATCATCCTATCATTTGACTGATAACAGTTGAGAGGATCATAGTTTGAAGTGAAAGCAGGTTCCTGGAAAGACGACCTGAGAATGTTTGAAGTGTTTTGTTTTAATCTGGATTTTTTTGTGTGTGTGTTTTTGTCCCACCAGCGGGTCCGTGTGACTACTACACAGACTACGTGGCGACACGCTGGTACCGGGCCCCCGAGCTGCTGGTGGGGGACACTCAGTACGGGCCCCCCGTGGACGTGTGGGCCATCGGATGTGTGTTCGCTGAGCTGCTGTCGGGAATCCCTCTGTGGCCTGGGAAGTCTGACATGGACCAGCTGTACCTGATCCGGAAAACTCTGGGTCAGACGGGTTTTATTCTCTGAAATGTGAAATTCAAATTCATATCTCTCAAAGGAGTCTGAAACAAATGGAGCAGCTTTGTTATTCATCTATAATATGTCAGTCAACATGCATGAAAGATTCACCAGATACTTTAAATGTCAGTTTTAATGTGATATTAATAGTGACAAATGGAGAGTTTGAAGCTTATGTGCTTCCTCCATCCTAAATATGCGACAAGTCAAACACATTTTCACCGTCATGCGCTTCTTGGAAAGGTCAGAGAAGTCAGAAGTCTCTCAGGATGGATGTGTTAAACATCTCCTAACAGCAACAAAAACATCTGTCTCGCCCTCTGCAGGAGATCTGACCCCACGACACCAGCAGGTCTTCAGCAACAACCAGTTCTTCTGTGGCGTCTCCATCCCAGAGCCACAGGAGATGGTGAGCTGCAGCCTCCACCCAGGCTCCCAGTGTTTGTCCTCTCGCACGTTAACTATAGTAGTTCAATGAAACCAATGTGTGGGTGTGGTTGTTTTTTTTTTCCCTGCAGGAACCACTGGAGCACAAATACCCAAATCTCTCACACCAGGCTCTGAGTCTCATGAAGGTAATGATGTTGTCTCTGGATCCTGTGATCTGAGTTTTAAACCAATAACAACATTAAAGTAAAAGTGGGTGACCTGGGACTTTAAGTTATAAGCTGCCACATGGTCTTCTCTCTCTCTCTCTCTCATATCTTTCTCCCTCCCCGTCCACGGCTCAGGGCTGCCTGAGGATGGACCCGTCGGAGCGTCTGACCTGCGAGCAGCTGCTGCAGCACCCGTACTTCGACAGCCTGCGAGAGAAGAGCGAGAGCAGCTCCCGGGAGCAGGAACGCTGCAGCAACAAGAGGACGCGTTTCCCCCGCAAACACCTTCCGGCCGGGGTGAGAAGCCTGCGTGTGAGGGAATGACCTGAGACAACAATACGCTGCTTTACTAGAGGCTAATGTCATACTGTCCACTCAGTGTGGACAAAGATCCACATCTATAAATGGAAAAGGTTTGGACTGGACAATGGACATACAAACATTGCAGTTATTGGTATTATAACTTATTATTTGTAGTAATTTAACATAGTATATGTAGACAATTGTAAGTTTTAACTTACAATTGTACGATTTTTTGGGGGGAGGCAAACTGAAAAATGACCTTTTAATCTGATTTACCATTCCTTCCTTTCAGTATCTGCCACAGCTGACCGGCAGCAGCATCTTCCCAACTGTGGACAACAAGCGATACTACAACAACCTGCGGAAGTTCAACTATCACCTCCCCAACATCTAGACGTGCTGCTCCCGAGCCCGAGCCCGAGCCCTCACCAACCACAGAGCAGCGTTTTCTGAAAAACTCAGGAAATGAAGCCGACTCTGGCTGCACCTTCTTCTTCTTCTCCTTTCTTCTTTTTTTTAAAAAAAAAACAGGATTGTTTGTGTTTTTCTGCTGTTCGTGTGTCTCAACATTGATGTCGGTCTATGCACTAAGTCCCGACATGTAGGCTGAAGCGTGTCGGTTTACGTACGTTATGTTATTCTTTTCTTTTGATATACCTGTGTGACGACAGTGAGCGATGTGCTGCTCTGCCCATAGTTGCTGACTAGACTGGAGGCTAAACTGCGACGTACTGCCCTGCCTGGTTTGCCAAACCTTTTCGTTTTTTTGTTTGTTTTAATGTGACGCTGGACTCCGTGAGAGAGGCCCGATTTTGTAAGAGAGTTTCGTGTCGTTCCGTCGAGTGTCTCCAGTGAGTTGTAACGTAGGACGCAGACTGACATTTCTGAAGATATTTATTGATGTCCGGAGTGAAAGCTGGTAAACATTCCTCCACCCGCTCGTACCACGAGCTACTCCTCATTATCGCTATCTGTGGAACCTTGGTGCTATGGATGTTCACAGCCATCTGTCTGTCCTCAGATACTGTACAAATGCCAAAATCAGTCGACAGAGGGGTCATGTAAAAAAGCTCCTTCATTTGATAACTGGGCTGCAACTCAAGACAAGTTTCATTACTGATTAATCCTTACGTTTCCCTGGAGTCCAAGGACAACTTTGGGTGTTGGGTGTGTTTGGGAACTCAGGGACTCCTCGCTTGACATTGAATGAACAGAAACCAGCAAACGTTGAGAATTGTTTTGCTTGAAAATGACCCGAGTTGAGTAATCAACCCGTGTTCTTTCCTTTGACTAATCAGTGAATTTTCTCTGTGTGCCCACGTATGGAGTAACCTTTGATACCATGAATGTTGACAATATAATAAACTAAAGAATATTTGATCCTACCAAGTAGAACTCAGCTATATAAAGTGCTTTAATGCTGCTCTGGACTGATTCTTTTTTTAAGCTCCATCACATGAATGCGTTTCACATGTAACTACACCTCACATTTTAACTCAAGCATCTATGTGCTGGATGACAAAAGCCCTTCAGCTATCTGTGCATCTTCAAGGTGTTTCACTTTATAAAGCTGTCAACAAGCTGTCCATAAAGATAACAATCACACGCTGTTTCTCAGTCACTCCAGGTCCATCACTAGGTCCAGTCGTGGCAGGGCTGTCTGCAGCCTCTCGGCTGTCTTCTGTTTGTCTTTAATCCCGGGAAGATCGCTGAGAAACAGGTACTCCAGATTCCTGCCAGGAATAAACACATAATCTGGAATTATCCTAGAGATATTTTTTGCAAAGAGGGGATGCCGTTCAGCTCAGTGGGTAGCGCGTGCATCTCTCCTCAAAGATAGAATATCTTCTGAAAATGCCATAAACACTCACTTGAGCTTGTGGAGGGTGATGACGCCTCTGTCGGTCACGTTTCCACACGACACCACCTCCATCATGTAGAGACTCTCCTGCAGGTTCTCTATGGAGCTCAGCCTCTCCAGGCAGGTGTCCTCGATGTATATGCACTTGTTGAACTTGATTTCCTCCACGTGTTTCAAACCGTCTGGAAGTATGGACGCAGACAGCAGCCTCAGGATTACGTTTACATGGGCAAAAAGAGGATTCAGCACCAAAACAAACACCGACAGCCAAGGTCAGAGCCGGTGCTCTGCATCTGTGTGCGTCTGTGTGCATGTGTGTGTGTGTGTCCGCTCGCCGTAAAACATCCCGCTCACTTGCGTCACTTTTGGATAATCAGTCTGGGAGAGAGACGCACTTTCACCGTCACCTTTCCTCTCCCAGGGGAGAATCGTTTTCAGGTCAACGGTCAGCTCATGTTTACAGACTTGATCTTCATTTTCTGACAGCTTTTGAGCTTCGACTTGGTCAGCACATTAAATCTGACGGCGACT
This sequence comes from Karalla daura, assembly GCA_029224185.1. Lineage (NCBI taxonomy): Eukaryota > Metazoa > Chordata > Actinopteri > Chaetodontiformes > Leiognathidae > Karalla > Karalla daura. The sequence goes on from CM055199.1 coordinate 17,147,011, forward strand.
TGATCTCCGGGCCCTGCTTCTACAGATACGCCGTAGAGGCACAGATATAGTCCAGAACAGGAGGAGGAGATTGTGGAATATTATCTCCTGAACTACTTTGCTTCTATTTATATGTGCGTATAGTATAGTTTTATTATCATACTTGGAGTCCTTAAAAATTTTTTGAATACATACATACTATGTATGTGAATGTGTGACTAAACATAGACCAGGCATACTGTGTAAACAGACTTATATAAGCCTACTGTATGTATGTTAACAAGCTCATGTGTAAACCATTAAAGCAAACTGTCAGATGGTGCAACCTCTGACACAGAAATGAGACAAGTCACCAGGATCAGAACACAGTATTCTCCGCACTGTAACACTGACCCAGGTGGTCAAAGCCTTTGTACATGATGCAGGACTCTGTGGCGTCGATGGCCTGGATCTTGTATCTGCCCAGAGGCCCCGTTGGCAGCCCGTTGTAGTCGTGCTGCCAGCGCTCGAAACCTTGAAACTTCACCTTGGCACCGCATCTCAGCAGCCATTCTGCTGCGGCTCGGTCCGGACCCACGGCCTTTATTCTCTCATAGTCCACCCTGCAGAGAGGTCGCAGAATAAACAGTCAGAGCACGGCACACTCTGATATGTCATGTGATGTGGTTAAAGAGAGACGAAGGGAAATAATGGGAATGAATAACCTACTGTGTTGTCATTCAGTACGGCCTAAAGCGGCAGGAAGGTCCAGATTATTATTTTTTACTCTATCTACATCGTATTTAAGGCATTTTAAGGTATGGAAAATTCATTCCCAAATGACACCTGCAAGCTATCCACTGACACAACGTCATATTCTAATCACTTGATTAAGTTTTAATCCTGTGTAAACCAATCAGAGGCAGTACAGGGGATGCCATGACTTCACAGTTTCCTGTATAGATCACTCACCAGTTTTAACTGTCTTTTTTGAGGAGGAGGAGGCACCTTGATGACCTCATCACTGGATATGGTCATGCATGTAGCCACAAATTCTGCATGTACTAGTAATCAAGGGTGGAGTTTAAGTACTATTTTTGGCCTCATTTACGTGAGCATTTCCAATTTGAGACCATCCTCTTTTTAACCCTAACCCCTTTAACCTGTTCTTGCACAACGATAACAAAGGATTTCAATTCTATTCTATTATAGCTGGTTGCAGCCACTCATACCTTAGCAGATTCAACCTGCTGCCATATCCACTGTGTCACAACTGTTCTACATTTTTAAGGTTTTCATTTCCTTGAAGTCTTCTCTCTTGTCTTTTCGGTATGATATATAAATAAGCTGTACACCAAACCGCTCTTACACTACTGCATTAGGACTGAATTATTGCTGCATTGTTTTTTTCAATGAACTTTATTTGTTCACAGGGGGAACAAATGTATGTCCAGTTAAATTTAACTCAGCTGTGAGTATTCACTACGATGAATATTCATAACAATGTTATCTCAAAACACTTTCTGTGAGAGCTGGTCGTTTATTATGCACAAGTAAACAAACGCTGGGCTATGTTTGTGTTTTTGGAGCGAGTCAACTCCAACGAGTCTCTCCATGCATGTAGCATGGTTATTCTCAGTCATCTCATGTATAATCTCACTTGTTGAAGACTGCATTGAGCCATCCCCAGAAGTGTCTCCTGTCTCTGTGAGCCACAGCAGACTGCACTGCCCTCGATAACAGCTTCATATCACCGCTGAAAAACACATTAAACATGCCAAATACGTGGAAATATATTCTGAAATTATATGTGAGGTGAAAAAACGGTTCAACAAACAGCGACAGGGTAGATTTTCTCACCTGTCCTCCAACAAGACCTGCACTATTTACATTCGGGCCGCCTCCATTGCTGTCGCCTATGAACCTGTGACGTCAGCGGACAGCGTGCCTTCCTATTGGCTGTGCGTCAACGTCTGGTGAGGTGGGGGCCACGTACGTAGGAAGAGCCGAGACGTGTGTGTGTGTGGAGGGGGGCTCGCAGCATTAAGAGGAGGGAGGAGAGGAAGGTGAACACGGCTCCGGGAGAACCTCACCGGCGTCTGTACCATGAGGAACCGAGTGTGAGGAGCTGCCGAACCCCTCCGACACCATGAACCAGACTCTGAGCCGAGCCTGTCTGCGGGCTGTAACGTCAGCGCAGCCCAGGTTCTTGAAGGACGTGTCGAGCAGGAAGCTGCACAGGTAAGAAGTAAGAGGACCAGGTGGCACCATGCTGGGTGAGCTCTGCAGCCCTGGCACCGTAGCACCACCCCAGGCTCTTCTATTCATTGGCAGACGGGTCTAATGAAGAATAGGTGCACAGACAAGATCTGTGACAAGCTCTGTCTTGCTACAGTATTAACTTTTCAACTTATTCCCAGCCGCTGTCAAGGACGTTCATGCACCAGCGCCGCGGTTGCATAACTTTGCTGCCCTCTGCACTGTATTTATACACAAGACCATTAGTGTTGCTATACCGCCATACCCTTCACGCCTGCCTCAAACTCATGTTGCATGGGGATCTGAACCTGCAGAAACCAAACAGACGTTTCTTACGTAATACGAGACAGTCCGCCACAACTGTGAAAATTATGAATGCATGCAGTGCTTTTGTATTCAATGTGTGTGCAGTCCACAGTCACATGCTGTCATTATCCTACATTTATCTCTCGTTTTGGTTGAACTGCATCTTTAGGAATCCATGCCATGGCTGCATGTGTTTCAAGTTGTAGGTAACACCCGAGTAAAGCTCCCAGCCGTTCCACCCCATCCTCCTATGTTTACTGTACATAGTCTAAACCCTCTGTCGACATAATTGCATGCATTGTGGTGTGGTGCCTAGCGTCTTATTTTCTCTCTGAGTCACATCTTGGACCGTGATCCTCTTTTTGTTGCAGCTTCCAGCTCTAAAAAGTGTCTTTCTCTCTCCGTGTGTGTTAAGCAATACTTGCTCTCCTCTTTGAAGTTCAGGATCTCAGGGCAGAGGGAGGCACATTGACCTCCTCCTCTTCCTCGTCCTCCTCCTCCTCAAATTTCTGTTAGAAAACTAGGTGTTATAACTAGTTGTATTTTCCCCCAGGTTGTCCACTGTCCTCCCACATTCCAAAGGCATGCATATTTTGGTGGATTGGAGACTCTAAAATTACCCCCAGGTTTGCGTGTGAGAGTGAATGGTGTATGTGATGGAGTAGAGACCTGTCCCGGACCTATTCGCTGCCTTAGCCTTATGCAAGTGTGTGAGATAATGGATGGATGGCCACCAATCCTGCCCTGCAAGCAGAGACACCCAGTATTTCACAATGCAACATTTTCCCTTTCATTGTATCTGCTTCTTTTGGCATGTTGAACGTGTTGAGTGCAGAATGGCACAGATAAGCTGCCACTTTGTTTTCCACCAGATGGATTCATTGGTTCCTTCTCCTTGTGAGCGTTACACAAGCACAGTTCCAGCCCCACTTGTCCTGGTTTTGCCAAATGAAAACAAGATGTTTTCTTGTTCCCAGAGAGATATGCGTGCCCGAAGGCACGGGTGAGGAGTTCTTGAACGCAGTGTTCTTCCAGCATTTGGCAAATGCTTTGGTATTTTTTGGTGAGATTTGATTTACTGTCACTTTGAACTCTTCTATGCAAGATGGAGACTGTATGATAATTAGGTTAAGAAACAGGCAGATTCGGTGCAGTCTTGTGACAGAGCTGCGGACTGTCTTTGCAGGAAGAAATAAGCCGTTAACCTGGCGGCGACTGGTTCAGGTGGACGTTGGACCGCTGACCCACGTCGTTCTGCTCGTCTGCCCCGAGTTTTGCAATCGACCGCCTGTCACTCGGTTATCAGCAGCCACTGTCATTCTGAACTGTATCTAACCTGGCCCTGTGGTCTGCTTTCCAGCTCCTATGACGTGGCCATCGTTGGGGGAGGCATCGTGGGCCTGGCCACGGCCCGGGAGCTCATACTGCGACACCCGACGCTCAGCTTCGTCCTGCTGGAGAAGGAGAAGGAGCTCGGTGGGTTAAGAGTGGAGCGCTGAGGGGAGTTAGCAGCGTGATCTCTGGGGCTTTGTCTGTGTCCAAGTGATTGAAAGCAGCTGCAGTTGGGATCAGGATTGCATCTGGAAAGCGAAACAATTGTTGTGTTAATTTTTCACTCTCACGCATGGCTCGTAAAACTGAACAATTATACTAATAACTATAAAGTCAAGGAACTGTACGAGTCCAGCTGTGCTCACCCATTGAACAATGCAAACAAGCTTCAACATGAAACTCAGATTTGCATATTGAAGACAAAGAAAATGGCTGACTGAACAGTGTCGTCTCCTCTCTATGTGGAGTTTACATGTGTCCTGTCCTCTAATGTGGGAACCATGCGTGCTCCGTCACTCGATCTGTGGCTGTTTTTTCGATGTATCTGACAGTTCTGGCCTGAGAGGAGGCTGAGGACAACATCTTAGGAATGTTACTGTCACCTCCCAAGGAATTATCCCAGCGCACGCGCTCATGACAAACCACAGTTTGCTGTTTGTGACACACGAGATCTAAATATGTGAACAGGCGGGCCAGCTCTTTTCAATCAGAAGGCTAAGATCAGAAAAACAATCCCATGGGAGTGGTAGCAGATTTCTCATGCCTCGGTCCTCTCATCTGACGAGGCAAGAAAGCAAATGAGAACATTTCCCAGAAGTGTCAAACACTCGATGTCACTTCATTGATACGTGGCCAAACAGGAGCTGAATGAGCAGCTGATATCTCGTTATACGTCATGAATCAGACGAGATGTTGCGAAAGGGACAACGACGGAGACGTCATCCTAGTTTCAGTATCAGCAATGAGCCAGACGGATTTGATCTCTGCTCCAACACTCTGAACGCAACAGATTAAATCCTCTTCCTCTTCGTCTCCTCCTCTCTCTGCCTCGCCAGCCGTGCACCAGAGTGGGCACAACAGTGGAGTCATTCACAGCGGCATCTACTACACGCCGGGCTCGCTGAAGGCCCGCCTGTGTGTGCGAGGTGCCACGCTGGCCTACGAGTACTGCGAGAAGAAAGGCCTCCCCTACAACAGATGTGGAAAGGTCTGTGAGCATCAACACGGACATGAAACATCATGGCAGCCACGCGAGGCACACGCTGGGAACATGCCAGTGTCCCTGTCAGACTTCATGGTCCGAGCTTTCACATCCTCTCCTAAAAGTGAAAGTCGCAGAAAGCCAACATTTGCTTTCATGTTGTGTCCATTAGTATGCTATGAACTGGCAACTAGATTACTATATACACACACACACACACACACACACACAGATAGGATCATTTATTGCCAATCACATTTATTGCCAAGTAGTTACACAACTGCAAATAGTATATTACTTACATTTATACAGGTTTCTAATATAAATATGTATAATCAGTAACGATTAACCATTATTTGAAGCCAAATGTTTACTCTCAGCTTCTTTAAGCTCCTATTTTAACCCGTGAGCCACGGTTTCGCTCGCTAGCAGCCACTGTTGAGCGTAACCCGGTCGTCGGTCTGCGTGTTTGGCGTCGGCAGCTCATCGTGGCCGTGGAGCAGGAGGAGATCCCCAGGCTCAAAGCCCTGTACGAGCGTGGGAAGCAGAACAACGTGCGCGACCTCAGCATTGTGGACGCCAAGGGGATCCGAGAGCGAGAGCCGTACTGCAGGGTAAGAAACGCTCTGAGGCTCCGAGGGCCGGGCGACGGCGGAGGCGCCCGACCTGACCTGTCGTTTCCTGCCAGGGGATAATGGCCTTGGATTCGCCCTACACCGGCATAGTGGACTGGAGGATGGTGGCCCTCAGGTATGGCAAAGACTTCGAGGAGGCGGGCGGCACGGTGGTAACGGGGTCGGAGGTCAACGACATATCCATGGTGAAGGAGAGTCCGGCAGGGAGCACCGAGGGTAAATCAGACGGTTCGACTCCTCGACCTGTCGACTTGAACCACTCTGTGTAAGAGCTGTTTGAACTTAATTCATCTCTTGCATTTGCAGGAATGCTGTATCCAATGTCAATCAGAGATAAAACGGTGAGCGAGCAGGGCAAAGGCAGGTGAAGGCTCCATGAAGTTTAGACCGAGGCCCGACGTTTTTTTTTTTTATCGTCGGCTGATGTTGTTTCCACAGGGCAACGAGGTGCGCTGCCGCTACGTCCTGACCTGTGGCGGCCTCTACTCCGACCGGCTGTCCCAGATCTCCGGATGCAGCCGCGAGCCCAGGATCGTCCCCTTCAGAGGAGACTACCTGGTCCTGAAGCCAGAGAAGCACTATCTGGTCAAGGGAAACATCTACCCTGTGAGTCTGAGGAACCCTGTGACTGTGAACGTCACACTCTGGCGCCACCAGGTGGCTAAAAACACAGACAGAGTTGTTTTAGTCTTGAGGGAATTCCCATGTTGAGCACAGAGCGAGCTGCATTCTCTGGATTTCTTATTGGAATCTAGTTTGGTTTCCTCTGAAGTTTCAATCCTATTCTCGAGAATATTGTGAAATGAACATCAGGTTGAGGGGAAAAGGTGTGTCACCCTCGCTATTGCCAAATATGTAACCTCACATGAGGTGCTTGAAATAATCCTGCAAAATCAGGTTTAGGAAACTTAATCCAAAACCTGAAATCCTGGAGATTTTAGAGCAGACTTACTTATGTTACCTATATTTCCAATCTAAAGCTTCAGGATTTGCTGTAAAAACAACATCAGAAGCAGCAGGAGGTGGCTCATATAATACAATGGTGCAAACTGACGGTGGGTCTTAAAAAGCTTGGCTCCTCCTCCGTTCAGGTCCCCGACCCTCGGTTCCCCTTCCTCGGGGTCCACTTCACTCCCCGGATGGATGGGAGCGTTTGGCTCGGCCCCAACGCCGTCCTCGCCTTCAAGAGAGAAGGCTACAAAGTGTACGACTTCAACCCCAGAGACTTTGCAGACGCGCTCTCATTCAGGTACTGAAGGACACTTTGATCGGCCCTGGTCATGTAGTTCCTGTGTATTTCCACCAAATGTGTGTGTGTTTGTCCCACAGGGGCCTCCAGAGGCTGGTGCTGAAGAACGTAACGTACGGCATTGGAGAAATGTACAGAGGGATTTTCATCAGTGCGCAGGTTAAAATCCTGCAGAAGTACATCCCTGAAATCACGCTGAGCGACGTTCTCAGGTAACAGCCGCGCGTGTGTGTAACGTGTCACTTATCCTCAGAGGAAGTCCCGAGTTGACCTCTGGGGCTTATTGGGTGACCTCTGTGAAGAGTCAGACCTCTGTTCAATATGCAAAACGTCCAATTCACAGACACCAGTGAGGAAGGGAGAGGTGTGGTATGAAAGACCAGCAGCCTCAAAACCTACGTAATGGAACATGTTATGTCTCAATAGTTCCACATATTGAGTGATGAGGCAAATGTCAGGTGATACCAGGATTTTCTGTAACCATGCATGAGCAATAACCACCAGTTAAATGTGTAATGTGTCAGTCCAACATAGTTTATATATGGACACTGGAATATGGTAAGATGTTGCACCATAGCGGAAAATGGAGAGATGTGGTGGGAAATACCTATTAATAGTATGTAAGAGGATGATATAAATATCTTATTCATCCCCAAAGGAAGCTATTCCATTGAGCAGCAAAATGCACATAAAATACATCACATTCATAATACACAACAGTCCAATAAGTGATGCTATTGTTTTATTAAGTGATAATAAAATAATAAAGTGTAATAAGGCACAGAAAATAAACTTCACAGTAGTAAACCTCATAAAAACAGTAATAAGTGAGTAAAACTGATAATACTATTAGTGAGATATGATAGGTAAGTAATAAGAGCCAAAGCACACATTAATAACATGTTAATAAACTGTATTCGGAAAAATATATAAATGGTGACAAGTGATGAGACAAATACTGGGTGAGAAAGGAGAACTAGGACATTTATCCATACAAGTATCCACTTATGTGACATTTAACAGTTATGTTACCCAATGGACTCTGTTACACATGGACACCAAAGTATATATATATGTGTTTGTGGTTGAGTACATAGCAGCTTTAGAATAGAAAGTTGTTTTCTGTCATTGTATGACGAGTGACCACAAGCCAAACCCTCCGTAATGCTGGTTTCCCGTCTCTCCTCCAGGGGCCCGTCGGGGGTCCGGGCCCAGGCTCTGGACCGGGCCGGGAACCTGGTGGACGACTTTGTGTTCGACGGGGGGGTCGGGGAGGTGGCGAGCCGCGTGCTGCACGTGAGGAACGCGCCCTCGCCGGCCGCCACCTCCTCCCTCGCCATCGCCGAGATGGTGGCGGACGAGGTGGAGAGCCGCTTCTCTCTGTAGAGAACCAACCGAGGAGGAGGAGGAGGAGGAGGAGGAAGAGGAGCACCAAAGGGATGAGATGAAACGCACAAACGTCTACCTAACTAGACGACTACCTAACCCTAACCCCCCCCCCCCCTAGATTTGAATGAGGAGGCGTTTGGTAAAAGCGTCTTCTTCAGTGACGAAATGTGTGAATGGAGGAGGACTCTTCCTCCTCCTCCTCCAGTTTAAGCCATCGATACAACCGCGATGTCGCATCGTGTTGTCACTACCTCAGCATCGCTGTCATCACTGAGACATTTTGATTCCAGGCGACGCCTTCATTTAGCTGGAGAGAGCAGCGTGCATTTGATTCAATGAGATTGTTGTGACTGTTACCCGTCGGATAGTTATACGATCGATGAGCAAATCCACGTGTTTTTCAACACTACAGTCCAGTCGCTTGTTGAGACAGTAGACATCCGCCTCCATCTTGACATTTTGACAACAGGTTTTTTTTCCAACTGACGATTCGTGGTTTTCCTCATTAACTATTGAACGATGAAATGCATCCTCGTACGTGAGGACTGGAAGTCATTTGGAAAATGTTTTTAGTATCTCTGGAAGGTAAACGCCTCTCATCTTCGCACTCAGCTCGTACACGTTCTCGCCTCAGCCAGCTACTCTGCCATAATATCACAATATCACACCAGGGCTAAATGTCCTAGTCCTGCACACATTTGCAATCGTCTAAACAGAGACCACTTTGATGTCTGCCAGTTGTTTGTTTGTACGTGTTTGTGTTGGTGGGTGGGCGGTGATTTTATATGATTGTACTAGAAGGTGCTCTGTGTGATAGCTTTAATGCTTAGCACATTACTGAAAACTGTCCGCATTGTCTTTGCCTTCTGCTGTTTCATATGCTGACTAATGAATGATTAATACTTGTACCATAAAAACATATTTTTGAAGAGGAAATGCTGCCGTGTCTGTGGTTTGTGCTGCAGGGCTGAAATATGTGGATCTTTGACCTTGAGGAGAGGAACTTCACCTCTTTTTACAGCGTATAAATAGGTGAGCAGGCAAACAAGAGAATAGTTTTAAAGTCTTGATGTAAGTGATTTAGACCTTTTTAGACTTAGCACTTGTTGGGTTTGTCCATAGAGGTTGGAATCTCATCAAACAACCTTCTCAGGTAGGATATCTGGGATTTCCAGCAATCACCTTGAAAACAAATAGATTTGATCCAGAGGCTGGTTCTAATTTACATCATTGTTTGTCAAGAGAAGAAAACTGGATCTGCCTTGACTTTAACAGTTTAGTTTGCAGCAGCACTTACTGGGTATGTCCAGAAGAGGGCAGAAAAACAAAAACTTCACTTTTCCAGCATTTTTTAAAAACCTACCTCTTACCTCTTTAGTTTGAACAAACATTAAGGTACAGGACAAGTTGTTGAATTACAGATATTAAGAAATAGGAAAGAAACAGGTGCTCTGAAACCAGCACAAAACCCTTTTAATTGCTGTTATTTATAATAGATGCAATCTCCATCTATTATTATATACTGATGTTTTTCTCCAGAGCAGATTTTGTAAACATTATTTAGATGCAGAATATCTACTCAGCTTTTTTACATAAGCTCCAAAACGGATTATTATTTCCAATACCTGTTTCAAAGCCTATGAAATAAAACATACCATAAATGTGATCTGTTTTATTGTATGATCTTGTCTGCTTGCTATACTCCTAAAACTATTGATTAAAAGTATCCAGATAATGTTTCTCTTTTGCGTTGTTTGCACTTCCTGACTAAATAATCTCATCCACTTTATACTGCCCCTCACCTCCTTCCAATATATGTAAAGAAAGGAGTGAGAAGACAACTGTGTTTTAAAGTTTTTATACAGTAAGTCTGGACTGAGGCACATCCTCACCTCGTTCAAAGGTGTTGGCATAACTAAGAAAGCAGGCAGGAACCTTGTATTTTAGGCATTTTCCACCACAGGTTTGGCCCTTTTCCTTCAGCAGCACTTACTGGGTTTGTCCACATGAGGGCAGAATCACAGCAACAAATGCTGGAAAAAAGCCCTTAAACAGGACAAAACATGTTTTTAATAGTCGTGACTAAAACCATCCTTTCCTACTATTTCATCAGCTGTGATGTACTAAGAATCTGATAGAGTGGTTTTTATAGCGGCTCAATAGATCCGTTCAACTGCAGATTCTGTCAAAAATATTTACTTCCATTACATAAGACAGGAAATCCAATCAGCTTTTTTATATATAAGTTCCAAAAGCTATTTGCTTCATCTGCTGTAACTATACCAAAGTCTATGAACTGAGACGTAAGTCCAAGCCTTATTGTATTTCTGGTGTGGTAGCTTTGCTCCCTGAACTATTTTCTGATGACTATGTGTGTCCCAGGCGGACAGGAAAATTGTGTTTTAAGCATTTTATATGACAAGTTTGGACCTTTTTTGACTTCAGCACTTTTAGAAACTCCTGAGTCAACAGCGCTTATTGGGTCTGTCCACATGAGGGCAGAATCACAGCAACAAATACTGGAAAAAGCCCCGAAAACAAAGACAAAACATGCTTTTAATAGTTGTGACAAATAAAAACTACCCTTCATACTATTTCATCAGCTGTGATTGTTTCGTGACTTTAAAATTACGTGTTTTTTATGGCTGCGGATTCTGAAAACCGTATTTGCATACATTACATAAAACAGGAAATCCAATCAGCTGTTTGATATGAGCTCGCAAAACTATTTTTTTTATCACTACCTCCAGTAACTAACAAAGTGTGTGTGTGCGTGAAGTGAGACCTGAAGTCCAGCCTCTTGTCTTCCTGCTCTGTCCAATAGAGCAATGAAGCTGCGCAGCGTGGTGTGTGTGAGTGCGCTGTGTGTGTGTGAGTGTGTGTGTGTGTGACAGCCCGGACCCTCACACACACACCAACACACACGCACACACACACACAGAGAGGAGCTGGGGACGAACATCTCCCACTTCCACCAACAACAACACCACCTCCAGCACCACCACCACCACTACCCCGGCTGCTCTTCCACCGCTTGGCCCGGCTCCGCAGGCATGCCTCGGACCTCCCTGCTTGGATTAACGCCCCTCGGATGATAAAAAGACATGTTTACCAGCGGCAGCGGCGCCGGAGAAAGCGAGCGGAGCGGACCGAGTGTCCGTGCACGGAACCCGGAGCGAAGCGAGGCCAGCGGCAGCCTGTAGCCACACTTAGCTTCTCTCGGCTAACGTTACAGGTGTTTTCAGAAGAGGGGAGAAAGGAGGATAAAACACAATTTGTAGCTGGTAGCAAAGCCGGCGACACCGTGTCGTGACTTAGTATTCAACTTAATGTGCCTGTTTTGGAGCTTCCCGAGCGGTGAGTTTAACACTTGGCAGCATTGTTGTTAGCCGTTAGCTCCGGAGTTAGCTCCCCCTCCTACCGTTAGCCCGTGCGAAGCTAACGAGTTAACTTTCCCAGCTGCACGCGCCTCGTTTTTCTCCCCATTTTTCGCACAAACTTAGCGAAACTCTTTCAATACTCTCAACCGAGGTGGTTTGACTGTATTTGTTTTTTTTTTTACACTAACCTTCCTCCTCCACCACCACCTCCACCACCACACCGTGTGCCTGCTGCCCCGGACTGACCCACCCCACAAGGACTCTCTAATCCCGGGGCCGATGCTGACAGTTGAGCCCGGAGCACGGCCACGCCAGGAGCCGCTACAGACATGCAGCCCCAGCAGATCTACGACTTTTCCAGTGACGAGAACAGTCACAAATGGAGAGGCCTCTTCGTGCAAGCGCTACGAAAGGTAATTATCATTACTACACTACACTACAGTGCAGTTTGACAAAGTCCCAGAACCTTCCTTTTCAAAACACACGTAGTGCTCTCAGAACCCGTAACTCACTGGTACCTACATTTGGTATTGCTACGAGTCCTGGAAATAGTTGTAAAAAGGTTGTTTTTGTTCCTATGTAATCGCTACTTATTCTCATGTGTAACTGTGGACAGCCAGTACTTTGCACAGAGACAACTGCTGCTGCTTTTGCACGTAGATCACCTGTAATTTTGCACTTTTGCGCCACTAATTTGACGTCCGTCATGGATATTTGTTCGTACTTTTTTGTTAGATTTGTGTTATTTTTTCAGTGTTAACTGTACTTTAACATACTCTGTTGTACACTAGAACATCCCTCAGGAATCAACAGTTAGTATCTATCTATCTATCTATCTATCTATCTATCTATCTGTCTATCTGTCTATCTATCTATCTACCTGGAGGTTTCTTATGTTACTGTTGTGTTACTGTGAGCTCCCATAGCTAAACCAATCAAATCAATCTGAAGTATCAGTCATTTGCCGATCACTATCACTTTATCAGTATTGAAACTGCTGCCTGCTCTGTTCTTGTGCACGCAGTGTTTGTTTAATATCTCCCAAACAAGTTCCTCATAATGACTTTTTCCCATAACCATTTTGAAGAAGTTGCTCAGTGTTTTCATCTGGCCTCAGTGTGTGTTTTAGGGTAAACAAGGCCTGTGTGCTAATGATTCTTGAGGGTACCGTCCTCCAGTTTTGAACCATCACTGAAGCCATCCTGGGATGTCTGGAACATGTCATAAAAAAACCCCAAAAAAAACAAATCATTTGACATATGTGCGTCGCTGCCAGCGTCTTTATTTGTTCCTCATTTCGGTCTAACAGCAAGAGATGTCTCATCGTTTCCAAGCGCTCTGCAGCTGTTGTGTGTGATGCGCTCGCGTCAGGTCCTCCGAAGAAGTGCGACCTCATTCTCATGAATCGAAGAGAAACTTTCAGCGCCGTTTTTTTTTCTTCTCTCTTTTTTTAATTTTAATATCCTTGGTCAGCAGATACGGAGCCGTATCGGTTCCTTTTTGAACGTCCCTCTCTCTTTCCCTTTTTCTTGCATCATCTGGGCTTGTCCCTGTCATCGCCAGGTTTATTTTCTGTCTTCTGACCCCTCCTGCCCCCTTCTCCTTAAGCCTTTGTAATCAGACTTGCAAACTCATGACAGCCTGGTTGAGCGTTCCAGCTGAAAACACAAAGTTATCTCACAGTCTGTTTTTTATTGTTTTAAGGTCCCTCTAATCAGAATCTGAATACTTTGATACAGATACTTGATCCCTGGAGGGAAAATGTCATTGTTGCTGCTTCAAGCACACAAATGTAATAAAATAGAGAGGAGCGTAGTGCTGTAACCACCAACCAATTGATCGGTAATTAATATATTGACAATAATTAAAATCCTTTATTTTAGTAATTGGTTTAAGCATTTAAAACATGTTTTGAGAAGGATTTTAAGAAATTTAGTCAAGATTTTATCTCCGCTTCATAAATCTGGAAAAATTTCCTCATTTCGTTTGTGCTCTAGAACAGAAAATTGAATGCCTTTTAAACATTTTTTTCCCCAGTTTTTGAGTCTTTAAGGAAACCAGTGAAGTAATGAATGAATCAAGAATGTAATTGACAGATTATTCAGGAACAAAATAGTAATTTGTTGAAGCCTTAGACAAGTAACAAATTAACAGAAATGAAAGAAATTGAGAAAACATTCATGTTTTAAGAGTGTTTTTGGGTCTTCTAAAGCTTTTAGAGGCTGCACACACGCACAACATGCACTTCCACTCGAAGGCAATGTAGAGGCAACGTAGGAGCCCAGCATGAATGTGTTTGGGCTGTGCTAGGAAACTGTTGTCACGCTGAAGATGCTCAAACCTGTATGATGCGGCTTTAAATGGTTACGTCTGCCCCAGGTTACTCATGGGTTAAAGGAAAGAGCCAGACCAAATAAATTCCTCTTAGCCGTATAACTGAGTTGTGTAACGGCTCGCCAATAAATGTGATTCTGATGTATATCCTCAGCCATGATGCAACTGCGCATTATGATGCCACAGTAAAACGTATTCCTCTTTCAAGATTTAACTTCCAAACAGTGGCGAGTACTTCCAACTTAACTCCCAGACAACAAGGATACACTTTCTCCTCATTGATCAGGGACTAACGGGGATTTATACGAGTAGTGGAGCACAAACTGCACGTGGAATCGGTTTCATACTACGACAGAAACCTCTCAGCTCGTGGACTTCTCTGGAAAGCGTTGCTGTTTTAATATTTAATAGTGAGTAGAATTGTGTGTGGACAGGGCGAAAGGTGCATGTTTGTACTCGGCATTCGTAACATTTTGTACTTTTCTTTGATGGAGACGCAATTTGTCTGCCTCAGACCTAGTTATTGACACATGCAACATGCTCTTCCTTCCCCTTTAATAGCCTTTTTTGTCTGTATTAAAGCCACCGGCATCACAGCATAGCTTCACAACTTGGTCCACTTGGGCTCCAAATCCCTAAACCTGCTGAGTGAGAAATCTCCTGGTGACGTTGTAGACGGTGTAATGCTTTTATTTTGGCAACAAAAAAAGTGCCTCCAGAGGCAACTGGCCGTGGCATTAGCCTTGTAGCAACACCACGTATGTATAAATAACACAGCAGCCTCCTCTTTTTTTCCTGTCAGGTAACCTCAGCAAAGAAGTGTTGATGAATCAGGTGAAACTGAGAGAAAGAGAGAAAGAAAGAGAGAGAGAGGGAGCAGGTGGTGGGCTGTGCTGCCGTGGTTTTCATTGTCTCAACTTGTTACACAACTGCCGGTGGGAAAGCCTGTCAGGAGGTTGACGCAAGGGGTGGTTTGTTATGGTTTTGACAGAGTGTGACTTGCTGTTTTTCACAGCTGTCCTCCAAGGAGGGAGTAGAGGGAGAGGGGAGGAGGGAGGGGAGAGGGTGGTGGTGGAGGTTTGGGGGGCGGCTTCCTTGTCAGAAGGAGCCATGTTGGATGACTCCACCTCCCGAGAGTGATTTGGATTGTTGTTAAAAAAGAAAAGGGCAGGATTAGAGAAAAGATGTGGTATAACATAAACTCATCTGGAGCTGGAGCCACTTTGTACTTTAAAAAGAAGTGACTCTGGTATTTACTGTCTGCTGGCAGATTGCAGTGGTTTCAGATCTAGATAGGTACATGCAGGTAGATAGGTTGATAGATTGTGTAAATGAAAAGGCAGCAGCCATCCATCCATCTATCCATTATCATACCTGCTTTGTACCTTAAATGTCGCGGGGGTCTGCTGGAGCTTGTTCCAGCATGTTTTTGGACTGTGGGTGGAAACCCACGCAGACGCAAACGAATTCCACACAGAACTCAGCCAACTGGGACACGAAGCGGCGCGAGTGGCGCTAACCACTCACACGCCGTCTTCACTCCACGCCCACCACGTCCCGTGTTGATGATTGCCAAAGTTTGTGGGAAAACGGCGCGTACACCTGAAACTCAAATGAAAGCCCTGGCTGTCATCAAATGCATGGAAGTACAACGTCTATCATGTCAAAACACACATCTCAGCGTGTGTGTGTGTGTGTATCGCCTTTGCGGTGACATTTGTGTCTCCCCGTCCTGGCTATTCTGGCTGACGGCGGCTCGTGCCCAGTGCTATGCAACAGCGTCATTTAGACGGTGACAGGCCGGTGTTGATAATAACTGTACATTCCCCAGGGCTGCCCTTTCACTAGCGCCGAGAGAGGAAGCCGGAGCTCTGGCCGGCTAGAGTTTCATACCATCGCCATGTTAACGCAGCGCGGCCGCTGCTGACCTCACGGGGCTTTTAAAAGCCCACGGATCTGGCAGGTCGCAGGCGGGCCTCGCTTTCCTTTTTCCTTGTCGCACGCGTTTGTGTTTCTCCTCGACCTGAGGCGTCTAAATGTGGCAAATCGACATCACAGCGGGGGGCCCAAACTGGCAGCTGAGATCTTTTTCCCTTTTCAATCTTAGTCCCTCGGCTCTGCTCGTACTTCTCAAGAAGCGAGCCGCTTCTAAATACGGCCAGATAAAGACATTTATTATCGCCCGTTACCAGAAACCAAGTCTTGCCATGTGACCTGTTTGTTGTACGTCGGGCTTATTTTTATCTCTTCGTATCTATTTCATCTCTGCTGGATAAAGCAACTTTCACACTGACCTGTTGAGGCAATGCTGCATTGTCTACTTATCAGTGAAACTCCTAATGGTAGTTAAAGAATGAGAATCAGAGTCTTGTTTCTTGCCAAGTAGTTTTATGACCGCGTTCCAAAGCAACAAGCACTTTGTTTTGGTGTTGGGTGCAAAAACCAGCAAGTTGAGTGGGAATTCAGATAGAAAATGTGCGCAAAATGGCCAGATTTTATATATTACATGTGTCTGTGTCAGATAAAGAAGGTGATGAGTTCATTTGCAAGGCCCCTGCAAGAAATGAGCACATTGACATGTCAGGAATGTTTTTTATTGGTGGGGAATTATGTCTTTATTACGGAGCGGACAGTATCGGGCAGCAGGAGCGATACCAGGCAGTGAAAGTCCCAGTCTGGGTCCTCACCAGGGTTGTTCATGGGTAGGGCCTGAACCTGGGCACTCCTCAGGGGGCAGTCCTAGGCATACCAGACAGAGTGAAATAACTGACAGCTCATACTGCATACAAGGTGCAAAGTTGCATTGGGTATGAAGTGACTTAGAGGTGAAAGTGAAGGTTAGGTATGAGACCTTGAGAAGCAGAAATGTCTTGAGATAAGATAAAGACGTAAAACGTGTTGGCTGTATTTGCGTAAGGCGTGGATTTTGGGAACACACTTCCTTTCATTTTATACTATTGTATCCATCATCTTAAACCTTCCTGTTTTTGGACTGAAGCTGGAGACCCAGGGCAGACACAGGAGGAACATGCAAACGACCTCCATGCTGTGATACCAGTCCCCTAGCCAACGTCATGAGTCGTTCAGTGTCAATTCACTTTCTGAAGTGAACAGGGTGTGTTCCACCCTAGACCCTGCACTACGTTTTGCACCGTTCTTTTTTGTTTTGTTTAGCTCGATTTTCAGACGTTTATCCTGGGCCAGCCTGCCGCTTCCAGGGTACTTGCATCCTGGTTCTGAAGCTGTTCACCAGGGTCTTCTCAACCTCAGCCTTTACGGCTCAGAGGAACGCTCAGATCTATTCATCTTCTCATTTAAGTTTCAGTGGAGTCAAAGTAATGTCGACTGATCTGCAAGGAGAAAGGGTAGTGAATTAATTAAAACATGACCTTGTATACAGTTCACCCCAGAAAACTAATTAACAGTCAACCATGTGCGGCATTTCTTGCCATGATGGACGTGTTTTTCTTGGGGTTCTGTGCCAAAACGAAGGACAATAAAGGCACGTTTTAACAGGCGCAGCAAACACTTAAACTGCAGTTGTTGATTAGAGACAATGTTTCTGTTGCTGGGTTGCACTTCCTGTGTGTCACACCCCCCGTGCATGGACACACACACTCACACTCACTCCCTCTCATACACACACGCACACACATCCCTCACACACATGCAGAGAGATGCAGTATTGGTCTGAATAATTAGCACGCCCCCCCACCCCCCCCACCCTCACCCCCACGCCATCCCCTCCGCCCTTCCTCCTGCGCTGAACCAAGGGTGTTGTACGGCCGTCGCTGGTCGTCCTCGGGCAGAGGATGGGTGGACGCAGGCCGGCAGGGGTCACTGGGTCAGGTCAGAGCGAGGCCACGGCGAGGGCCACGTGCCGTCTGCAGCACCACGGCCAGCCATTGTCTGGACAGTGTGGATGTCAGGGGAGCCTGTGTGTGTGTGTCTGTGTAGACACAGTTGTGAGGTTTTAATTCTGTGCAAGTGTTTACCATAGTCTCTTTCATTGCCTCGTCTTCCATATTTGTGCGCGTGTGTGTGTGTGTGTGTGTGTGTGTGTGTGTGTGTGTGCATGTGCCTGTGCCTGTTGTCTCAGAGTTGATCTCTGCCCTATGGTTCCCCAGACAGTCTGGTTGTAATGGCAGATGATGTCATGGCATGAATCACAAACAGTGACACATGCTCGGGTATAATAACAAGCCCCACCCCCCACCTCTCAACCACACACACATACACACACACATACATGCACGTATACACAAACACACGGCACACACAAAGCCACATTACCTGCAACCTGAGCCTGATGCAGCCCAGTACACACACAGCAGGAGAATAATCAATCGAATTAGAAATGTTAACCCTGTATTAACACTGTCTGGCCTACGCTCGTATTGTTTCCTGCAACATTTCTGCACACATATGGATTAGGATTGATTACTTTTGCCCAAAGATGTGTATTGTTGTTATTGTTATTATTAATGTTATTAGATAAGGCTAGCAAATGTGAAGCAGCTGAGTTTAGATGCAGGGGAGAGAAAAATGTGCAATTCTTCACAGATGACATTCTGATGCAGAGAAGTTAATAGTCAGAAGTCCCTGTTGGACACGGATCGTGCATCAAGCACAGGAGTGGGAGCTCACGTGGGAGTTGTTTACGTTGATGTTGCGGCAAAATGGTTGAACCCGGAGCCAAAAACAAGCCTGTTCGACCAGCCTCCATTACTCTCATCCCATTCTGTTGTGGGGAACTTAGGCTTTTCTTGGTTGCCTACTTTTGAGCAGAGGTAGGAGTCGTTTCTGCTGTAGTGACACCCTTGCCCAACTGCGTCGACCAGCTCCTTTTCCTACACCAAACCTGCATATTCCACAAGCATCCACCACCAGACTTATTTGTTATTTTGCGGCATTTTTCCTGCCTTTACGGTATCCTACGTAACCCCACATTCCATCCGAGCACTCTTACTCGTGTGATAAAACGCACATACAGATGGGAGCAAACACATGCATACACATGGACACATATGAGTAATACAAGCCATCACATAAACGATGCAACTTTGCCCGTGCGGACCTCTTTGAGTTGTAATGGAACACCTCTGGTTTACACTACAAAGAGTGGCGTGCAGGCTGAGTGTGAAGGTGACCTACATGTGGAGCTACACGCACACGCGGGTCTTTTGCATGTTTTGTGTGCATGTAGCAGCTTGCGGCCGCAGGAGCCTGACATTGACGGCTTCAGTCTCTCACGACCACACTTGACGCTGTTTTTGATGACACCACTTTTGGGGGGGGCAATAAGACCTTTCTGAGGTTAAACCTGTGTGGTTTGAGAGATTTTCTCAAACGCTGCGCGTGTACTTTTCCACTGGCACGACACTTTCACTTTCTGAGTGAGACGGGCTGTTTGTTTCCTGTCAGATGTGTTTTATTTCACAGTGCTGTGGTCGGGCAGGTCGCGTTAAAGATGCTGAGCCCTAACCCTGACCATATCTGTCGCCAGAATAATACACTGAAAATATATACTTATATTAATATATACTTAAACACAAAATACATGCTTAAAAAGTCTATGGTGAAAATTATGCACAGTGTGTCAGACCACTGTGTGACAGCACTGGAGTTGCAGAGTGGTGGTCGTGGCCTCGTAGATTCTTGAAGACGTTTCATCTTATTCCTCGAGGCTTGTTCAGCTCTGACTGGTTGGCCAGAATGTCACCTCTGTGAAGAAGCATGCAGATTGTAATCCACTGATCCTTGAAACGCGGGATTATTTTTGCTATTCTGCTCACTTTCGAGGATAGACATTTTCAGCCTTTATTATTGTTGCAGTCACTATAATATCACTTAAAATATCTTCCACATGACAATCTAAATCAGTAATTAAGCTTCTTAAATGTCACATTTAAGAAGCTTTAGCAGATTTTGGATTTTATCATTTGTTCTGAAAATCTTTTGTTTGCCTGTAAATCCTGGTTTTCCCTCCACCACCATTGGCTCTACTCCAAATCTGTGTGCGGTGTGTGTGTGGTGTGTGTGTGGTTTGAGCTGCTACTGCTGCCTCCACGTCCACACTCATCAATACCTCTCAGTCTGCTGCTATGATCTGATCTCCCTGGGGGTGGGGGTGGGGGGGTCTGCTCTGTGTGGCTCGAGAACAAGGCATGGAGGAGGGAGGGAGAGAGAGAGGGATAGAAAGAAAGAGTGAGGGCGAGCAAGTGCTGGGACTTCCTGTACGCCAGCCTCTCTCTCCTCTTAATGGACTGACCCATGAAACTGAACACCTTAACATGGCACGGGAGGATGTGCGGCCATGAGAGCCAACATACGTGATGGTCAGCTTTAATCCACCTGCAGCAGCACAGCGGTCTTCATTTGGTTATTTGCCATTTGTACAGACATTTTCGTAGTCATACATCTATCATTTTACCTGCTCCGTACCCTGTAGCAACCCAGAACTTCATAGTGGCCAGCAACATACTAATTTCAGTCATTTTAAATGTAATGAAGCCCTTAACATAATAACTTGCCAATAACAGCGTATGTTATTCCATTAATGGCCTGGTACACATATGTCCAGTTCTAAGAAATAGTAGTAGTTGTACGTCCTGAACAAGATAACGTAATAACCAGGCAATAACGTAACGGCTTATTGAATTATTGGCAAAAGTTGCTTTATTGGCTTGAACATTTCATCATTTTATTGGCGAGTTAGATTTTGATGGGCTTTATTACATTTAAAATGGCCAAAACGATCATGCGTGTGTCATTAGGTTGTTGGCTGTTATTATGTTTTTGGGTCGCTACAAATCTTAGCGGTCTCCCAGGTGACGGCGCTAACCAATTAACCACCGTGGCGTCATCTTAAGCCACCACATGGATGGGAATATTGCACCGAAAAGTGGGGTTTTCATTCTCAACGAAACTCAAATGTATTTTCTAATAATTAGACATTCGAAAATTGTCGATATGCTGATTGAGTCGCAGAAAATGATTCATATCGATTGATGATCTCACCATGTTAATATGGTTTTCTTGTACTCTCTTTTTGCAAATAAACCAAAACCTGAGCTTTGTATGGTTATACAAAGCTATACAATGCAATAGATTTATGGGAAATAGAATCTACCTGGAAAACAAGTTGTCACTCAGACTAGTCTGGAGCTTATAGTGGTACTTAATGATGAAAACAAGGATTATTGAAATATACGTTTCTGGAGAACTGTACAACGCACATTTCTTCAAATTAGCAAAGCAACACATTGTCCAGCTAACTGGCTTACTTACGTGTTTTCCGATTGCTCTTTCCCTGAATGGGAACTACATGTGTTTGGATTCTGATAGACAAAGTGGGGGGGGGGCAATAATTGTTTATTTCCAGCTGTTAATCAGTAAAACATGCTGTTTTGGCTTGAGGCATTGCACTGTTGCTACTTTTAGCTTCAAAGGGAGCTCATGCGCAGCTTGCGATGATTCACATTCACAGTAATGAGGTAGGATGTTTGGAATTCACCTGCTCGCACTGTCTCCTCTGCAATGGGAAAGTTGTTCTTACTTCTGAGAGAAACCCAGAGCCAAGTTTCATGCCCCCCCCACCCGCACCACTGCTGCGCTTCCACAGCTTACAGCTCGGTGTCCGCTGAGCTGCCAACTATATGAGACGGCGTTGTGTCCATCACCCATTAGTGTCAGGTTTCAGCGATACTGTAAATACACCACGCCGCTGTGACACCTGCACACGGCTGCTCACACTCCTCCACACAGACGCCCTCATCAAACAGGACTGACGGAGACGAGCTCGCCCAGACGACACCTGAAATGCTTTCCCACCGGTATCCTTACAAAGCAGGTCGGGCTGCAACTAATAATTACTTCAACGGCAGTCCATCTGTTGATTATTAACACTTAGTCTTTAATCAGACGCTTTACTTAATCATTAAACTAACTTACATAGGAGAATAGACATTCAAGCTACAGTGCTGAAAGTGCTAGTGGAGCAGAGCTTAATGGGAGATAGGATAGCAGAGTGGAGAAAAAGGTCTGAGTTACAGTAGGTAGGTGAAAGTTATGGGAGGAGATGTCCTCCAAAGAATGTACTACTTAAAAAAATTCTACCTTAAATCAGTCAAAATGACTTCATTGATCTCTGGGGGTAAATTGTTTAAGATAAGATAAGATAAGACTGTTGCTCATTCATCCCTGAAGGGAAGTGATTCAGTACAGCAGCCAAAAATGACACAAAAGAGCTTCGCATTCACATTCACATGACGTCACAGGTGCTCCTGACAGACATGTGGTTGTAGTCAAGTAGAAAAAATATCTTAAACGTTTAGAAAAATATCAGTATAATGAGCTAAAATTAATGTTGTGATAATAATGACACTCAGATGGAGGAGTCAAACAGTCTGATTAATTGCCACAGAGTAAACTACTGCACCTTTGTTGATCTCCAGTGTGATGCTACTATTTCCATACTATGACCTGTCTATTGATATAGGTGTGTGTGTGTGTGTGTGGATGGTCTGTTTTTATGGTAGATGATCAGCACCAGGAGTAGGATAATGTCACACTGTGTGAATGACAATAAAGGTAAAGGAGTCCTGAAGTGTAAATGAGACTAATCTGGATTGTCATGCTTGTAGAGGTGATGTGTATTTGATGAGTGCAGTGGACGTAGATTAACGTATGCTCTGACAGGAGCAACATGAGCAGATACAGCAGTTGCACTTAAGACGCGATATAAACTTGATGTTAGCTGCCATAGACAGCCAGTGGTTGAACATACCTGATGCTAGCTGCCGTAGACAGCCAGTGGTTGAACATACCTGATGCTAGCTGCCACAGACAGCCAGTGGTTGAACATACCTGATGCTAGCTGCCATAGACAGCCAGTGGTTGAACATACCTGATGCTAGCTGCCATAGACAGCCAGTGGTTGAACATACCTGATGCTAGCTGCCATAGACAGCCAGTGGTTGAACATACCTGATGCTAGCTGCCATAGACAGCCAGTGGTTGAACATACCTGATGCTAGCTGCCATAGACAGCCAGTGGTTGAACACCTGTGTTTTGGATGATCTGTAGCCCCTGTAACCCCATTAGAAGGTCATAACCTAGGTCAGTGTTTCTCAACCTGGTACCTGAGGGACCCCGGTCCTACATGTTTTAGATGTTTCCTGCTCCAGCACACCTGGCTGAAATAATAGGCCAGCCATCAAACTCTGCAGAAACCTGACAGTGATGTTGCTTGAAGGTGATGTTTCCTCATCCAAGTGATGCCCAAGACTGTCCCTTAAATGTCAACACCTGTGATCAATGATGAATTGTTTTCGTCTTAAATATCCAAACAAAGCAGGCAGAGCTGCTACCAGTTATTGTTAGGTATGACCAACCAAAGCGAGTCCAAAAACCCAAAGATGTTCAGCACATTATTTAATAAAGCTAAGCTAAGCTAATAAAGCTATTTACATTGCGGAAAGTGGAGCGACTGAATTGTTTGCCATTTTATTTAACCAAAAAGAAAGACATATAATGTAGCTTATTAGTCAGAAATGTGTAACCTAACAGTCACTCATCATCAACTTTAATGTGCCATAATAAAAACCCTTTGGAGCCTTGCTGCAGTGTTACACTCCCATGATGTCTCGGGCTACGTTTATTTGGCGTTTGTCGTGTCTCATCCTGACTCTGTGGGAGACAGGCGACACTTGCTGGATGTCGTCCTCCCAGAAACGGGCCAGCTATTCTGTGACTGGAGCCGGGGAAACCCCCGTAGTTTCAGTGTGGTGACTCACAGCTCCTGGTGTCCTGTGGAATTTGGTCAAGTGCCTATTTGCGGTCAAAAGGATATATATCTCACAACCTACTTCTGCTTCTTTGATATGTTTGTTGTTGTTTTTTTTCCATGGGCCATTTGCGCACGCCGCTTATTTTTATCTCTTTAAGTCTTGTGAGTCGTGCAGCCAAACAGAGGATGACGTACAGAAATGTAATCAAGGCCACGCTGCGGTCTCAGTTTCTTTTTTCCAGTCCCCCCCCCCACCTCCTCCTCCACATGTTTTAAAAAAAGCATGTGAATGTAGTCTAAGAATCCAAAATATTAGCGTGTAAGACTTATAAGCTGAGGCTTATCTTATCTTTTTTCCCCCAGATTTTGATCCCAAACAAATGAACAGAGGGGGACATCCTGCTCTGCTGCTGCATCTCTGTTAAGTCAGAGCACAAGAATGCCATGGAGCTCGCTCCGCGCTGACCTTTTAACTCTCCTCTCACATTCCTTAATCCGGGGGCAATGTTTTGTCATCATAATGCCCCACTTTTGCTATATGCCAGGGTAATTCCATCACCAGCGTGTGAACAGACCGGGCTTTTGTGAGCGGGAGAGTAAACGGTAGAGCTCTCTCTCTCTCTCTCTCTCTCTCTCTCTCTCTCCCTCCCTCCCTCCCTCTCTCTCTCGCTCTCTCTCCCTCCCTCTCTCTCTCTCTCTCTCTCTCTCTCTCTCGTTCTCTCACTCTCTCTCTCTCTTGTTCTCTCTCTCTCTCTTTCTGTCTTGTTCTCTCTCTCATTCTCTCTTGTTCTCTCTCTCTCTCTCCCCCCTCCAACCGTGCTTCGGGTGCTATAATAGTATCTCAACTGACAGCATTCCTTCGAGAGGGCACGGCCTGAATGACGACACCTTTTTTTGGGAGGTTGGACCGCAGTCAGGAAGGGGGTGTTGTTCCTTCTTCTTCTTCTTCTTCTTCTTCTCTCTCTTTATTCGTAGACCTGTCGGTGTCACGCCGTCTGGCAGGCTGGCTCCGCCCACTCACTGCAGAGACCATAGTAATTAGGAAAAGGACAGAGAGAAAGAAACTTGGACTTAACTAACTTGAACCTATTTTGACTCACTTTAAGTGAACTCAGTTTAACTTAACTAAACTTAGACTTAAATAAACAGTTGTTTGTTCGTCTGTTTTTTGTCAGAGTTGCTGGTAAAATTGTGAGAAATTTACTTAGTCTATCTTAACAAAAAGCACATAACTTTACTTGGTATAACTCATAGTAACTTGCACCTACCTGACTTATTGAACAGACAAACCTAACCAAGATAACTTGATCTAACCTTACAAAAAGCAGGTGACTTATGCTAGTTTAATACAATTTATTTGACTTCAGGTCGGTTGTGTTGAAACCTGAGTTATTAATTAGCTAACAAATAATCTTGTTTGGTTGGGTGATAAAGTATCTCAGAAACCCTGGAAATTTAGTGAAAATGTTATGACTTGGTTGATTCTGGGTATATTTATGTGACTCATACTGAAAATATTACCCTGGAATTCAGGAACTCCGTTGAAATTAGATACCGGGATATCCAGTCGCGGAAGATCAGTGATAAAATAACGACAGATAAGGTAAATGTGTTATTTTTGTGCATGCTTCTGCCAATTAGCCATAACTCTGAAGCGTGTGAGAGATAAGGCTGCAGATCCCAAATGGAGCTCTTCCTGAGGTCAGGAGAAACAGGAAAGAAATGTGGGTGAATGTAGAAAAACTCTGGAAATATCCTGCGAGAATGATGTCCAGAGCCGTCCAGGAGCCCTGACAATGTCATACAGGAAGGGATGATGATGATGGAAACAAGGACAAGACGAGTCGTTGTGAAAACTTAAAGTTTAATGTGCATCTGGGACGTGACCCTTATCCCGACCACACGCAGACAGTCACAACAACGGTTATCTGATTTGATTGGATGACTTTAAGCCATACAGTGTGTATGTAGGGCTGTGTAGGAACAGTTCAGTATGAAGTATGAAGCGTTTTCCTCCACACACACACACACACACACACACACACACACACACACACACACACACACACACACACACAAAACTCCAGTACACTGGGACATACAATTTTAATGTTGGATTTTTCCGGTTCTCTGATTTCTGAGCTTCCTTGAATGCAACATCGTCTCATTTTAAACACTGCAGTGAAACGGTGGCAAAAAAAAGTGACAGCCAACCTTTCTCCGCGTTTAGTCACTCGAATACAGCAGGTTTCATGCTCTTCTTGCGTGTTGATTTGGCAGCGGTGGAATAAACTCACGGTCTAATGAGCAGCTGTTTGGAAAATTGCGTATAGTTTATGGTCAGCGGACTGACGTAGGAAGAAGAAAAAAGGCCCACTAGCAGGACCCTTTGAAGACCGAGCGGAGGTGCTCATTTTCAGCGGGCCCTTGTCGGTACTTGCCCTCTTGACGTCACTTAACGTGACCCGGGCCTGACTGGGGCGCATCACGCCAGGTGTTCCCATCAGTCTCACACGTTACACGGCCTCAGCCGACGTCAAAGAGGCCGCCCCTGGAGGAGCCTGCTGTCCCTGGCGTGTCGCTGACGCATTCTCCGCTCGTGTCTGTGGTGTGCAGGTACAGCAGCAGGTCCATCCGACCCTCTACGCCAAGGAGGATGCCCTGCAGCACATCGAGGAGCTGATCCTGCAGCTGCTCAACATGCTGTGTGTGGCCCAGCCTCGCTCTGTGCAGGATGTAGAGGTAACGGCCCGGGCTGAAACCATTACGCAAATAATGCCAATAACTGCATTACGAAAAAATCCCATTCAGATTACACCAGAGATAATATTAGAGATGGCACTCACAGATATGTCATATATGTATTTATTAGACACATTAGTATATTATTTCAACATTTTTTAATTGAATCTTTATTTCGTAGCATCACAGTGGCAAATGGGCAGTTTTACGGCTCCATCATGTTCATCTGAACAAGCTGCTGATTTCACACAGAGCATTTGAAATATGTTTGTAACTGATATACGCTTTATAAAGATGTCCAGCAATGAAAGGCATCTCATTTTTAAAGACATGCCTTATTTTAGTACAATAAATAGCTGCATAGCTGCAGCCCGAGTGACCTCTGTCACACACATCGATCCATATGCTGTTGTTTCCTAAAGGCTTCTGCTCATCTGCCAGAAACTTAAACAGATTTGCATTAGAACGCCGTCCTCCTGGACCTTTCAATCATCTTATCACATCTTACGACAATAATTGCCCCCTTTTCCTTTTCCAGGAACGTGTCCAGAAAACCTTTCCCCACCCCATAGACAAATGGGCGATCGCTGACGCTCAGTCGGCCATTGAGAAGCGGAAGAGGCGAAACCCTTTACTCCTCCCCGTGGACAAGATACACCCTCTGCTTAAGGTGAAGACTTCATCCCCCCCATCAATCACACACGGCTCTACCCTTCACATGCTGCTCCGTAGTTACTCAAGAACACAAAACGCTTAAGGTAGAACTGTCTCAACTCCCAAGACAAACCCAGCCGACATCCAAGTGCCAGAAAGTTGGGGTAGTTGCTGGGAAATGGTTCTAATCCAATTTATCTCCCTGTTTTGACAGCTTGCTTCAGACTAATAGAATTGCCCCCGAGCTGATGGAGTCCTCGGCTCAGACTCTTAAGAAAGATTTTTTGAACCGGCGATTGACCCCTGTGTTGAGTTTCACGTCTTTGTTCTGCTTTTGATTCCCACTAACAGGAGGTTCTGGGCTACAAGGTGGACTACCACGTCTCCCTGTACATCGTGGCTGTGCTCGAATACATATCGGCAGACATCCTGAAGCTGGCGGGCAACTATGTGGGCAACATCCGGCACTCTCAGATCACCCAGCAGGACATCAAGGTGTCCATGTGTGCAGACAAGGTGGGTGTGCGGGAGCTTGCGTGAAGCTTACGCCTCATTCTGCACTTTTTTCTCATATCATCTGCTCCTTCACGAGTAATCACCTGCATTAACATGTTGTCTAATGCAAGTATTTATTATAAAGGAGCATTTTATTTCATCTGTACTGGCAGTTTTAGTCTCTCAGTCGCAAAACCTGCATACATATATACAAGGATATTAGGCTAAAAATGTGTTTTCTTAAGATAGGAGATGAGGTTGAAAAGGTTGAATGTCAGCATTATTGCAAGGGCATAACATAAGCCTAACCCTAACCCTACAATTATACAATAAATTCACAAATAAACGTAATTAAAAAAGAATACATAGCACATTCAAAGCTTAAACATGTATGCAAAAGCCTAGCTAAAAGGGTACATCTATATTTATTGAGATTCTGAGAATCTTATTAATGCCTGAGGGGAAATTTAGGATATATATACACACACAAACAAACACACACATACACACTCTTTGATATTGTGCAGCCCTCTGTTATTAAAGGTGTCTGTGTGAAATTTGCCACATGTAGCGTTCTGACTCAGAACTGACAAGAAATGAAATGAATAGGACTGTGACACACTGGGGGAAAACCAACTTGGTCCAGCCCAACGGGCAGCTTAAAACAGCAGCTTTGCACCGACTGACACCTATATGTGTGTGCGTGTGTGTGCGTGTGTGCGCCCAGGTGCTGATGGACATGTTCGACCAGGAGGAGGACATCGGCCTGATGTCTCAGGAGGAGGAGCCATCGTCTTCCGGAGAGCTCACGTACGACGACCTGGTGCGGCTGGAGATCGCCGAGGAGCGCCAGTACCTGCGTGAGCTCGACCTCATCATCAAAGTGTTTCGCCATCACTTCCTGTCCAACCCCAACATCTTTGCGCCCGAGGTGAGAAAAGACACACGTGGGCGCTGTTGATTGGAGGGGGGGGGGGTCTTTCAGAGCTGTCACTCAACAGTGAAGTATAGGAGGTACAGTATGTACCGTTGTTGATGATGCAACACTTGCTCAGTATGTGTGATTCTAATAAAAAGTTGAAAAATCATAAAAATCATGAAGAAAACGAGACATGACAGCACCATCAGTGTTGGCTAACAATAGGATTCAGTGCATCTCACTTTTAAGTTGTGTGTCAAATGTTTTGTGGACCCAAAAAGGTCTGGAAAGAGAAAACTGTGTCATGTAAAGGTCCACATCTGTCTCTTCCTCTCTCTCTCCCTCCCTCCCTAAAAAGGTTGGGTTACTGTAAGCTTGGAAAACGCCATGTCAAGTTCCTTAGCTTTCACTCTCGCCTCTCTCGCTTGACCCTCGTTCTCGTTTCTGTTTCGCTGCTGGGTCGCAGCCTCGACGTGTGAGTAAGCCTGCGTGGAATGCAGCTCTGCACAGCTATTCGCGCTGAGGTGCCGGACACATACGAGAGGAGAGGGAAGGCTGCCGTCTCTCTGGCTGCAGCCCGCTCGCTGCACAGCCCCGCTAATAAACAAACTGCCGAGTTTCCAACTAAATTCTTTAAACCTAATTATAAAGTCATTTCGGCCACATCCAGCCTAAGAACATTACGGAGATTACAGCGGAGACTCTAATCGGCTAAACTGCTAATCAGCATCAGGGAGCACTTTGAAACCCTCCAACAGATCTCACAGTGTTGATTCATGACGTTAAACCCGAGGACGATCAGAGCGGTCGCAGTCACACACTCCAGCCAGCACGTCCACCCGTGCATTTCCACTCTCCACAGAAATGCACAAAATCCAATGATCACAACATAAAAATGGTGATGGAAACGCTTGCAAAAACGTTTTTTACACTCTCACGATGTTTTTTTTTTAGATGTGTCGACATAGAGTTTTATCACGAGCGGGTCATGGAAACATTTCTTTATGTGTCACTGAGCATGGCGTAAGGAGATCGAGAGAAGTACTTAATTTATCCCCAAAAGGAAATAGTTCTCTAGAGCAGCCAAAAATTACACGGAAGGACATCGCTTTCACAACACGCGACAAGCCACACAGACAAAAACAGCAAAAAGTGAACAGCAATGGTAGTAATAAGCTGTAGTGATCATTGCACAACAAGATTTTACAGACAGTTCTGCGACATCACTGGAAGACTTTACGAGTTACGGCTCATGTGCAAAACACGTTTCAGTGGAAGCGCCCACAGGTTTGTGCCTCATCGACATCTCAGAAGTGTTGCTTTATTTAGCCAAAAACTGTCATAGAAATGCAGGTAATGCTTGATAGACATAACAATCCCCACTGCCGAGGCCCTACCAGACCCAGGTTAACACCCCAGTATAAAAAGACTCGAATATCTGTGTTGGAGGCTTAAACCGAAGAAACAAAGTGCTAATTACGTCGAGTCTGATACGGCAATAATGTGCTCCACATGCTCTACAGAGACTGAGGCGAGGGTACGGTGCTGTATGGGTGGGGGGGGGGGGCAGCGAGCCGGCGGGGTCTGAGGGCCCAGAAGTGAATGGAAAGTTGAGTTTAATGGGTCGCTGCGGCTTTGCATATTTTGGGTTGGGTAATTTGTGGTATCATTTGGGTGAGGAGGATAAACCTTGGAGAGGCCCTGTGGAATGCAGAACATGTAATTATGTTGAGACAGGAACAGCATCCACAGCCTTTCGCAGAAATAACCTCAATTATGTCTGTTGAAACGCTGCATAATCTGAGATCGCTCCGGCAGGGAGGGAGGGAGGAGGGAGGAAGGAGGGAGGGAGGGAGGGAGGGAGGAGGGAGGGAGGGAGGGAGGGAGGAGGGAGGGAGGGAGGGAGGGAGGAGGGAGGGAGGGAGGGATGTCGTCAAATGACGACAAAGTTTTCTGTTCACACTCGAGCTGTCGGTAATCACTGCGCGCTACTTTAGGTTTCTGGTCGGCTCGTCTGATGATTTCCTCCGGAGGACTGAGCCGTTTAGTCGTCGTTGTTGTTGTTGTTGTTGTTGTTGTTGTTGTTGTTGTCGTTGTTGGGCTCGTTCTCGCCTCCGTGCTCAGCTCAGGAGCTCTGTCAGTAACATCCTGTTACACACTCCGACGGTGGAGTAACCTCATTAATGTCGGCTTCCTGTGTCGAAAACCCTTTCTTAAATATTCTTTAATCGGCGTGCGGAAGCGATGTGGAGATCAGGCCCAGATAGCCCACCCCCCTCCATCATGCAGCTGCCTTGAAATAACTTGCTAAACATGAAAAACATGGACGCAGACTTGACATAACCTACATTGCAGCTGGGGTCCAGGTCTTAAATACACCAATGACCCCTTGGAATAAAAAGAAATGTCCTGTAATTCACGATAAAAATCTCCTGTAAGAAATGAATGAGATCAGATGGGGAAAAAAACACCATATCAGTCTGGAAATGCGTCACAAGGGGGAGATTACGGGCTAACCCCGGGCCGTGTCGCTGTGCAGGTTGTGGAGGTGATCTTCAGCAACATCCTGGACATCCACGAGCTGACGGTGAAGCTGGTGGGACTGATCGAAGACGCCGTGGAGATGACGGCCGACGGCAGCCCGCACCCGCTGGTGGGCAGCTGCTTTGAAGACCTAGCAGAGGTGAGACGCAGCACCCGGACACGCAGCAGCCTGTCTGGGCACTCTCCTGTGTGAAACGTACCTGAGACTTCTAAGGAGACTTAAACGATCACCATCTTCACATGCGGGCATCCAGTCATTGGAAACAGTCCTTTTTTGCCTTTTTATGAGAGGAAACTTGTGATAGAAGCAACTCAAAGATGGTTCCCTCTCCATGACCCTCCTGTTGTCTCCTGGGTCAAAGACAACCCAAAACTGTGTCTGACGGCAGAGAAAACCCCTCAGTTCTTTTATAGCTTTTGTTGAAGCGACTAGAAAAGCGATTAAATAAAGGTAAATATGGCCTTTATTCATTTGTCCACACAACTTGTTCAGTCCGCCTGTCAGAATCACAGTCGCAGGGTCAGTTACAGACTCCAAAGGACGTAAAAGACACAGAAGAACACCTAGTCCTGACCATGGTGGTTCAACTTCCCCAGTCTCCTCCTCTCACAGTCCAAGAACATGCATGTTAGGAGACTCTAGACTGCCTGTAGGATCTGCTGGATCTACCGGAGCTCATCTGGGGATCTGGACTAATATCTGATCTGGTGTGTTTGCTCCCTCTGTGTCTCCAGGAGCAGGCCTTCGACCCCTATGAGACCTTGTCTCAGGAAATCCTCAGTAAAAACTTCCAAGAGCACTTCAATAACCTGAAACCGCGTCTGACCGACCGCCTCTACATCCAGGTAAGGGGCGTCACGCCGTCCTCGGACAGCCTGTGTTTGAACAGCGGAGCCTGGACCCAAACGCGTGCAGGAAGTCACGTGAAGTCACGATGGCGGAGAAACTGAAGTCTTACTAGTTCAAGCTCTGCGTCCAGGCGTCATCGAGACTTCCGACGCTACAGTTCAGAGCCGCCGCATCTCCCTCTCCGGGCTCTCCTGTCACTCTGAAGCGTAAACTCTCCTATGCCGTATGAAAAAGATTAAGAAGTGCCGTGAAGCTGTTTGTTTTCAACGAGGAGGTGCACCGCGCGGGTCATTTGTGCGTGTTTACCCCGGGCAAACAGCGTCGGCAGTATTTGTTCCTGCCCGGCCGTTTGAAGTCGACCTGGGTGCCGGGGCTGGAATTCCAGCCAGCACGGTCCCGGGGCATGTCGCCACACATCCCAGCGTCCTGTGTGCGCTTTCCTCGCCGCCGCCGCATTGTTTTATTTGGACATTCCTCACAAGAATAGCATTGAATTATGCTCGGCGGGGTGCAGTTTGGCAGCCTTTGAAGGCGGAATATTTGCTGGTGTTTTCTCAGGCCCGAGACCAGCGAGTGCGAGCGTTCGCATGCAGCCCGGCTCCCCCGCGCTTCTGGCTTCTTCTTCTCTCTCTGTGCCACACGTCTCCAGGTCGCATGTCCAACCCGCCCTCCACAGGCCGTGCCTGCCCCGGCCGGGCAGGCGCAGGTGGAGGCCTGGCTTCGCTGTGCTTACCCTGGAGCACCAGCACCCTGAGCCCAGCTAGAGCAACACGGACGCCACTGTCCTCCGATCACGCACGCCCAGTGTTCATTGCCGCGATGCGTATTGTGCCAGAGTGGGGGAAAG
The DNA here is from genome assembly GCA_029224185.1 of Karalla daura. Taxonomy (NCBI): domain Eukaryota; kingdom Metazoa; phylum Chordata; class Actinopteri; order Chaetodontiformes; family Leiognathidae; genus Karalla; species Karalla daura. The sequence goes on from CM055199.1 coordinate 17,179,896, forward strand.
GGCACGGGCAGTTAAAAATAAAGACGACCGAGTGGGATTCATTACGAAACGCCTCGCGTCCACCCGCCTGCTGCTTCTGTCTCAATGGAGACGTTGATTTTTTTTTTTTTTTGAAAGGTCTAGAGCCAATCAACAGCCAGGCGACGCTCCCTTTGAGCCGTGCGGACACTAGATGTGTTTCACCTGCAGGTTTTCACAAATTGATCCAAAAAAGCGACATTTCTACAATTTCAGCCAGGTTGAACTGAAGCTTGCAGGTGTGTCCTTCAGGAGACCTGAATCTCTCGTGATCTCGTCTTTGAAGAGACTCCACTCTGCAGAGGATGGACGTCCAAATGCTAAAAACAAAGCGTTTCCATGACACTTTGGCCACAAGCATCTATATCCACACATCTTTCAGAATATTTTTGAAGTAGTGTCCATTGCCAGTTTTTATTGCAGTATTTCAGGCTTGGCACATTTCTGTGGGTGGATTAAACACCCAGTGTACTACATGTACCAGGATGCATTGTAAGCACTGTCCATTAGTATTACATTCCTACTCTAGCTGCAGCCCAACAGAGTGATCTTTATCACTCCTGGCACTTATTGTGTGTGTGTCTTCATAACATTGACATCACAACATATCCTCAGATTATTGCAGTAGATGTTTCCTTGGTTTGGGTGAAAAAAATGAATGAGCTTTGTCAGGATATCTTACAAAATCCAGGCCCAAGAAATAGAAAATCGAGAAGAAGTGTGGATCTATCGAACCCCATCTTCTACCTGTCTCATACCAGTCCATCGCTTAGATGTGAGGCTTATGTCAGTTCAACATGCTGTCAGCTCCTTGTCACCTTCTCATGGGTTCCCTTAAAGCTTTGACTGTGACGCGGTGATGTTTTGTGTTTTCGGACACTGTTTACGCTGCTGCTGGAAAACCGTTAGAGAGGAGGGAGAAGCTTTGTTTTTCACACCCGGGGCGGCGACATCAAAGCTGGACGGAGCCTGTATTTTGCCCTCGACTGCATCCCTCAACAGGCTGGATGACTGTGCTGGCTGTCAGCATGTCGTTCATTTACTATCCAAACAGAGAAACCAGTCCCGACTCGCTCTAAGGGAACAAGCACCGGCCCCTTCAAAAGTTTCACAAATAACGCCTTTTATTTTCTTTTTTCTCTCAGTTCTTACAATCTACCAACTCTGATTAGAAGAGGACGAACGTATTGTGCTTGACTGCTCTGTGTACTGTATGTGTGTGTGTGTGTCATCCCAGGGGCAGATGGTGTAATGGTGTCTCTCCCCCTCCTCTCTAATGCTTTCCACCCTTCTCTCTCTCTCACACACACACACACACACACACACCTTCCACCCCTTCAGACTGCCTCTGCCCCCTTTCTGCACCATGAGCTAATCTTATTTTGGCATCTCTCACTTTGCGTCTCTGACCCGATGGCTGTTTATCTCCATCTCTCTCCGTCTCTCCACCTCCTCCGTACGCCTCTGTCCGTATAGCACCTGCTGTAGATTCAGACAGATCGAGGGCGTCCCGCTCTAAATGGGGGAATCGAACTCCTATCTGCCCCCACCCACACACCCACCCTTGCCTCTGCTCCTTTAGGCTTTTTGTCTCATTGCATGTTCTCTACGGTTTTTCACTCCATCCTCCTTCCCTTCCCTCTCTCTCTCTACTCTCTCTCCCTCTCTCTCTCTCTCTACCCTCTCTCCCTCTCTCGCCCTCTCCCTCTCTCTGTCAGATAGATGTGTCTGTCGAGCACTCAGCCCCTGCACTCTGCAGCGTCTGGTATTGTGGGTAAATTACATCGCCTTTTAAAAATAGAACAGGCAGCCACACTGCAGGCCATTTTTCTCCTGGGGAGGAGGAGGAGGAGGAGGAGGAGGAGCAGTAGGAGGAGGAGCAGCAGCAGCAGGAGGGTTGGCCCCAGGGGCTTTTCACATTGAAAATAAGCAGCAAATTAAGACGAGGGGGGAAACAAGGAGGACAGACGTGCGTCCAAGAAGCCACCCGTTACCTGTGTGGCCCGGGAACACGGTGTCCTCAGTGTGGCGCTCTGGTTGGAGCCGCGGGCGCCTATATTTAGGCCTGGCTGCCGCTCCTGCTCCTCCTGCTCCTCCTCCTGCTCCTCCTCCTCCCGCTCAGCCCCGTCTTTACACGTTATCCCGCATGGAGTCACGCTCCAGTCCTGCACTGCTCGTCCCGTCAGCGTGTGTGACTGTGAGGGCGGCAGGTCGGTCTGTCGCCTGCTGCCGAGCCCCCGTCGCAGTCCGTCATCGCCGCGGCCCTTCATCTCCGGGATGGAAATAGTTTTACTGGCACCGAGTATTTCATACGTTCAAAAAAAAAAAAGAAAGAAAAGTGAAAGTATGCTGCTCCTGGCATCCAATCCTACAATTACTGTGGTTTTTACAGAAAGGCTGTGGGAAAATCTCTAAGTCTCCCTCTCTTTCTCTCTCTCTTGGACTCGGATGATGACATGTCTGCTATTGGTATTAAGAGGGAGGAAGAAGCCAATTAAATTAGAAATGAAAACATGAACTTGCGCTGGACACGCTGATTGACCAGCGAACGTTCTCCGACGTGGAGATGTGATGGGGATCGGGTTCGCACAGCGTGTTCTGCAGAGAGTCGACAAGTTGCAGGAGGTTGTGAGACGTGGGACAACAGAGAGGGCCAGACGGTTTGTTTGATTCAGATTTAGTGAGTTAGTTTACAGCCCCAGATCTGTCATTTCATTCTGACAGATCTGCATACATCTGTACGCACATTCAGAGCATCACATGACAAAAAAGTAGCTGCACATTCATCCACATTCACATCACATCAGTTTTTTTTGGTACTATCTGTTTATAACGGCTGTGTTTAAAACCAGCCTTGTCACTGTACCTCCATCTGCAGTTTTGTTTATAAAGTAAAAGTAGACAGTTTTAAGAGGGTCTGTAATTCTGGGGGTATCGAAACTCACACCACTGGGAATCCAAAATTCCCTCTTAACCACAATAACAATGTCAAAACTAGAGAACAATTTGAGTTTTTGTGATTTTTCTTTTATTTATTTATTTTACCTCCCACTGTCCTGGGCTATGTTGCCACTAGGCGGGGATCCCAAACCACTACAAAGCCGTCACACGGACCTATAGACGTCTTTAAGTTTAACAGCTCTCGCTTTCTATTCATCCATCATCCACCAATGTTGACATAGTTCAAGAAATAAACTGTGAATTCCAACAGAAAATGACCAGAAGGATGATTTTGCAGGATAGAATAATACAGTTAATGAAAGCTAAAATCTGTGTAAAACTGCTTGAAGTCAGATTTCCTACTATACACCGCAGAAACAAGTAAAAAGATGCCAAAATTAGAAAAATATTTCTCGTGTTGTTTTTTCTTAAATCTATGTCCTTGTCTATGAAGAGAGAAAGACGAAAGTGAACCACTAAATTAAATGGAAATCTCTTAATACTCGTGTGGTCACTTGAAACAAGCTGGCTCATCTTGAAATAGGTCAGTTCAGTCAATAGGGTCATGGTGTGCATGTGTGTGCGTGTGTGTGCGTGTGCGTGTGTGCGTGCGTGTGTGTGTGTGTGTGCAGGTATTACTCTAATGGTCCTCTGGTAGCAGTATCAACCTGGTTGTGATTCATGGAAACTCGTGGCTGCCCCCTCAGACGCTCGCAGGCACTTTGTGAAGCTGCAGGATGCTGACATATCAATAACATGATCTAAACTTAGGTCACTGTTCCCCTGGCTGTCCATCAGCCTGCGCCAGGCAGCTCATGCCTTTCTTTCCATGCTCACAGGCCGCCTCCTCCTCCTCTTCCTCTCTCTCCTCTCCTCTCCTCTCCTCTCCTCTCCCTCCTCTCCTCCCCTCTCCTCCTCCTCTCCTCTCCTCCCCTCCCCTCTCCTCCTCCTCTCTCCTCTCTCCTCTCCCCTCCCCTCTCCTCCTCCTCCTCCCCTCCCCTCTCCTCTCCCCTCCTCTCTCCTCTCCCCTCTCTTCCTCCTCCTCTCCTCCCCTCCCCTCTCCTCTCCCCTCCTCCCCTCCCCTCTCCTCTCCTCCTCCTCTCTCCTCTCCCCTCTCCTCCTCCTCCTCTCCTCTCCTCCCCTCCCCTCTCCTCCCCTCCCCTCTCTGTGCAGACAGGGTGGCCGCCGCTGCTCTGGAGTCTGAGTAGTAGCGTATTGATTCTGAGTCGTCTATCAGGGGAACAGGAGATTTAAATGGATACTATGACGGCCTCCTCTCCGGTTACCCCGAGGCCTCACTCGGTCAACCGCTTCTCCCTCCTTTCCTCTCTCCCTCCCTCCTCCCTCCCTCCCTCCCTCATCGCTCTCATCTCTAGACTAGAAAACGAACATTTCACCTCTCCTTGTCTTCACTGTCCTCGTTTTATTTCTAGGGATTTTTGACCACATTTCGCTCCAAAGAAATGCAGGAGATGTTAGGAAATAGACAAAATCCAGCTTTCTGGTCTCAAACATGCTGATTTGGAAGTGGAAGTTGTAATATTAGCTGCATTTTATTCCACCTACAAATGTGCGAAACCTAAATATACTAATAAGAAACCGGTAATGAAAAACCTCTTGAATATCGCAAAAATACTTTTACACTCTCCTGAGTTGGTCTATCACACGTGTCCATATAGAAGTTTGTTATGAAGGGCTGTGTAGAGTGAACAGAACTCACTCCGGCCCTCTCACACTCATACATTCTCCTCTCTCCTACATGTTTTCACTCATGCATCTCCTTGAACACCCATACCTTCTATTTACATGCGTATATTTTGAATGTGTGAAAAGGTTATGAGAATGTATGTGCGTGTGAGAAAGCATATGTGGGTATGTGAGAGAAAGTACGGATGAAAAGGAAGTGAGTTTGAATGAAAAGGAAGTCGGGTTATTTCTTGTTCTGTAATCCAAAAAACTTTAGCTAAAACTGATTTTCTAAAACGCAATCGGAATTCTTTCTCATGCGGTTTTCTGGGCTGAAACTAGGTAATTAATCAGTCTATGTTTCAGTAGATCCTCCAATACCTGTTGTTGTGTCTTTGTGTCTCCAGTCAGTTCCAGAGGGCTTTAAAGAGGCGGTCCAGTACGTTCTTCCACAGCTGATGATGGTCCCAGTTTACCACTGTATGCACTACTTTGAGCTACTGCAGGTACGTGCGGTCACATAGACCAACTTTCTCTTCTATTTTCTTCTTTCTTTGAACCAGGAGTTGGACATTAAGTCACGTGAGGTTCATGGACATGTGCGATGCTTGTTCTCCTCACAGCAACTTCAGGAGCGCAGTGAAGACCAAGACGACAGGGAATGTCTGAAGCAGGCGATCACAGCGCTGCTCAACCTTCAGTGTAGCCTGGAGCGCATCCACACCAAGCACCAGCCTCGCCGCAAGCCCGGGTACGTCCCGCTCTGCTGCTAAGGCTTAGGGTCAGGGGTTCGGGGTTAGGCTTAGGGGTTAGGGGTTAGGCTTAGGTTTAGGGTTAGGCTTAGGTTTAGGGTTAGGGTTAGGGGTTAGGGGTTAGGCTTAGGTTTAGGGTTAGGCTTAGGTTTAGGGTTAGGGTTAGGGGTTAGGCTTAGGGGTTAGGTTTAGGTTTAGGGTTAGGCTTAGGTTTAGGGTTAGGGTTAGGGTTAGGGGTTAGGGGTTAGGGGTTAAGGGTAAGGGTAAGGGTAAGGGTAGGGACAAAATTAAAATGTTTAATCTGGAACAATGTTAAAATAGATTCAAAAATGCGATTTTTGCAACAAAAATGCAAAAAAAAATCTACACATGTTTCTGCTCTAAAATGAACACCAGTGCAACTTTAACCACAGATTAGATTACTAGATTACTTGCTTGTTGCTTGGACTCACTGAGCCGCCTTAACTCGCCTGGTGTGCTTCAGTGAGAGGACTCACAGGATCGAGGTTAGTGGAGAAGCTAAGGCCCTCAGAAAGTATTAACAAGGTCTAATCACGACTTAATGAGGTGCTAACATTTTCAAGCTCTTTCCCCACAGTTCAACTGTGTACTGGTGTGTTTATAGTGAATGAGATTATACATTTTATTATACTTTGAGAAACCTTGTATTTGTTTTAATCTATTCTTTAGAGCTTTGCTCCTTCCAAGCTGATCTGGGATCTGCTGTGCTCTATAGATTCAATGACAAACTACAGCAGTTTAGAGAGTTACAGAAGTGTTGGTGATTACAGCTTGGAATGGGGACGAGGTCCTCTTAGAGGCTCTTAGAGGATCTCTTGGAGGTGTCAGGATGAGCTCTAAATGAGCGGTGCTGTGTGGCTTCTGTGTGTGGTAGGGAGCCCATGTCCCGCCTGTACAGCAGGCAGGTCCGTAGCAAGCAGCTGGCCATCAAGCGCATGAACGAGATCCAGCGGAGCATCGACGGCTGGGAGGGCAAGGACATCGGCCAGTGCTGCAGCGAGTTCATCCTGGAGGGCCCGCTGCTGCGCGCCGGCGCCAAGCACGAGCGCCACAACTTCCTGTTCGACGGCCTGATGATCAGCTGCAAGGCCAACCAGAGCTCGCGGCTGCCCGGCGCCGGCAGCGGCGCCGAGTACCGCCTCAAGGAGAAGTTCGTGCTGCGCAAGATCCGCATCGTGGACCGCGAGGACGCGGCCGAGCTGCGGCACGCCTTCGAGCTGATCGGCAAGGACGAGAACTGCGTGGTGTTCTGCGCCCGCTCCTCCGAGGACAAGGCGTCGTGGATGGCGGCGCTGGTCACCCTGCAGTACCGCTCCACGCTGGACCGCATGCTGGACACCATGCTGCAGCACGAGGAGCGCGAGCACCCGCTGCGGCTGCCCGCACCCGACGTCTACCGCTTCGCCGTGCAGGACTCCGAGGAGAACATCGTGTTCGAGGACAAGGTCCAGAGCAAGACGGGCATCCCGCTCATCAAGGCCGGGACCGTGGTGAAGCTCATCGAGAGGCTCACCTACCACATGTATGCTGGTGAGTGCGGCTGGCGCAGTGAGCTGCTTCTAGGTGAGGATGCAGCATGTGAGGGAGAAGAGCAACAGGGCAGGGATCTGACCATGCAGCAAGATGCTGTCCCTGGAAGTCAGACTCGTGCTGGGGAGTAAAGCAGGCAAAGCAGAGGTGTTAGGTGGAACGAGGAGCTCCCACAAACACAGATTGACAAAACTTGACTGTTTACCCGCATCAGGCAGGCTACACGCACACTCCCTGGCCACCCCGTCAAAATAAAGGCATTTAATGCAGCTCAACTGAAAGCTTTCAAAGGGAGTTACTTCTGTCGTTAAACACAAAAACATCTCTCTTGTGACGTGTTTTAACTGTCAATGCTCAACAGAACATGAATTGACTCATTTAGTCATTTTTAACTGAACTTAACATCTAAAAACCACTCTCTTGAAATAGGATGTGAAGTGGTCGATTTAGCATGATAGTGTTAAGTTCATCAAAAACTAATGGACGGACAACAAAAATAATCATTAAGAACCAAATAACGTGCCGTCCTGGGACAAGTCTGGCATGTTCAGGGTTTTGTCAGGTCGTATTTGTCGTCTCATTTGTCTCCTTTCCTCGCAGATCCAAACTTCGTGCGCACCTTTCTCACCACGTACCGCTCGTTCTGCAAACCTCAGGAGCTGCTCACGCTGCTGATAGAGAGGTACGGTCCGGCCGCAGCTGCAGTCTCAGGTCTGCTCCCAGCTGTGACAGCATTCGTCTTTACTGTTTGTTTTTCCCCCTCAGGATTGAGATCCCTGAGCCAGAGCCGACTGAGGAGGACCGCCAGGCCCTGTGGAACGGAGACCAGCCCATGGCGGCAGAGCTGCAGAGGTTCCGCAAGGAGTATGTGCAGCCGGTCCAGCTCAGGTATGAGGCGTCTCGAGCCTCCGTCCCACCTCAGTTTAGTCGCTAGTCGACCCTAACGTTCATGTTTTGGGACTCTGAGAGGATTCTAGAGAAAACCCACCCGGACACAGGGAAAACATGTAGCACTAGTACTAGTAGTAGTGGAAGTAGTGGTTGAAAACCAATGAAATTAAGTTTTGTGTTGCCTTTTTGCAGCATATTCATCAGATACACAGTAGATGAGTGGTTAGCACTGTTGCCTTACAGCATGAAGGTCCTGGGTTAGTATCCCAATCTAAATATGGATCTTTCCGTGAGGTTTTCCCTGTATCTGTGAAGTGTTTCTCCTCCTATAGTCCAGTTTGGGTCAATTGAAGACTCTAAACTGCCCCTAGGTGTGAGAGTGAATGGTCTATGTGTGTGCGTGTGTCCTGTGATGGACTGGAGACCTGTCCAGAGTGTGTCCCTCTGCCTCCTGCAGCACTGTTTACACGTGAAGTGGGTCAGGCAATGGCCGAGTTGATCATCACCACACATGTTGAGCAAGGAGGAAGGACCTGAAAATAACAACCGTTTGAAAGGGAGACGGCTAATCCCAGATTTGTCATCTTGAAATGTTTGCTTACTCTTTGTATTAGGTAAATAAGTTTTTTGATGGGGGGGAGGAAATGCCTTCTTTTCAAAATGCCACACAAGACTTTACATCTCCGTCCTTTTGTCGTCCCAGTGTGCAGTCGTAGCCTCAGTGTTCTCTTCTGAGTCCTTATAAGGAGGAACAGAGTCAGGAATAGTCTCCTAAGAACGAGTAAAAGCCCAGAGCGTCTCAGTGTCCGGCTGCTCGGCCTGTCACCTGCGAGACGGCCCTTTCAGAGAGCAGAACGCAGGCGTGCGTCGCAGGGGAAGCTGGCTGCGTGTTTCCCTCTGAACCTGTGAAGAAGACGCAGCGAGAGGCCGTGTGGCGAGCTGGGGACACAGCGAGCCGCCGCCGTCTGGGAGTCTGGGTGGCCTGTCGCTGAGGAGCGTCCGTTTCAAAGCAGGACACTCCAGGCAGATAAAAATAGCTCCTCGGGGGCTGACGCCTGCCGTTTTAAGCACAAAACGTTCCTGTTTGTGTCTATTTTTAAGTCCTTCCTCTTTAAATAGACCTGGATGAGGAATACACGCTGGCCTCAGGCCAAGGAACGCTCAGCTCAGGACTTCGTTTAACTGCTCCTACCTGTCCACACCACATATCTGGATCGACATGTTAGCTTTAATGCTTTTTTTCCCACCCCTTGTTTTCCTGTTTTCCTGCTCAGAGAAAGCAGTTTTTTTAAACTTTTTTCAGCTTTTGCCTGAATTTACGTCCAAACTTACTTGAAAATATGATGTGTCTGTTTTACAGGGTGCTCAACGTGTTCCGGCAGTGGGTCGAACATCATTTCTACGACTTTGAGAACGACCCGGAGCTGAGGAGTCGATTAGAGGAGTCCATCACCAGCAAAATTCAACTGCGAGGTCCGAACCACACGCCTGCTCTACCTCTTCACAACATGTTGTCCCTGCGCTTGCTCGGACTTGATGATTCCATGGCTGTAGGAAAGGCGATATCTGATGTTAAGCCTGTTTCCTTTCCTTGCTTTAAGGCAAATCCATGAGAAAGTGGGTGGAGTCCATCAACAAGATCATCAAGAGGAAGCTGCAGACGCAGTCCAACGGCGTCAGCCACAACATCACCTTCGAGAGCCCGCCCCCTCCCATCGAGTGGCACATCAGCAGGGCCGGCCAGGTGGAGTCCTTCGACCTCATGACCCTGCACCCCATAGAGATCGCCCGCCAGCTGACGCTGCTGGAGTCAGAGCTCTACAGGTGAGACAGAGACACAGGCAGGCAGAGAGACAGACAGGCAGAGAGACAGACAGGCAGGCAGGCAGAGAGAGAGAGAGAGAGAGACAGGCAGGCAGAGAGACAGGCAGAGGTTAGTCCTGGTACTCTGTAACATGTTGTTTGCTGCCACATGATGGAAAAGTAGGAGAGAAGATGGAGAGTCTGGCTGCCTCTGGCCGAGCATGTCCGGCATGCAGTCTCTGGCTTCTATAGCGCCATCTTGTGGGTCAAATCACCTTTTTTTGGTCTCTTTTAGATGAGGAAACAAGTAAAAATAGTGTGACTTGTGCACCAAATTTTACAGTACTTTATTATGAGGAAACGGATGAATGGATAAAGAAATAAATGCAGTCCCCAAATATAAACAGGTTCAGGTAGGTGCTGCATTAAAATATGAAGTTGAGTTTGTTTTGGATCCCAGACACAAGTGACATTTCCTGCTCAGATTTACCCCTCATGAATCGATTGATGTTCTGATTTGAACTGGAAACATCAGTTAACAAATAAAAGTGTTTCCATGGAGCGTGACGGTTTTCCCAGGCAGAAAAAAACTTCCTGAATTCCAGCAAATAACTTGAGTTTATTGATCTTCCCAGCTGGGGAAACTATATCATGTTGATATTGATGATGCATTATTTTTATGGCGTTATTGACGGGGGCACTTTTGTCCCTTAACAGTAAGAACTGAACAGTTGAGGTGAGGCACTCTAAATATGGATTGGTGAAATGGGGCATGGCTTTTTTGAAGGGCTTTTTAGTTTTTACACAGTTTTGCATCAAGTCAGTAACTTTGTATGGATTCAATCCTGTCCTGAAAATAACGTCCCTCCTCCTCCTCCTGCTCCTCCTCCTCCTCCTCAGAGCCGTCCGGCCGTCAGAACTGGTGGGCAGCGTCTGGACCAAAGAGGACAAGGAGAAGAACTCTCCCAACCTGCTCCGCATGATCCGCCACACCACCAACCTCACGCTGTGGTTCGAGAAGTGAGTCTCACTCCCAGGGAGACCCACACCCCTCTCTTTTTCTGTTTCAGTCAGACGCCTGGCTGTAACTCTGTGTGTGTGTGTGTGTGTGTGTGTGTGTGTGTGTGGCGGCCCTCCTCAGGTGCATCGTGGAGACCATGAACCTGGAGGAGAGAGTGGCCGTGCTGTCTCGGGTCATAGAGATCCTGCAGGTCTTCCAGGAGCTCAACAACTTCAACGGCGTGCTGGAGGTGGTCAGCGCCATCAACTCGGTGCCCGTCTACCGGCTCGACCACACCTTCGAGGCGAGTGACCGCGACCCGGAGCAGTGCTAGAGCAAAACAAAAGGACACTGTGGTAGAAGTTCTGATGCCAGGGTGTCTGCGCATACTCTTTAAACATATTAGAACTCCATAAATCAGTTTTGGTAAGATAAAGGCCCTTTAAAAGTATTAATAATTGCTAAAACAGCTAAAATATCTTATGTATTGTGGTGAATAATTAAGTCAGTGTCACTTATGCACTCCTCCCCAGCAAGGTTATTATCCTTAATAAAAAGGAAACTAGAATTGAAAAACTTAAACAGTTAACTGAAATAAAAACTGTTATTACTATTCTTATTTATTTCCTTTTTTTCTGTCTTTTCTTGTCTCCTACCATGATGTCTGAGATTAATTTCACAATACTTACTCTGATCTATTGAGTCACCTGACAAAGCATGAGAAACCAAACTAACTAGTACTAAAACTAATCAAAACTAAACTAAAACTAAGCATTTGGAAAAAGACGTAACTAGCAAACCTACTCTCAAGACTAATAAAAACTAAACTGAAATTGAAAATCTAAAACTATTACAACCCTGCTTCCCAGCTGATCTAAGGACTTTTCTACGTTTGTTTGTTTTTGTATGCAGGTTTGATTGTAGATTACAACTCTTTAGTAAGTTTAAGATGTTATTTTTTCTAGTCAAATCTTTAGGAAGTCCTTAAAAGGTAATGAAAGGATTCCCGCAGATATCCTGAAAACATGTTTATATGCATCTGTTTGTTTGTCTTCATTCATCATTTTAAAAAAGAGGCTGACGGCTCATGTTGTGCATCACATGTTGAGGTGGAGTGAGGCTTGTAATTCTCTGCTGTCACCTCAGGCAATACCAGAGAGGAAGAAGAGAATCCTGGAGGAGGCCGTGGAGCTGAGCCAGGACCACTTCAAGAAATACTTGCTGAAACTCAAGTCAATAAACCCACCCTGTGTGCCTTTCTTTGGTAAGCGCTCCTCACAGTGGCCACAGATCCACCGCAGGTCAAGTATGGAGTATGACCCGAGTCAGAAAATATGTCCCGAAGAATGCAACGGGCCGTCTCCAGAGCCCTTAGTACCAAACCAGAGGAATCTCCATCTGGATCCAGGCTGTTGTGTCTGACCCGCTGCCCCCCTCCCTCCTCGCCCCTGCGCTCAGGTATCTACTTAACCAACATCCTGAAGACGGAGGAAGGAAACCCGGACATCCTCCGACGCCACGGAAAAGAGCTGATCAACTTCAGCAAGAGGAGGAAAGTGGCCGAGATCACGGGAGAGATCCAGCAGTACCAGAACCAGCCGTACTGCCTGAAGGTGGAGCACGAGATCAGGGTGAGCGCCCCCTCCCTCCCTCCCTCCCTCCCTCCCTCCCTCCCTCCTCTCAGGTGCTGGAACTAGGCCCGTTATAAATGCTTTTCCTTCCTTTTTTGTGTTGTTTGTTCCGTGGGCACAGAGGTTCTTTGAGAACCTGAACCCGATGGGAAACAGGACGGAGAACGAGTTCAGCGACCACCTGTTCAAAATGTCTCTGGAGATCGAGCCACGGAACTGCAGGCAGGCGCCACGATTCGTAAGTGTGGACCCGGGCATCGAAAAACAACATTTTCCAGAATGAATTCTATGAAATCAAGTCAGAATTCTCCGATTTCAGCTTCTTAAATGTGAATATATTCTGGTTTCTGAAGTCTCTGCGACAGAAAATTGAATTGAAGTTGAGACTTGATGAGAATCAGGTCTCACCCTTCCATAGGAACACCTGCTGGCAGCAGGTGTTCCTATGGAAGGGTGAGGCCTGATTCTCATCAAGTCGAGCCTCGAGAGAGGCTGTAAGAGAAGCACAGCTGCAGCTAAACGGCGTCCTCCTCTCCGGCCCTGCAGCCCAGGAAGACGGTGTACCCGCTCAAGTCCCCGGGCATCCGGCCCGTGAGAACGTCTACCTCGGGCACGCTGAAGGGCCACCCGGTGCCGCTGGAGCGCGAGCCGCCGCACAAGATCACGTTCCGCAGCATCGCCGAGAACGAGCCCGAGACGCTGGCCTCGGCCTCGGTGCCCACCTCGCCCAACACGCCCACGCCGCCCCAGTCCGCCTCCTCCGAGTTCAGCTCCGTGTTCATGGAGCACGAGCTCAGCAACTCCTACGGCGGTGAGACACGCACGCACGCACACACACACACACACACACACACAGCTTTCATCTACTCTGTGGGAGGATGGAGATTCATGGGACTCATATCAGATCATGGGATCTGTGATAATCAGGCTTCAGTTGCTGTTGCTGTTATGATCGTACACACTGAAGAAAACTTCAATCCGTTTGAATAACCTCTGTCCTGAGTGACTCTCCTTATTGCATTTAATCTAATCTAGTTCAGAGATTAAAGTCTGTGTAGGAGCGTGAAATATGAAATAGCGTGAAATCATGTGTTTTTTT